>JARWKJ010000011.1:2614102-3001602 GCA_029959095.1 Rhinichthys osculus | reverse complement strand
CTCACACTCGCTGCTGCTGTACTCACACTGGCTGCTGCTGTACTCACACTCGCTGCTGCTGTACTCACACTGGCGGCTGCTGTACTCACACTGGCGGCTGCTGTACTCACACTGGCTGCTGCTGTACTCACACTCGCTGCTGCTGTACTCACACTCACACTGGCTGCTGCTGTACTCACACTGGCTGCTGCTGTACTCACACTGGCGGCTGCTGTACTCACACTCGCTGCTGTACTGTACTCACACTGGCTGCTGCTGTACTCACACTCGCTGCTGCTGTACTCACACTCACACTGGCTGCTGCTGTACTCACACTGGCTGCTGCTGTACTCACACTGGCTGCTGCTGCTGTACTCACACTGGCTGCTGCTGTACTCACACTCGCTGCTGCTGTACTCACACTGGCTGCTGCTGTACTCACACTGGCTGCTGCTGCTGTACTCACACTCGCTGCTGCTGTACTCACACTGGTGGCTGCTGTACTCACACTCGCTGCTGCTGTACTCACACTGGCTGCTGCTGTACTCACACTCGCTGCTGTACTCACACTGGCTGCTGCTGTACTCACACTCGCTGCTGCTGTACTCACACTCGCTGCTGCTGTACTCACACTCGCTGCTGCTGTACTCACACTCGCTGCTGCTGTACTCACACTGGCTGCTGCTGTACTCACACTGGCTGCTGCTGTACTCACACTGGCTGCTGCTGTACCCACACTCGCTGCTGCTGTACTCACACTCGCTGCTGTATTCACACTCGCTGCTGTACTCACACTCGCTGCTGTACTCACACTCGCTGCTGCACTCACACTCGCTGCTGCTCTCACACTCGCTGCTGTACTCACACTCGCTGCTGTACTCACATTTGCTGCTGTACTCACACTGGCTGCTGTACTCGTACTCACACTCGCTGCTGTACTCACACTCGCTGCTGTACTCACACTCGCTGCTGCTCTCACACTGGCTGCTGTACTCACACTCGCTGCTGTACTCACACTCGCTGCTGTACTCACATTTGCTGCTGTACTCACACTGGCTGCTGTACTCGTACTCACACTCGCTGCTGTACTCACACTCGCTGCTGTACTCACACTCGCTGCTGCTCTCACACTGGCTGCTGCTGCACTCACACTGGCTGCTGTACTCACACTGGCTGCTGTACTCACACTCGCTGCTGTACTCACACCCGCTGCTGTACTCACACTGGCTGCTGTACTCGTACTCACACTGGCTGCTGTACTCGTACTCACACTGGCTGCTGCTCTCACACTGGCTGCTGCACTCACACTCGCTGCTGTACTCACACTGGCTGCTGTACTCGTACTCACACTCGCTGCTGCACTCACACTGGCTGCTGTACTCACACTCGCTGCTGTACTCACACTGGCTGCTGTACTCGTACTCACACTCGCTGCTGCACTCACACTGGCTGCTGTACTCGTACTCACACTGGCTGCTGCTGCACTCACACTCGCTGCTGCACTCACACTCGCTGCTGCACTCACACTCGCTGCTGTACTCACACTCGCTGCTGTACTCACACTCGCTGCTGTACTCGTACTCACACTGGCTGCTGTACTCGTACTCACACTGGCTGCTGTACTCGTACTCACACTGGCTGCTGTACTCGTACTCACACTGGCTGCTGTACTCACACTCGCTGCTGTACTCACACTCGCTGCTGTACTCACACTCGCTGCTGTACTCACACTCGCTGCTGTACTCACACTCGCTGCTGTACTCACACTCGCTGCTGCACTCACACTCGCTGCTGCACTCACACTGGCTGCTGCACTCACACTGGCTGCTGTACTCGTTCTCACACTCGCTGCTGCTCTCACACTGGCTGCTGCACTCACACTGGCTGCTGCACTCACACTCGCTGCTGCACTCACACTCGCTGCTGTACTCGTACTCACACTGGCTGCTGTACTCACACTGGCTGCTGTACTCACACTGGCTGCTGTACTCACACTGGCTGCTGTACTCGTACTCACACTCGCTGCTGCTCTCACACTGGCTGCTGCACTCACACTCGCTGCTGCACTCACACTGCACTCACACTCGCTGCTGCACTCACACTCGCTGCTGTACTCGTACTCACACTGGCTGCTGTACTCACACTGGCTGCTGTACTCACACTGGCTGCTGTACTCACACTGGCTGCTGTACTCACACTGGCTGCTGTACTCACACTGGCTGCTGTACTCACACTGGCTGCTGTACTCGTACTCACACTCGCTGCTGCTCTCACACTGGCTGCTGTACTCACACTGGCTGCTGTACTCGTACTCACACTCGCTGCTGCTCTCACACTCGCTGCTGCACTCACACTGGCTGCTGTACTCGTACTCACACTCGCTGCTGCTCTCACACTGGCTGCTGTACTCACACTGGCTGCTGTACTCGTACTCACACTCGCTGCTGCTCTCACACTCGCTGCTGCACTCACACTGGCTGCTGTACTCACACTGGCTGCTGTACTCGTACTCACACTCGCTGCTGCTCTCACACTGGCTGCTGTACTCACACTGGCTGCTGTACTCGTACTCACACTCGCTGCTGCTCTCACACTCGCTGCTGCACTCACACTGGCTGCTGTACTCGTACTCACACTCGCTGCTGCTCTCACACTGGCTGCTGTACTCACACTGGCTGCTGTACTCGTACTCACACTCGCTGCTGCTCTCACACTCGCTGCTGCACTCACACTGGCTGCTGCACTCACACTGGCTGCTGTACTCGTACTCACACTCGCTGCTGCTCTCACACTCGCTGCTGCACTCACACTCGCTGCTGTACTCGTACTCACACTGGCTGCTGTACTCGTACTCACACTCGCTGCTTCTCTCACACTGGCTGCTGCACTCACACTCGCTGCTGCACTCACACTGGTTGCTGTACTCGTACTCACACTGGCTGCTGTACTCACACTGGCTGCTGTACTCGTACTCACACTGGCTGCTGCACTCACACTGGCTGCTGCTCTCACACTCGCTGCTGCACTCACACTGGCTGCTGCACTCACACTGGCTGCTGTACTCGTACTCACACTGGCTGCTGTACTCACACTGGCTGCTGTACTCGTACTCACACTCGCTGCTGCTCTCACACTGGCTGCTGTACTCACACTCGCTGCTGCACTCACACTGGCTGCTGTACTCGTACTCACACTCGCTGCTGCGCTCACACTGGCTGCTGTACTCGTACTCACACTCGCTGCTGCTCTCACACTGGCTGCTGCACTCACACTCGCTGCTGCACTCACACTGGCTGCTGCACTCACACTCGCTGCTGCGCTCACACTCGCTGCTGCACTCACACTGGCTGCTGTACTCACACTGCACTCACACTCGCTGCTGCGCTCACACTCGCTGCTGCACTCACACTCGCTGCTGCACTCACACTCGCTGCTGCACTCACACTGGCTGCTGCGCTCACACTCGCTGCTGCACTCACACTCGCTGCTGCGCTCACACTCGCTGCTGCACTCACACTGGCTGCTGCGCTCACACTCGCTGCTGCGCTCACACTCGCTGCTGCACTCACACTCGCTGCTGCGCTCACACTCGCTGCTGTGCTCACACTGGCTGCTGCACTCACACTGGCTGCTGCACTCACACTGGCTGCTGCGCTCACACTCGCTGCTGCACTCACACTCGCTGCTGCGCTCACACTCGCTGCTGTGCTCACACTGGCTGCTGTACTCACACTCACTCGATGTACTCACACTCAATGTACTCACACTCGATGTACTCACACTCGATGTACTCACACTCGATGTACTCACACTCGATGTACTCACTGTACACACTCACTGTACACACTCACTGTACACACTCACTGTACACACTCACTGTACACACTCACTGTACACACTCACTCTACACACTCACTCTACACACTCACTCTACACACTCACTCTACACACTCACTCTACACACTCACTCTACACACTCACTGCACTCACACTACTTGCACACTCTGACTACGCTGTCTTTCACGCACACAACCCAAAAAAACTAAAGACAAAAAAACATAAAAGCTGTAAGAGTATACAGTATCTTCAGAAACAGTATATTCAGAATGAGCGCTCACTGAGGGCTGAGTCCTCTTCATCCGGTGTGTGATGTACTCTTGCGTCGGCTTCCCCAGGAGCAGCACAGGAACCGACAGCACAGCCACCACCACCAGAACCTTCTGCACCACCATCTACACACACACACACACACACACACACACATCCAATCAGTTTATGAATAATCTTCAAAGATGTTCAAACGGAAAACTGGAAACTAGTTTATTGAAGTGCTGCATTTTCACCACTCGAACAAGATATAAAGATCCTGATATCCAGTCCTCACTTCTGTTTGAAAATACACTGTACAGAATTACAGATGTAAACTGAGTATCTAACAAACCATAAAGCGGAGCACACTTTATTCTGAGAGTCTGGTTGTGTGATTTCCCAGCAAGCACACACCTGTCCCGTGTAGAGCGGTTTGTTGTCCTTGTTCTCAGTGAACAGGAACATGTCTATGAAGTGGATGAGGATGCTGGGGGCGGAGTCAGAGTTCACCGGGCCGAACACCACCCACTTATACACCACCATGAAGATCAGGTATCCAAACAGACACAGCAAGAAACACAGCTCCGGGATCAGCACCAGAAACACGCTGCCGATGTCCCGGAAGTGTCTGGAGAAACAGAGTGGGTTCAGATCCAGATACATGACTTATGCTTCGAATGGTAACAAAAGGATATTTCAGTGCTGTTTTTCAGTAGGAAATGTTAGAACCAAGTTCATTCCCAATGAGACTTTATCCAAAAAATCTTGAACCTGATCATTGCAAGTGTGATAATTCTTTGAACAGAAATCGAATAAAATGCATGCTTTGTAAAGGGAAATGGCGTGCATGACTTCAAAACGGCAGCAGAGCAAGTGTTATTACAGTGCCTGAGAGTCATCAGTGCCTTATGCCGTTTAAAACCTGTACGACCAGGGCTGTTATTGCTATGTAAAATGAAATCAAACTATCAAAAATGGTTTTCTGTACCTGAAATAGAGCTGAAATAAAATAAATATTAGGTGAAATTCTTAAAAACTTAAAATCTTTAAAAAAAGGACAAAAGCACATTACAAAATTACAAAAAGAAAACTGAAAATATAAAAATGAAACCATAATAAATACTATAATAGTATATAAATAATATTAAAATGACCTTCTGTGGAACACATATACAACGTTGCAGTCCAAAACAGTGGATCCCACTGACGTTCGTGGTGTACAAGACAATGTTGTCATTAGGTTTGTAACGACAGGAAGGCCCTTATCTGGCATGATTCACTCAAACACTCAAGCATACTCACATGAAGTTGAAGAGGGATAAACACACGCCGAAGGTCATATGGATGACTCCGATAATGACGGACATCTTCATCTTATAGCTGTTGAGGAACGTCAGGTGATTGTTGGCCAGACCCCAAATCTGAGGGAGAATAACATGCAGGATTTCACACAGCGCCACTGTGAAGAGCTACTCTGTGTAACAGCAGAACAGGGAACGGCAGGGTCGTTCACACACTCATCTGTCTGACTTACGGGATCAATTCCAAAAGGATAAGGCCCGGTGAAAACGCCTGTGACGTTGGCATCCAGCACCAGATACTGGTTAGTTCGGAAAGTCTCCTCACTACACACAGAGAAACAGACTTTACATGCATACTTTACCATATGACTGAGAACTGGTCAGTGTGTGTGTGTGTATGTATGTGAGAGAGTGTGATTACGAGTGAGTGAGTGAGTGTCTGAGTGAATGAGTGAGTGTGTGTGTGTGTGTGTGTGTGTGATTGATTGAGTGAGTGAGTGAGTGTGTGTGTGTGTGTGAGAGAGAGAGACCTGTGCTGTATGCGCACATGTGGGTGCACGTCGGTGTGTGAGTGTGTATGTGTGTGTGACGTACGTCCAGTTGTAGTGCTCTGCATTGGGCCGGATGTGCCAGCCTGAGGAGAAGGTGTTGAGGCCTCTGCTGAAACACTCGTTGTAAATGGCTCCGGTGTAGATGGAGAACAGACCCATCAGCAGAATGAGGTATCGGCCGCCAAACATCATACTCCAGATCTGACACACACACACACACACACACACACACACACACACACACACAAATAAACACAACTAGAATGGGACATTTCCTAAAGAAGCTGTTTTGTGGCTTCTGCTTATGAGAAACATGGCATCACTGGTTTTTAGGATACGGACTCTGAATATTTGAAATGGTTTCAGTCATATTACAGCACCAGCTTCACTTTCTCACTCTCTCTTTGCTCATATTATGAGTAGGAACACCGCAGTGTGTATTTTAATTAAATAATGATATAGTCAGTTGTGCTCGTGATCAGGAGTTTACAGCGTCACAAACTGCATTTCGGCATTTACTGTTTAACGTGCGTTTAGGACACAATGTGCTTTATTCTCAAACTTGCATAATTTTTCCTTGTCGTATACTTTTTTTTTTGTAGAGAAGTTTCAGTGTTGTGAAATTCAGAAATTCCAGTATTGTGAAAACGTGTATGCAGGATGCGTCATATTTTTACTTCATTGGTATTTTTCCTCATTTTTGGATCCTTCTCCTCCAGAACCATCCAGAGACCCGCCAGTGCCATCAGCAGGCCGTGACCCACGTCCCCGAACATCACCGCAAACAGGAAGGGGAACGTGATGATGGTGTAGATGGCTGCACACACACAACAGGCGGGAGAGTGAGACGGGGTGTGTGTGTGTGTGTGTGTGAGAGAGAGAGAGAGAGAGAGAGAGAGAGAGAGAGTGAGTGTGTGTGTGTGTGTGCTGTGAGTGTGTGCTTTGAGTATGTGTGTGTGTGTGTGTGTGTGTGTTACCTGGGTTCACCTCCCTGTAACTCGCCACTCCATACGCATCGACGATGTTCTGGAATCCTGCAGTGAAGGCGTTGGTGGGGAAGAGAGTCGGGGGGGAAGAGGTGGCCGGCAAACGGTTGTAGAACGAGTCCACACTACTGCCACTCTTCCTCTGAGAGAGAGAACAAACAAAACAATCAAAAAGTCATTCTTTAAATCTCACCACATTCTTTGTTTAGAGTTCCCTCCCAGTCCCACCTGATAGGGCCATTAGGGGAGGGTGTGTCTTTCCAGGTGTGAAACACATCAATTTTCATGATGATTTACGCCCACCACGAATACAGCTTTCTTACACAAATCATGTCTTACAAATTTTTTAAAGCAATATATATTGTATGAAAATGTTACAAGTAACAGAAATAAGCACAAATGTCAGAGCATGTCTCCAGGGCCCAGAAAACGCCTCAGTCCCCAAAGGGATAAGCATAAAAATTTACATGCAGTCTGTAATGTGTGTGAGTGTGTGTGCTCACCCCTCCCTCTCTCAGGGCGCTCTGCAGGGCGGTTAGCTGGCTGACGGGACGTGTGTGTGAGTGTGGGTGTAAGTGTGTGTGTGTGTTGTGTGTGTGATTGCTCACCCCTCCCTCTCTCAGGGCGCTCTGCAGGGCGGTTAGCTGGCTGACAGGACACCAGGCCTCTGCGATCAGACACTTGTCGGTGACAGAGGGACTGCAGAGGTTCAGCACCGTCTGCACAGCCTTGCACTTCTGCACCTGAACCAGCCACTCTGGCAGCCGGACCAGTGCTCGGGCCAGCAGCTGCTGCAGGTACTGCTCCGTCTCGCCCATCACCTGCTCTCACACACACACACACACATCAGCAGCTGCTGCAGGTACTGCTCCGTCTCGCCCATCACCTGCTCTCACACACACACACACACATCAGCAGCTGCTGCAGGTACTGCTCCGTCTCACCCATCACCTGCTCGCACACACACACACACACATCAGCAGCTGCTGCAGGTACTGCTCCGTCTCACCCATCACCTGCTCGCACACACACACACATCAGCAAACACACAAGCCAGCCAGCACTTGGCCGGAGTGACTGCAGTTACACGCACTGAGCGGCAGAAACACTGAGCGGCAGAAACACAGAGTGGCAGAAACACAGAGAGGCAGAAACACTGAGAGGCAGAAACACTGAGCGGCAGAAACACTGAGCGGCAGAAACACTGAGAGGCAGAAACACTGAGCGGCAGAAACACTGAGCGGCAGAAACACTGAGAGGCAGAAACACTGAGAGGCAGAAACACTGAGCGGCAGAAACACTGAGCGGCAGAAACACTGAGAGGCAGAAACACTGAGAGGCAGAAACACTGAGAGGCAGAAACACTGAGCGGCAGAAACACTGAGCGGCAGAAACACTGAGAGGCAGAAACACTGAGAGGCAGAAACACTGAGAGGCAGAAACACTGAGAGGCAGAAACACTGAGCGGCAGAAACACTGAGAGGCAGAAACACTGAGCGGCAGAAACACTGAGGGGCAGAAACACTGAGAGGCAGAAACACTGAGAGGCAGAAACACTGAGAGGCAGAAACACTGAGAGGCAGAAACACTGAGCGGCAGAAACACTGAGAGGCAGAAACACTGAGCGGCAGAAACACTGAGGGGCAGAAACACTGAGCGGCAGAAACACTGAGAGGCAGAAACACTGAGGGGCAGAAACACTGAGCGGCAGAAACACTGAGCGGCAGAAACACTGAGAGGCAGAAACACTGAGCGGCAGAAACACTGAGGGGCAGAAACACTGAGCGGCAGAAACACTGAGAGGCAGAAACACTGAGAGGCAGAAACACTGAGAGGCAGAAACACTGAGGGGCAGAAACACTGAGGGGCAGAAACACTGAGAGGCAGAAACACTGAGAGGCAGAAACACTGAGCGGCAGAAACACTGAGAGGCAGAAACACTGAGGGGCAGAAACACTGAGCGGCAGAAACACTGAGAGGCAGAAACACTGAGCGGCAGAAACACTGAGCGGCAGAAACACTGAGAGGCAGAAACACTGAGGGGCAGAAACACTGAGGGGCAGAAACACTGAGCGGCAGAAACACTGAGCGGCAGAAACACTGAGCGGCAGAAACACTGAGCGGCAGAAACACTGAGCGGCAGAAACACTGAGCGGCAGAAACACTGAGGGGCAGAAACACTGAGGGGCAGAAACACTGAGGGGCAGAAACACTGAGAGGCAGAAACACTGAGCGGCAGAAACACTGAGAGACGGAAACACTGAGCGGCAGAAACACTGAGCGGCAGAAACACTGAGGGGCAGAAACACTGAGCGGCAGAAACACTGAGCGGCAGAAACACTGAGCGGCAGAAACACTGAGCGGCAGAAACACTGAGAGGCAGAAACACTGAGCGGCAGAAACACTGAGAGGCAGAAACACTGAGCGGCAGAAACACTGAGCGGCAGAAACACTGAGCGGCAGAAACACTGAGCGGCAGAAACACTGAGCGGCAGAAACACTGAGAGGCAGAAACACTGAGCGGCAGAAACACTGAGAGGCAGAAACACTGAGAGGCA
Source organism: Rhinichthys osculus (assembly GCA_029959095.1). Lineage (NCBI taxonomy): Eukaryota > Metazoa > Chordata > Actinopteri > Cypriniformes > Leuciscidae > Rhinichthys > Rhinichthys osculus. The sequence goes on along the minus strand of JARWKJ010000011.1, from coordinate 2,992,138 downwards.
GAAACACTGAGCGGCAGAAACACTGAGCGGCAGAAACACTGAGAGGCAGAAACACTGAGAGGCAGAAACACTGAGGGGCAGAAACACTGAGGGGCAGAAACACTGAGCGGCAGAAACACTGAGAGGCAGAAACACTGAGCGGCAGAAACACTGAGGGGCAGAAACACTGAGCGGCAGAAACACTGAGGGGCAGAAACACTGAGGGGCAGAAACACTGAGCGGCAGAAACACTGAGGGGCAGAAACACTGAGCGGCAGAAACACAGAGGCAGAAACACTGAGAGGCAGAAACACTGAGAGGCAGAGACACTGAGCGGCAGAAACACTGAGGGGCAGAAACACTGAGCGGCAGAAACACAGAGGCAGAAACACTGAGAGGCAGAAACACAGAGGCAGAAACACTGAGAGGCAGAAACACTGAGCGGCAGAAACACTGAGAGGCAGAAACACTGAGGGGCAGAAACACTGAGGGGCAGAAACACTGAGGGGCAGAAACACTGAGAGGCAGAAACACTGAGCGGCAGAAACACTGAGAGGCAGAAACACTGAGAGGCAGAAACACTGAGCGGCAGAAACACTGAGAGGCAGAAACACTGAGCGGCAGAAACACTGAGCGGCAGAAACACTGAGAGGCAGAAACACTGAGAGGCAGAAACACTGAGCGGCAGAAACACTGAGCGGCAGAAACACTGAGGGGCAGAAACACTGAGGGGCAGAAACACTGAGCGGCAGAAACACTGAGCGGCAGAAACACTGAGCGGCAGAAACACTGAGCGGCAGAAACACTGAGGGGCAGAAACACTGAGCGGCAGAAACACTGAGGGGCAGAAACACTGAGCGGCAGAAACACAGAGGCAGAAACACTGAGAGGCAGAAACACTGAGCGGCAGAAACACTGAGCGGCAGAAACACTGAGGGGCAGGAACACTGAGCGGCAGAAACACTGAGCGGCAGAAACACTGAGCGGCAGAAACACTGAGCGGCAGAAACACTGAGCGGCAGAAACACTGAGAGGCAGAAACACTGAGTGGCAGAAACACTGAGTGGCAGAAACACTGAGAGGCAGAAACACTGAGCGGCAGAAACACTGAGCGGCAGAGACACTGAGCGGCAGAAACACTGAGAGGCAGAGACACTGAGCGGCAGAAACACTGAGAGGCAGAAACACTGAGAGGCAGAAACACTGAGAGGCAGAGACTCTGAGAGGCAGAAACACTGAGCGGCAGAAACACTGAGTGGCAGAAACACTGAGTGGCAGAAACACTGAGAGGCAGAAACACTGAGGGGCAGAAACACTGAGCGGCAGAAACACTGAGAGGCAGAAACACTGAGCGGCAGAAACACTGAGAGGCAGAAACACTGAGAGGCAGAAACACTGAGGGGCAGAAACACTGAGGGGCAGGAACACTGAGCGGCAGAAACACTGAGCGGCAGAAACACTGAGCGGCAGAAACACTGAGAGGCAGAAACACTGAGCGGCAGAAACACTGAGCGGCAGAAACACTGAGCGGCAGAAACACTGAGCGGCAGAAACACTGAGCGGCAGAAACACTGAGAGGCAGAAACACTGAGCGGCAGAAACACTGAGAGGCAGAAACACTGAGAGGCAGAAACACTGAGCGGCAGAAACACTGAGCGGCAGAAACACTGAGAGGCAGAAACACTGAGAGGCAGAAACACTGAGGGGCAGAAACACTGAGGGGCAGAAACACTGAGCGGCAGAAACACTGAGAGGCAGAAACACTGAGCGGCAGAAACACTGAGGGGCAGAAACACTGAGCGGCAGAAACACTGAGGGGCAGAAACACTGAGGGGCAGAAACACTGAGCGGCAGAAACACTGAGGGGCAGAAACACTGAGCGGCAGAAACACAGAGGCAGAAACACTGAGAGGCAGAAACACTGAGAGGCAGAGACACTGAGCGGCAGAAACACTGAGGGGCAGAAACACTGAGCGGCAGAAACACAGAGGCAGAAACACTGAGAGGCAGAAACACAGAGGCAGAAACACTGAGAGGCAGAAACACTGAGCGGCAGAAACACTGAGAGGCAGAAACACTGAGGGGCAGAAACACTGAGGGGCAGAAACACTGAGGGGCAGAAACACTGAGAGGCAGAAACACTGAGCGGCAGAAACACTGAGAGGCAGAAACACTGAGAGGCAGAAACACTGAGCGGCAGAAACACTGAGCGGCAGAAACACTGAGAGGCAGAAACACTGAGCGGCAGAAACACTGAGAGGCAGAAACACTGAGAGGCAGAAACACTGAGCGGCAGAAACACTGAGCGGCAGAAACACTGAGGGGCAGAAACACTGAGGGGCAGAAACACTGAGCGGCAGAAACACTGAGCGGCAGAAACACTGAGCGGCAGAAACACTGAGCGGCAGAAACACTGAGGGGCAGAAAAACTGAGCGGCAGAAACACTGAGGGGCAGAAACACTGAGCGGCAGAAACACAGAGGCAGAAACACTGAGAGGCAGAAACACTGAGCGGCAGAAACACTGAGCGGCAGAAACACTGAGGGGCAGGAACACTGAGCGGCAGAAACACTGAGCGGCAGAAACACTGAGCGGCAGAAACACTGAGCGGCAGAAACACTGAGAGGCAGAAACACTGAGTGGCAGAAACACTGAGTGGCAGAAACACTGAGAGGCAGAAACACTGAGCGGCAGAAACACTGAGCGGCAGAGACACTGAGCGGCAGAAACACTGAGAGGCAGAGACACTGAGCGGCAGAAACACTGAGAGGCAGAAACACTGAGAGGCAGAAACACTGAGAGGCAGAGACTCTGAGAGGCAGAAACACTGAGCGGCAGAAACACTGAGTGGCAGAAACACTGAGTGGCAGAAACACTGAGAGGCAGAAACACTGAGGGGCAGAAACACTGAGCGGCAGAAACACTGAGAGGCAGAAACACTGAGCGGCAGAAACACTGAGAGGCAGAAACACTGAGAGGCAGAAACACTGAGGGGCAGAAACACTGAGGGGCAGGAACACTGAGCGGCAGAAACACTGAGCGGCAGAAACACTGAGCGGCAGAAACACTGAGTGGCAGAAACACTGAGTGGCAGTGATTATGTAACAGTGATATAAGTGATCACTCAGATTTAGACCTATATTGTATTTACATAAAGCGCTCACAGGCAAATTTGCTTTATTCATTTCCCTGGCGTCAAAATAAGGCACATATAAATGTCAGGAAACACGATTACTGGCTGCATGTCAATATCCATGGATCACTGGATCTTTGGTAGGTTGTAAGGATACTATATCGGGTCTAACATTTAGTTTTAAACTGATCATCGTTTGTATTACTCGGTGTGGCGAGGGGGGCGTGGTTTAGCGAGGTCTGTGACAGGAGAGAGAGCAGAGAGACAAGCGCACCACGTAGTGCGGTCAAGTGTAAATGACAAACACCCGTGTCTTAATGACAAACACCCGTGTCTTAATGTCAAACACCCGTGTCTTAATGTCAAACACCCGTGTCTTAATGACAAACACCCGTGTCTTAATGACAAACACCCGTGTCTTAATGACAAACACCCGTGTCTTAATGACAAACACCCGTGTCTTAATGACAAACACCCGTGTCTTAATGACAAACACCCGTGTCTTAATGACAAACACCCGTGTCTTAATGTCAAACACCCGTGTCTTAATGACAAACACCCGTGTCTTAATGACAAACACCCGTGTCTTAATGACAAACACCCGTGTCTTAATGACAAACACCCGTGTCTTAATGACAAACACCTGTGTCTTAATGACAAACACCCGTGTCTTAATGACAAACACCCGTGTCTTAATTACAAACACCCGTGTCTTAATGACAAACACCCGTGTCTTAATGACAAACACCTGTGTCTTAATGACAAACACCCGTGTCTTAATGACAAACACCCGTGTCTTAATGACAAACACCCGTGTCTTAATGACAAACACCCGTGTCTTAATGACAAACACCCGTGTCTTAATGACAAACACCCGTGTCTTAATGACAAACACCCGTGTCTTAATGACAAACACCTGTGTCTTAATGACAAACACCTGTCTTAATGACAAACACCTTTGTCTTAATGACAAACACCTGTGTCTTAATGACAAACACCTGTGTCTTAATGACAAACACCTGTGTCTAATGACAAACACCTGTGTCTAATGACAAACACCTGTGTCTTAATGACAAACACCTGTGTCTAATGACAAACACCTGTGTCTAATGACAAACACCTGTGTCTTAATGACAAACACCCGTGTCTTAATGACAAACACCCGTGTCTTAATGACAAACACCCGTGTCTTAATGACAATCACCTGTGTCTTAATGACAAACACCCGTGTCTTAATGACAAACACCCGTGTCTTAATGACAAACACCCGTGTCTTAATGACAAACACCTGTGTCTTAATGACAAACACCTGTGTCTTAATGACAAACACCTGTGTCTAATGACAAACACCTGTGTCTTAATGACAAAGACCTGTGTCTTACACCTGTGTCTTAATGACAAACACCTGTGTCTTAATGTCAAACACCTGTCTTAATGACAAACACCTGTCTTAATGACAAACACCTGTGTCTTAATGACAAACACCTGTGTCTTAATGTCAAACACCTGTCTTAATGACAAAGACCTGTGTCTTACACCTGTGTCTTAATGACAAACACCTGTGTCTTAATGTCAAACACCTGTCTTAATGACAAAGACCTGTGTCTTACACCTGTGTCTTAATGACAAACACCTGTGTCTTAATGTCAAACACCTGTCTTAATGACAAACACCCGTGTCTTAATGACAAACACCTGTGTCTTAATGACAAACACCTGTGTCTAATGACAAACACCCGTGTCTTAATGACAAACACCCGTGTCTTAATGACAAACACCTGTGTCTTAATGACAAACACCTGTGTCTAATGACAAACACCTGTGTCTTAATGACAAACACCCGTGTCTTAATGACAAACACCCGTGTCTTAATGACAAACACCTGTGTCTTAATGACAAACACCTGTGTCTAATGACAAACACCTGTGTCTTAATGACAAACACCTGTGTCTTACACCTGTGTCTTAATGTCAAACACCTGTCACAGCTCTTCTGCCACTCAGTCCGGCTCAGGGAGTGTGTTCCTGACGTCTCTGCAAATCCTCTATACGAGTAGAACTGCCAGATGTGAGGAGTGAGGGATCATACTCACGGATCGGATGTCCTCGATCCTCCCTCGCAGCCCATTGAGGGTGTCCTCCCTCTCGGCCTGGTTCTCCGGGTAGGGGAAGGTTTGTGTGTGGAAGCTGGAGTACGTGGAACACAAGACACATTCATTTCTGTGCGACACAACAGTCCAGAGCCCACATGTTCAAAACGTTTCATCTGGATCAGAATTATATAGATTTGGAAATCCTGTGTTTTACTATTAACCAAGCCACGAACTTACATTATATTAACCAGTACTTTCTAGGTAAGAACACTGTAACTTAGAACATGTAAGAGCACGTACTGTAAAATAAAGTGCAATCACAATATTTTTTCAAAATTCATTAAAAGTATGTGGGGGAAATAAAAATTGTCCATTTCTAATCTGTCAAGTGGCACATTTGTAAACTCTCGAAATTTGACTGATCTGCTAAAAAGGCAAAATACTAATTTCCCACAAGGTTCATAACTCTTCAGTGTTTAGTCCAGTTGCTGATGACTGGATTAGGAAGATTAAAAATGCTTTTTCAGAGATCACTTCATGAGAGACACTCAAAGAGAACATGCTAAAAATATACTGACTATAATAAGATCTTAAAAGCTCATAAGGATTTCTAATGTTTTATATGACTCTTCGAGGATCCAATAGATCTGGAAATCAGACTCTCTTTAAATTCTTTGGCATATGTCCATGTTTTCCAGGAAGCCTGACCTTTGACCTCTCTCCAAAACCCCCATATCACCTACCAGTCACAAATCTTCTTCACCTTCTGCCCGATCTGGTCTCCCCAGAACGAGATTAAAAACACGGTCCACTGCACATCCTCGCCCTGGGAAACAATCATTTCACACAAAAAATCAAGGTTGTACTGTACATGTTATTTGTATATTCAAAAAATATTTAAAACAATCTCATAACATTATTTAATGCAGAAATTTTTCAGTTTTAATTATTTAATTTCACTGGTAACAGCCCTATAGTGTCTTAAATTTAAGAATTTAAAAGAAAAGATGAAGCATATATTTAAAACGATTAGGGAAAAAATGCCTTTTATAAAGGTTTAAATATCATAAACATACAGATTTAAATATGTCAAAGCTGACTGAAGCCTGATGAGAATATTGCTTCAGAAAAAATTATATTTACAACACAAAATCCTGAAAAGTGAATGACTGATTTCCTTGTCAGAAGCACAAGCCCGGGAAAAGGCCCTGATGTTCACACACTGTATTAAACCTGATATGTGACTCTAACACAAACTGACGATCTGATCCAGATCAAAACCAAGATTGTATTTTGTGATTAATCTTATTTCCTATTTTTCTTTTTTTGAACAACCCATTCAAGATTTGACCCAACCCGATCAGCACTTCTGAGCCACTGCGCCGGTTTACTTTAACTGTGCTGACGGTGAGTGCATATACATTCTCACTTGGCTCCTGCAAGATGAATCTTATAATATGGTAAATGATTTGGATCTCACAGAGTCGGGGTGCTCCAGCTTTTCCTCCATCTCATGGAAGTCCACGATGATGTATCCTCGACACGCGCGCCACAGCAGCCGCTCGAAGGCCGGCACCTTCCACGGGTGGACCACGCCGGCCACGAAGCTGAGCCGCACGTCCTGCCTGTTCTCCGCCAGAGCAGCGGGCTCGAACGACACCAGCGGGCCCTGACACACACACACACACACACACACGAGGACCTCAGACTGAGCGGCGCACGCGGGGGAGTGTGAGAAGAGCAGAACACACCTGTGATGCGGTGAGCGAGTGTGTGTGTGTGTGAGAGAAGAGCAGAACACAACTGTGATGCGGTGTGTGTGTGTGTGTGTGTGTGTGTGTGTGTGAGAAGAGCAGAACACACCTGTGATGCGGTGAGCGAGTGTGTGTGTGTGTGAGAGAAGAGCAGAACACAACTGTGATGCGGTGTGTGTGTGTGTGTGTGTGTGTGTGTGTGTGAGAAGAGCAGAACACACCTGTGATGCGGTGAGCGAGTGTGTGTGTGTGTGTGTGTGTGTGTGTGTGAGAAGAGCAGAACACACCTGTGATGCGGTGAGCGAGTGAGTGTGTGTGTGAGAGAGTAGAACACACCTGTGATGCGGTGAGCGAGTGAGTGTGTGTGTGAGAGAGTAGAACACACCTGTGATGCGGTGAGCGAGTGAGTGTGTGTGTGAGAGAGTAGAACACACCTGTGATGCGGTGAGCGAGTGAGTGTGTGTGTGTGTGAGAGTAGAACACACCTGTGATGCGGTGAGCGAGTGTGTGTGTGTGAGAGAGTAGAACACACCTGTGATGCGGTGAGCGAGTGTGTGTGTGTGAGAGTAGAACACACCTGTGATGCGGTGAGCGAGTGTGTGTGTGTGAGAGTAGAACACACCTGTGATGCGGTGAGCGAGTGAGTGTGTGTGTGAGAGAGTAGAACACACCTGTGATGCGGTGAGCGAGTGTGTGTGTGTGAGAGAGCAGAACACACCTGTGATGCGGTGAGCGAGTGAGTGTGTGTGTGTGAGAGTAGAACACACCTGTGATGCGGTGAGCGAGTGAGTGTGTGTGTGAGAGAGTAGAACACACCTGTGATGCGGTGAGCGAGTGAGTGTGTGTGAGAGAGTAGAACACACCTGTGATGCGGTGAGCGAGTGAGTGTGTGTGAGAGAGTAGAACACACCTGTGATGCGGTGAGCGAGTGAGTGTGTGTGTGAGAGAGTAGAACACACCTGTGATGCGGTGAGCGAGTGTGTGTGTGTGAGAGAGTAGAACACACCTGTGATGCGGTGAGCGAGTGTGTGTGTGTGAGAGAGTAGAACACACCTGTGATGCGGTGAGCGAGTGAGTGTGTGTGTGAGAGAGTAGAACACACCTGTGATGCGGTGAGCGAGTGTGTGTGTGTGAGAGAGTAGAACACACCTGTGATGCGGTGAGCGAGTGAGTGTGTGTGTGAGAGAGTAGAACACACCTGTGATGCGGTGAGCGAGTGAGTGTGTGTGTGTGAGAGTAGAACACACCTGTGATGCGGTGAGCGAGTGAGTGTGTGTGTGAGAGAGTAGAACACACCTGTGATGCGGTGAGCGAGTGTGTGTGTGTGAGAGAGTAGAACACACCTGTGATGCGGTGAGCGAGTGAGTGTGTGTGTGTGAGAGTAGAACACACCTGTGATGCGGTGAGCGAGTGTGTGTGTGTGAGAGTAGAACACACCTGTGATGCGGTGAGCGAGTGAGTGTGTGTGTGAGAGAGTAGAACACACCTGTGATGCGGTGAGCGAGTGTGTGTGTGTGAGAGAGTAGAACACACCTGTGATGCGGTGAGCGAGTGTGTGTGTGTGAGAGAGTAGAACACACCTGTGATGCGGTGAGCGAGTGAGTGTGTGTGAGAGAGAGTAGAACACACCTGTGATGCGGTGAGTGAGTGTGTGTGTGAGAGAGTAGAACACACCTGTGATGCGGTGAGCGAGTGAGTGTGTGTGAGAGAGTAGAACACACCTGTGATGCGGTGAGCGAGTGTGTGTGTGTGAGAGTAGAACACACCTGTGATGCGGTGAGCGAGTGTGTGTGTGTGAGAGTAGAACACACCTGTGATGCGGTGAGCGAGTGTGTGTGTGTGAGAGAGTAGAACACACCTGTGATGCGGTGAGCGAGTGAGTGTGTGTGTGAGAGAGTAGAACACACCTGTGATGCGGTGAGCGAGTGTGTGTGTGTGAGAGTAGAACACACCTGTGATGCGGTGAGCGAGTGAGTGTGTGTGAGAGAGCAGAACACACCTGTGATGCGGTGAGCGAGTGAGTGTGTGTGTGAGAGAGTAGAACACACCTGTGATGCGGTGAGCGAGTGAGTGTGTGTGTGAGAGAGTAGAACACACCTGTGATGCGGTGAGCGAGTGAGTGTGTGTGAGAGAGTAGAACACACCTGTGATGCGGTGAGCGAGTGTGTGTGTGTGAGAGTAGAACACACCTGTGATGCGGTGAGCGAGTGAGTGTGTGTGTGTGTGAGAGAGTAGAACACACCTGTGATGCGGTGAGCGAGTGAGTGTGTGTGTGAGAGAGTAGAACACACCTGTGATGCGGTGAGCGAGTGTGTGTGTGTGAGAGAGTAGAACACACCTGTGATGCGGTGAGCGAGTGAGTGTGTGTGTGTGAGAGTAGAACACACCTGTGATGCGGTGAGCGAGTGAGTGTGTGTGAGAGAGTAGAACACACCTGTGATGCGGTGAGCGAGTGAGTGTGTGTGTGAGAGAGTAGAACACACCTGTGATGCGGTGAGCGAGTGTGTGTGTGTGAGAGAGTAGAACACACCTGTGATGCGGTGAGCGAGTGAGTGTGTGTGTGAGAGAGTAGAACACACCTGTGATGCGGTGAGCGAGTGTGTGTGTGTGAGAGAGTAGAACACACCTGTGATGCGGTGAGCGAGTGTGTGTGTGTGAGAGAGTAGAACACACCTGTGATGCGGTGAGCGAGTGAGTGTGTGTGTGTGTGAGAGAGTAGAACACACCTGTGATGCGGTGAGCGAGTGTGTGTGTGTGTGTGTGTGAGAGAGTAGAACACACCTGTGATGCGGTGAGCGAGTGAGTGTGTGTGTGAGAGAGTAGAACACACCTGTGATGCGGTGAGCGAGTGTGTGTGTGTGAGAGAGTAGAACACACCTGTGATGCGGTGAGCGAGTGTGTGTGTGTGAGAGAGTAGAACACACCTGTGATGCGGTGAGCGAGTGAGTGTGTGTGTGTGTGAGAGAGTAGAACACACCTGTGATGCGGTGAGCGAGTGTGTGTGTGTGAGAGAGTAGAACACACCTGTGATGCGGTGAGCGAGTGTGTGTGTGTGAGAGTAGAACACACCTGTGATGCGGTGAGCGAGTGTGTGTGTGTGAGAGTAGAACACACCTGTGATGCGGTGAGCGAGTGTGTGTGTGTGAGAGTAGAACACACCTGTGATGCGGTGAGCGAGTGTGTGTGTGTGAGAGTAGAACACACCTGTGATGCGGTGAGCGAGTGTGTGTGTGTGAGAGTAGAACACACCTGTGATGCGGTGAGCGAGTGTGTGTGTGTGAGAGTAGAACACACCTGTGATGCGGTGAGCGAGTGTGTGTGTGTGAGAGAGTAGAACACACCTGTGATGCGGTGAGCGAGTGTGTGTGTGTGAGAGTAGAACACACCTGTGATGCGGTGAGCGAGTGTGTGTGTGTGAGAGTAGAACACACCTGTGATGCGGTGAGCGAGTGTGTGTGTGTGAGAGTAGAACACACCTGTGATGCGGTGAGCGAGTGAGTGTGTGTGTGAGAGAGTAGAACACACCTGTGATGCGGTGAGCGAGTGAGTGTGTGTGAGAGTAGAACACACCTGTGATGCGGTGAGCGAGTGTGTGTGTGTGAGAGAGTAGAACACACCTGTGATGCGGTGAGCGAGTGAGTGTGTGTGAGAGAGTAGAACACACCTGTGATGCGGTGAGCGAGTGAGTGTGTGTGAGAGTAGAACACACCTGTGATGCGGTGAGCGAGTGTGTGTGTGTGAGAGAGTAGAACACACCTGTGATGCGGTGAGCGAGTGAGTGTGTGTGAGAGAGTAGAACACACCTGTGATGCGGTGAGCGAGTGTGTGTGTGTGAGAGAGTAGAACACACCTGTGATGCGGTGAGCGAGTGTGTGTGTGTGAGAGAGTAGAACACACCTGTGATGCGGTGAGCGAGTGAGTGTGTGTGTGTGAGAGTAGAACACACCTGTGATGCGGTGAGCGAGTGAGTGTGTGTGTGTGAGAGTAGAACACACCTGTGATGCGGTGAGCGAGTGAGTGTGTGTGTGAGAGAGTAGAACACACCTGTGATGCGGTGAGCGAGTGTGTGTGTGTGAGAGTAGAACACACCTGTGATGCGGTGAGCGAGTGTGTGTGTGTGAGAGTAGAACACACCTGTGATGCGGTGAGCGAGTGTGTGTGTGTGAGAGTAGAACACACCTGTGATGCGGTGAGCGAGTGTGTGTGTGTGAGAGAGTAGAACACACCTGTGATGCGGTGAGCGAGTGTGTGTGTGTGAGAGTAGAACACACCTGTGATGTGGTGAGCGAGTGTGTGTGTGTGAGAGTAGAACACACCTGTGATGCGGTGAGCGAGTGTGTGTGTGTGAGAGTAGAACACACCTGTGATGCGGTGAGCGAGTGAGTGTGTGTGTGAGAGAGTAGAACACACCTGTGATGCGGTGAGCGAGTGAGTGTGTGTGAGAGTAGAACACACCTGTGATGCGGTGAGCGAGTGTGTGTGTGTGAGAGAGTAGAACACACCTGTGATGCGGTGAGCGAGTGAGTGTGTGTGAGAGAGTAGAACACACCTGTGATGCGGTGAGCGAGTGAGTGTGTGTGAGAGTAGAACACACCTGTGATGCGGTGAGCGAGTGTGTGTGTGTGAGAGAGTAGAACACACCTGTGATGCGGTGAGCGAGTGAGTGTGTGTGAGAGAGTAGAACACACCTGTGATGCGGTGAGCGAGTGTGTGTGTGTGAGAGAGTAGAACACACCTGTGATGCGGTGAGCGAGTGTGTGTGTGTGAGAGAGTAGAACACACCTGTGATGCGGTGAGCGAGTGAGTGTGTGTGTGTGAGAGTAGAACACACCTGTGATGCGGTGAGCGAGTGAGTGTGTGTGTGTGAGAGTAGAACACACCTGTGATGCGGTGAGCGAGTGAGTGTGTGTGTGAGAGAGTAGAACACACCTGTGATGCGGTGAGCGAGTGAGTGTGTGTGTGAGAGAGTAGAACACACCTGTGATGCGGTGAGCGAGTGTGTGTGTGTGAGAGAGTAGAACACACCTGTGATGCGGTGAGCGAGTGTGTGTGTGTGAGAGAGTAGAACACACCTGTGATGCGGTGAGCGAGTGAGTGTGTGTGTGAGAGAGTAGAACACACCTGTGATGCGGTGAGCGAGTGAGTGTGTGTGTGAGAGAGTAGAACACACCTGTGATGCGGTGAGCGAGTGTGTGTGTGTGAGAGAGTAGAACACACCTGTGATGCGGTGAGCGAGTGTGTGTGTGTGAGAGTAGAACACACCTGTGATGCGGTGAGCGAGTGTGTGTGTGTGAGAGAGTAGAACACACCTGTGATGCGGTGAGCGAGTGTGTGTGTGTGAGAGAGTAGAACACACCTGTGATGCGGTGAGCGAGTGAGTGTGTGTGAGAGAGTAGAACACACCTGTGATGCGGTGAGCGAGTGAGTGTGTGTGAGAGAGTAGAACACACCTGTGATGCGGTGAGCGAGTGAGTGTGTGTGTGAGAGAGTAGAACACACCTGTGATGCGGTGAGCGAGTGAGTGTGTGTGTGAGAGAGTAGAACACACCTGTGATGCGGTGAGCGAGTGAGTGTGTGTGAGAGAGTAGAACACACCTGTGATGCGGTGAGCGAGTGAGTGTGTGTGTGAGAGAGTAGAACACACCTGTGATGCGGTGAGCGAGTGTGTGTGTGTGAGAGAGTAGAACACACCTGTGATGCGGTGAGCGAGTGTGTGTGTGTGAGAGTAGAACACACCTGTGATGCGGTGAGCGAGTGTGTGTGTGTGAGAGAGTAGAACACACCTGTGATGCGGTGAGCGAGTGTGTGTGTGTGAGAGAGTAGAACACACCTGTGATGCGGTGAGCGAGTGAGTGTGTGTGAGAGAGTAGAACACACCTGTGATGCGGTGAACGAGTGAGTGTGTGTGTGAGAGAGTAGAACACACCTGTGATGCGGTGAGCGAGTGAGTGTGTGTGTGAGAGAGTAGAACACACCTGTGATGCGGTGAGCGAGTGTGTGTGTGTGAGAGAGCAGAACACACCTGTGATGCGGTGAGCGAGTGAGTGTGTGTGTGAGAGAGTAGAACACACCTGTGATGCGGTGAGCGAGTGTGTGTGTGTGAGAGAGCAGAACACACCTGTGATGCGGTGAGCGAGTGAGTGTGTGTGAGAGAGTAGAACACACCTGTGATGCGGTGAGCGAGTGAGTGTGTGTGAGAGAGTAGAACACACCTGTGATGCGGTGAGCGAGTGAGTGTGTGTGTGAGAGAGTAGAACACACCTGTGATGCGGTGAGCGAGTGTGTGTGTGTGAGAGAGCAGAACACACCTGTGATGCGGTGAGCGAGTGAGTGTGTGTGAGAGAGTAGAACACACCTGTGATGCGGTGAGCGAGTGTGTGTGTGTGTGTGTGAGAGAGTAGAACACACCTGTGATGCGGTGAGCGAGTGAGTGTGTGTGAGAGAGTAGAACACACCTGTGATGCGGTGAGCGAGTGAGTGTGTGTGTGTGTGAGAGAGTAGAACACACCTGTGATGCGGTGAGCGAGTGTGTGTGTGTGTGTGTGTGAGAGAGTAGAACACACCTGTGATGCGGTGAGCGAGTGAGTGTGTGTGTGAGAGAGTAGAACACACCTGTGATGCGGTGAGCGAGTGAGTGTGTGTGTGAGAGAGTAGAACACACCTGTGATGCGGTGAGCGAGTGAGTGTGTGTGTGAGAGAGTAGAACACACCTGTGATGCGGTGAGCGAGTGTGTGTGTGTGAGAGTAGAACACACCTGTGATGCGGTGAGCGAGTGTGTGTGTGTGAGAGAGCAGAACACACCTGTGATGCGGTGAGCGAGTGAGTGTGTGTGTGTGAGAGTAGAACACACCTGTGATGCGGTGAGCGAGTGTGTGTGTGTGAGAGAGCAGAACACACCTGTGATGCGGTGAGCGAGTGAGTCTGCTTGAGGACGCCCCGGTACTGACACAGCTGAGTGAACTGAGAGCGCAGACTGTCTCTGTTCCTGGACACCTGCACAACACACACACACACACACACACACACACACACGGTTAAGAGACATGACACCTGTACAACACACACACACACACGCTTAAGAGACATGACACCTGCACAACACACACACACACACGCTTGCGAGACATGACACCTGCACAACACACACACACACACACACGGTTAAGAGACATGACACCTGCACAACACACACACACACACACACACACACACACACACACGCTTAAGAGACATGACAAGTTCACAACAGCTGCAACACTTCATCAAGACACTTTAGTATTTAAGAGCGGGGGAAACGATAACAGGGAGATACAGTCAAATTATTCAGACAGCAGATATAATATTTGATATTGTTTCACTAGTGTGATCAGGACACTATAGTTCATTTATGTAAGTGAGGAGAGCAGAATAAAGTAAACTGTGAGATATTATATCCATAAACTCTTCATACAGTGACTACCAGTGACATTTATAAACATTTGGGAGCAATAATTGTGTTTTGCTGAAGTGTGTTTTCTGTAATTGCTAATGCTCTTTTTACACACACACTGAACAACATGAAGCATTGCTTGGTCACTGGTTGAGCTAAACTGGTATTCTCTAATTGTGGAGTTAAATTGAACAGCTGACAGATATTCAACATAATTCATGTGTGAGAGTCTAACAGAAGGACGGACAAAACCAGTCAAATATCCACTGATCTGAGAACTCTGAGTTCTGCTCATGTTTATCACCATTTTCTAAACTATAGCGAATAAACTGATGATGTGAGAAATGTTGAAAGTGTGTGAATAATTTTGGTTTGACTGTATGTAGTAGTCTGAACACTGATACAGGAAGCACCGCAATAACCTTTACAGTCAAGAAAGAATAAATGTTCAAATTATTTATTATTAATAATTATTTATTATTTTATTATTTATTTAATTAAAAATTACATGTTAAAGTCCCCCTGTGGTGTAAATCCAGCTTTTAATGTTGTTTATGTGTCTATGTGGTGTTTTTAATACGCTTTAAGACACACCATGTGTAAGTTCATAAGTCGACAGCATTGCTGAGTATTTCCTCCTTAAAACTGCAGTGAACCAAAGACAGTCTCAAAAACACGGTTTGAAATCGCTGGTGTTTCTGACGTCACAAACGACCTTGTAACCAATCAGATCAACGTGTGATCGTCAACCAGTGGATCTCTGAGCTGAGGGAGTGAGTGGAGGCGGGGCTCATTTGCATATTCACAGAACCGCGTGTCTCTTTGGTGATCAAAGATGAGTTTTAAGGGATAAAATGGCTGACGACAGGGGGACTTAAATTAACATTGCAGTGCCCCTGTTCTGCAAGTCAGCAAAGTTTTAAAGATCCAGATAATAAAGTTATTGTCTCCTAAAAGAAAGAAGCGGTTCTGCGATGTCTGAAACGAGTCGTCAGTAGGGGTCGCGCAGACTAGTTGACTAATGCTCAGCCATGACGCTTTAAGCTTTACGTTGACTTTCATCACATAAATGTCGACTTTAAAAAGTCTGAAGTCGTTCCCCCCTAGTCGTCAGTAAATCAGTCTCACTTCCAGCTAAAGCCATGTAGGTTTATAACTCATGTGTAATGCCAGACTAGGGTCTCGATTGGCTGAACAGCTGGAAGAGTGTGTGATGTTCATCTTTGAGGTTTTAACAGACACATATAGGCGGCACCATTGTAAGTCCACAACACTAAGTGCATGAAGTGTCTCATTTGGGACAGAGCCCATGAAGGTGTTTTTGATGCATGTAAGCCTATGGTAGCAGACTCTTTAAAACGGCGTAGTAAGAGGCAGTGTCGTCCAGACCTCCCTGAGCTCGCGGGCCAGGCGCTCGCTGTCCTCCTCGATGGTGAGCAGCTCTCGGGGCTGAGGGGCCGGGGGGGCCGGGCTCGGGGCCTGCAGCGTCTGGGACAGGCTGCGCACTATCTCCTGCTCCAGGAACACTACAACACACAAGAGGAGTGTTTAAAGACCTCTAATTCAGCATGACACAACTCATTTCACATGTCTGAACTCTGTGTATCACAGCCAGTTCATCAGCGAGAGCTCAGAGCAGCTTTACTCGCGGCCGATCTCGACCACACGACACCGTACTACCGTAACTACAGCCCAGTGAGAAGCGCCTGCATTCGGCATTAACAACATGAATGTGCTGCGAGATCTAGCGGGAAGCATTCAAATTCAGCGCAGACGTGGAAACCAGGAGAAACACGGTGCCATGAAAGAACGAAAAGTCAAAGTAATGAAAGTTAAAGAAGGTTTTTTAATCCACAAATCACCAGCATTCACCATAGCTGTAACCATGGGATTGTGGCAGAAATCTTTTCTTTTTTTTTACGTTTCATCTCGGGTTCGTAGTATAACGTATTTTGAGAGTGAAACTCAAGCAATTTTTACTTCACACATTTTCTAGAACTTCAAAGCTCTACATTTTATCCAATTTTAATGTTATTTTTAATGTGATGATTTGTAAAACTAAAAGTTTAAAGCTGTAGGAAAACTAAATTAATCTAAAACTAACAGTGTGGCAAACAAGCACCATTATAAACAGTAGATGGCAGCAGAGGAGCACTTATTAACCATTTACACTCATTAACCAATTATTAACTAAATTTCGACTCCAAAAAGTCAAAATCTCATGAAAAACAAAAATTTGTCTTCATATTGTGACTGAATTACACAGTAAACAATTAAAGAGCTTTCCTTTTATAATCACTGAAGCTAGCGATCAGTTCAGTGAGATAGAGGAGCAACGGTACATTTAATAAGAGGAGATTCACTTATTCCCTACAAAAATCAGGTTTTTGCATGTTACTGTTGTTAATAAAAGTTAATTTTATCTGCATCTCAATTCAAGCTCAGTGCATTACGGTCAAATTTACAATAAGCAAACATGTACTATTAGTACCTGCACTTATTAATAATGCAAAACAATAATAGTTTCATGATTAAATGAACTTGAATTTTAACTCAAATGTTCCCCAGCGGGTGCTGGCGTGCTCTGTGTGATCGCTCTACGGCTCACGGACTCACCGAAGGTCTTCTCCAGCTCCTCGCATCGCCTCACTTCGTTCACAAACTTCCTCTGGAACGCGTTGACATTTGGATTCAGCTGAGATCAAGATTACAAACATCATCCTCAAACATCAGCAAGCCAGTGTAATGTAAAGACACTTTATAAGACATGATAATGAAGCACAGGCGTTCTTAAAGGGCTCATATGATGCTTTCTAATGTTTTTCTCTCCTTAAATCTGTTTGTGCATGTACACGATCTGCTAAATTACAAAGCTTAGCATATCTAACGGAGAACACTGATCCAGACCGGACTAAAACGCATCGATCCAGGTCCAAATATTACTTCCTCAAACATCCATTTCACAATGTGAAATATTAGCATAATATTGTGTATGTGCCCATGTTTATGGATCCAAAGTATAGACGAGGCTTCAGAGAATCGTTGTGTCGTCACGTGGCAGACACACTGTGTGTTCGGATGTGAAAGCAAAACCGAATTGTTTGGCCTTGCAAAAAAGGATGAACTTATGCATCAGTGCTTAAGATTTATTTATAAAGCTGTTCCTAAACAGCAGTACAACCCAAAAGTTATTATTATTAACTGAGTTTACAAATGCTTTAGAAGTCGCAGAAGCTTGCGATTATGGTAACGAAACACTTTTGAGGTGTTTGGCCAATCACAGCGCACTGGGTCAGCTGGCCAATCAGAGCACTCTGAGCTTTCAGAAGGCGGGGCTTGTAGAAATCAGAGCTTTTCAGACAGACTGGGAATAGAGGTGCTGCAAAAATGTACAGTATGTGAAAAGTAATGTTTTTTTTAACATTTAACCATGTTAACCTGTACCATCATTACACCTAAAAAACAAGATAATGATCTTTTAAAATAGCATCATACAACCCCTTTAGGAACGACGGAGAAAAGCGAACAGAAATGCTCTCACATCTCTGAACTCCACTATTCCCAGCTCTCCCAGTTCACTGACGCAGTTGTAGGCGGATCCGGACTGGAGGAAGAGCTGCACCAGACAGACCTCTTCACTGCGAAACAGAGAGCCCATGACCTGCAACACACATCTGGACACATCAACTGAGACACACACACACATCTGGACACATCAGCTGAGACACACACATCTGGACACATCAGCTGAGACACACACACACACACACACACACATCTGGACACATCAGCTGAGACACACACACACATCTGGACACATCAGCTGAGACACACACATCTGAACACATCAGCTGAGACACACACATCTGGACACATCAGCTGAGAGACACACACACACATCTGGACACATCAGCTGAGACACACACACACACACATCTGGACACATCAGCTGAGACACACACACACACACACATCTGGACACATCAGCTGAGACACACACATCTGAACACATCAGCTGAGACACACACATCTGGACACATCAGCTGAGACACACATCTGGACACATCAGCTGAGACACACACACACACACACATCTGGACACATCAGCTGAGACACACACATCTGGACACATCAGCTGAGACACACACACACACATCTGGACACATCAGCTGAGACACACACACACACACACACATCTGGACACATCAGCTGAGACACACACATCTGGACACATCAGCTGAGACACACATCTGGACACATCAGCTGAGACACACACACACACACACATCTGGACACATCAGCTGAGACACACACACACACATCTGGACACATCAGCTGAGACACACACACACATCTGGACACATCAGCTGAGAGACACACACACATCTGGACACATCAGCTGAGAGACACACACATCTGGACACATCAGCTGAGAGACACACACACACATCTGGACACATCAGCTGAGACACACACACACACATCTGGACACATCAGCTGAGACACACACACACACACATCTGGACACATCAGCTGAGACACACACATCTGAACACATCAGCTGAGACACACACATCTGGACACATCAGCTGAGACACACACATCTGGACACATCAGCTGAGACACACACACACACACACACACACACACGCATACATCTGGACACATCAGCTGAGACACACACACACACACATCTGGACACATCAGCTGAGACACACACACACATCTGGACACATCAGCTGAGACACACACATCTGGACACATCAGCTGAGACACACACATCTGGACACATCAGCTGAGACACACACATCTGGACACATCAGCTGAGACACACACACACACACGCATACATCTGGACACATCAGCTGAGACACACAGATCTGGACACATCAGCTGAGACACACACATCTGGACACATCAGCTGAGACACACACACACACATCTGGACACATCAGCTGAGACACACACATCTGGACACATCAGCTGAGACACACACATCTGGACACATGAGCTGAGACACACACATCTGGACACATGAGCTGAGACACACACATCTGGACACATGAGCTGAGACACACACATCTGGACACATCAGCTGAGACACACACATCTGGACACATCAGCTGAGACACACACATCTGGACACATGAGCTGAGACACACACATCTGGACACATGAGCTGAGACACACACATCTGGACACATCAGCTGAGACACACACATCTGGACACATCAGCTGAGACACACACATCTGGACACATCAGCTGAGACACACACACACACATCTGGACACATCAGCTGAGACACACACATCTGGACACATGAGCTGAGACACACACATCTGGACACATGAGCTGAGACACACACATCTGGACACATGAGCTGAGACACACACATCTGGACACATGAGCTGACACACACACATCTGGACACATCAGCTGAGACACACACATCTGGACACATCAGCTGAGACACACACATCTGGACACATGAGCTGAGACACACACATCTGGACACATGAGCTGAGACACACACATCTGGACACATCAGCCGAGACACACACATCTGGACACATCAGCTGAGACACACACATCTGGACACATGAGCTGAGACACACACATCTGGACACATGAGCTGAGACACACACATCTGGACACATCAGCTGAGACACACACATCTGGACACATCAGCTGAGACACACACATCTGGACACATCAGCTGAGACACACACATCTGGACACATCAGCTGAGACACACACATCTGGACACATGAGCTGAGACACACACACACATCTGGACACATCAGCTGAGACACACATCTGGACACATCAGCTGAGACACACACATCTGGACACATCAGCTGAGACACACACACACACATCTGGACACATCAGCTGAGACACACACATCTGGACACATCAGCCGAGACACACACACACATCTGGACACATGAGCTGAGACACACACACACATCTGGACACATCAGATGAGACACACACACACATCTGGACACATCAGCTGAGACACACACATCTGGACACATCAGCTGAGACACACACACACATCTGGACACATGAGCTGAGACACACACACACACATCTGGACACATCAGCTGAGACACACACATCTGGACACATCAGCTGAGACACACACACACATCTGGACACATCAGCTGAGACACACACATCTGGACACATCAGCTGAGACACACACACACACACATCTGGACACATCAGCTGAGACACACACACACACACACATCTGGACACATCAGCTGAGACACACACATCTGGACACATCAGCAGAGACACACACACACATCTGGACACATCAGCTGAGACACACACATCTGAACACATCAGCTGAGACACACATCTGGACACATCAGCTGAGACACACACACACACGCATACATCTGGACACATCAGCTGATACACACACATCTGGACACATCAGCTGAGACACACATCTGGACACATCAGCTGATACACACACACACACACACACACACACACAGATCTGAACACATCAGCTGAGACACACATCTGGACACATCAGCTGAGACACACACACACACGCATACATCTGGACACATCAGCTGAGAAACACAGATCTGGACACATCAGCTGATACACACACACACACACACACACATCTGGACACATCAGCTGAGACACACACATCTGGACACATCAGCTGATACACACAGATCTGAACACATCAGCTGAGACACACACATCTGAACACATCAGCTGAGACACACACATCTGGACACATCAGCTGAGACACACATCTGGACACATCAGCTGATACACACACACACACACACACACACACACATCTGGACACATCAGCTGAGACACACACATCTGGACACATCAGCTGATACACACACATCTGGACACATCAGCTGAGACACACATCTGGACACATCAGCTGAGACACACACACACACGCATACATCTGGACACATCAGCTGATACACACACATCTGGACACATCAGCTGAGACACACATCTGGACACATCAGCTGATACACACACACACACACACACACACACACAGATCTGAACACATCAGCTGAGACACACATCTGGACACATCAGCTGAGACACACACACACACGCATACATCTGGACACATCAGCTGAGAAACACAGATCTGGACACATCAGCTGATACACACACACACACACACACACATCTGGACACATCAGCTGAGACACACACATCTGGACACATCAGCTGATACACACAGATCTGAACACATCAGCTGAGACACACACATCTGGACACATCAGCTGATACACACACACACACACACACACATCTGGACACATCAGCTGAGGCACACACATCTGGACACATCAGCTGAGACACACACATCTGAACACATCAGCTGAGACACACAGATCTGGACACATCAGCTGAGACACACACATCTGGACACATCAGCTGATACACACAGATCTGGACACATCAGCTGAGACACACACATCTGGACACATCAGCTGAGACACACACATCTGGACACATCAGCTGAGACACACACACACACGCATACATCTGGACACATCAGCTGTGACACACACATCTGGACACATCAGCTGATACACACACACACATCTGGACACATCAGCTGAGACACACACATCTGGACACATCAGCTGAGACACACACATCTGGACACATCAGCTGAGACACACACATCTGGACACATCAGCTGAGACACACACATCTGGACACATCAGCTGAGACACACACATCTGGACACATCAGCTGATACACACACACACACACATCTGGACACATCAGCTGATACACACACACACACATCTGGACACATCAGCTGAGACACACACATCTGGACACATCAGCTGATACACACACACACACACACACATCTGGACACATCAGCTGAGACACACACATCTGGACACATCAGCTGATACACACAGATCTGGACACATCAGCTGATACACACACACACACACACACACACATCTGGACACATCAGCTGAGACACACACATCTGGACACATCAGCTGATACACACAGATCTGAACACATCAGCTGAGACACACACACACACACACACACACACATCTGGACACATCAGCTGAGGCACACACATCTGGACACATCAGCTGATACACACACACACACACACACACACACACATCTGGACACATCAGCTGAGGCACACACATCTGGACACATCAGCTGAGACACACACATCTGAACACATCAGCTGAGACACACAGATCTGGACACATCAGCTGAGACACACACATCTGGACACATCAGCTGATACACACAGATCTGGACACATCAGCTGAGACACACATCTGGACACATCAGCTGAGACACACACATCTGGACACATCAGCTGAGACACACACATCTGGACACATCAGCTGAGACACACACACACACACACATCTGGACACATCAGCTGAGACACACACACACACACATCTGGACACATCAGCTGAGACACACACACACACACATCTGGACACATCAGCTGAGACACACACATCTGGACACATCAGCTGATACACACACACACACACACACACATCTGGACACATCAGCTGAGACAAACACATCTGGACACATCAGCTGAGACACACACATCTGGACACATCAGCTGAGACACACACATCTGGACACATCAGCTGAGACACACACATCTGGACACATCAGCTGAGACACACACACACACACATCTGGACACATCAGCTGAGACACACACACACATCTGGACACATCAGCTGAGACACACACACACACACATCTGGACACATCAGCTGAGACACACACACACACACATCTGGACACATCAGCTGAGACACACAGATCTGGACACATCAGCTGAGACACACACATCTGGACACATCAGCTGAGACACACACACACACACACACACATCTGGACACATCAGCTGAGACACACACATCTGGACACATCAGCTGAGACACACACACACACACACACACATCTGGACACATCAGCTGAGACACACACATCTGGACACATCAGCTGAGACACACACATCTGGACACATCAGCTGAGACACACACATCTGGACACATCAGCTGATACACACACACACACACACACACACACACACACATCTGGACACATCAGCTGAGACACACACATCTGGACACATCAGCTGAGACACACACATCTGGACACATCAGCTGAGACACACACATCTGGACACATCAGCTGAGACACACACACACATCTGGACACATCAGCTGAGACACACACACACACACATCTGGACACATCAGCTGAGACACACAGATCTGGACACATCAGCTGAGACACACACATCTGGACACATCAGCTGAGACACACACATCTGGACACATCAGCTGAGACACACACATCTGGACACATCAGCTGAGACACACACACACACATCTGGACACATCAGCTGAGACACACACATATGGACGCATCAGCCGAGACACACACATCTGGACGCATCAGCCGAGACACACACACCTGGGCGCATCAGCCGAGACACACACACCTGGGCGCATCAGCCGAGACACACACACCTGGGCGCATCAGCCGAGACACACACACCTGGACGCATCAGCCGAGACACACACACCTGGGCGCATCAGCCGAGACACACACACCTGGGCGCATCAGCCGAGACACACACATCTGGGCGCATCAGCCGAGACACACACACCTGGGCGCATCAGCCGAGACACACACACCTGGGCGCATCAGCCGAGACACACACACCTGGGCGCATCAGCCGAGACACACACATCTGGGCGCATCAGCCGAGACACACACATCTGGGCGCATCAGCCGAGACACACACATCTGGGCGCATCAGCCGAGACACACACATCTGGGCGCATCAGCCGAGACACACACATCTGGGCGCATCAGCCGAGACACACACATCTGGGCGCATCAGCCGAGACACACACATCTGGACACATCAGCTGAGAGACACACACATACATCTGGACACATCAGCCGAGACACACACACATCTGGACACATCAGCCGAGACACACACATCTGGACGCATCAGCTGAGACACACACACACACATCTGGACACATCAGCCGAGACACACACATCTGGACACATCAGCTGAGACACACACACACACACATCTGGACACATCAGCCGAGACACACACATCTGGACACATCAGCTGAGACACACACACACACATCTGGACACATCAGCCGAGACACACACACATCTGGACGCATCAGCTGAGACACACACACACATCTGGACACATCAGCCGAGACACACACATCTGGACACATCAGCTGAGACACACACACACACACATCTGGACACATCAGCCGAGACACACACACATCTGGACACATCAGCCGAGACACACACATCTGGACACATCAGCTGAGACACACATCTGGACGCATCAGCTGAGACACACACACACACATCTGGACACATCAGCTGAGACACACACACACACACACACACACACACACACATCTGGACGCATCAGCTGAGACACACACATCTGGGCGCATCAGCCGAGACACACACATCTGGACACATCAGCCGAGACACACACATCTGGACACATCAGCCGAGACACACACATCTGGACACATCAGCCGAGACACACACATCTGGACACATCAGCTGAGACACACACACACACATCTGGACACATCAGCCGAGACACACACATCTGGACACATCAGCCGAGACACACACATCTGGACACATCAGCCGAGACACACACATCTGGACACATCAGCCGAGACACACACATCTGGACACATCAGCCGAGACACACACATCTGGACACATCAGCTGAGACAAACACACACATCTGGACACATCAGCCGAGACTAACACATCTGGACACATCAGCTGAGACACACACATCTGGACACATCAGCCGAGACACACACATCTGGACACATCAGCCGAGACACACACATCTGGACACATCAGCTGAGACACACACACACACACATCTGGACACATCAGCTGAGACACACACACACACATCTGGACACATCAGCTGGACACATCAGCTGAGACACACACACACACACATCTGGACACATCAGCTGAGACACACACACACACATCTGGACGCATCAGCTGAGACACACACACACACACATCTGGACACATCAGCTGGACACATCAGCTGAGACACACACACACACACACACATCTGGACACATCAGCTGAGACACACACACACACATCTGGACACATCAGCGCTTCCTTTTCTGCTCTGAGTCAGTGAGGGTGTGATAAGAGTGTGTGTTCCTCTTTCAGGGATTTTTACTGTGTCATAACAGCACCTTTAGTAAAGCAGAGGGGTTACAGACTAGCCTTCGGAAAGATCAGAACAATTCCTTGGCATTTTTGTAATCTCGACTGTAATCTTTATTGTAAAACAGCCAGATGATGATTTCAAGCAGCGACATGCAGCGAGAGAGCTTACACTTCCTCTAAAACTATTTTAAACATCACATTTTGGTATAATTATTGTTATATACGCTCTTAAAAATAGGTGGTTTTCTCATTTTTTTAGTTCCCCAAAGAAACCTCCAGCGATCATTCTTAAAAGAAAGCCTTTTTCTTAGAAGAAAAACAAACATTTTCCACTCTAATGAAGAGTGCAATGCAAAGATTATATGGATGTTAAGGTTCTTCATGGAACCATCAATGCCAATAAAGAACTTTTATTTTTAATTGAGAGACTACATGGAATGTGTGACCTTTTATACATTAATCTGAAGCACCCCAAACTGTGAATGACACACACAAACACACTCATACACACACACACACACACACACACACACACACACTCACTATGGTCGCACCGCAGGACTATTTTTAAGTGAATGCAAAATTGTGAAAAACTTTCAGGAAAGGTAACCTGTTGCAGCATGTAAAGTATCCACTTCCTCTTTTACATTCATATAATCTTTACATCTATAATCTTGATGTTAACTGGAAAAGGGTGGTGTGTGTCAGCTACCCACACTTATGGCCTCCACACCGTTCAAATATTCATATTTCATAAAAACCTGGTTTCTGTTTGATATTAGAGGTAACATATGGATCATGTGATCTCCTTCTGATCACGTGCATCATCACAGGTTTTGACAGAAAATACAAATCAGGGCTCCAGGAGTTCCTCTTTCTGGAGCAATCCTGCTGCATTATACGAGGAACTACTTTAACGAGGACCGGTTTTAAAAACGCTCAGTTTATACTGGATCATTTATATTGGCTCGGAGTTACTTTACAATCTATTCATTCCACAATAAAGTTTCATTTTCGTTTTCCTGAAAGTATAAAACCTCGTGAAAAGCAGTTTTCATCAGATGCGACTGATCAAGATAAAACTAAAGCTTAGATTACGTTAAAAGACTCGAAACGGTCGTGTATTCACAGAATCTGTATCAAACAATGTCACGAGCGCAGAAAACACCAGTGTAAACAATGTGATCTGCAAGCTTACCGGAGGATAAAACACCGACACAGGAGCGACGACACCAACAAAGACCGGCTTTTATCCCTTAAAGGTGCAGGTCTTGTAACGGAGCGCACAGTGTGTCTTCATGAAGGAATATGCCAAAGTTATAACAGCTGTACTGAGAGTGAATCACATTCCCCAACTTCCCGTTTCTGCAGACGGTCACGTTACCGAAGCTCATCACGTGACTTCACGAGCGCGTAGCTGCTTTCATTATAGACAGAGGTTGCTATTAATTTATGCTATTGTAATTTATATGTTGTATGAACATTTTGATTTGTGTCTTATCAGAATGTAAAAATTATGTGTTATTTGCGAAATAAAATTAAAAGTTTGTATTCCTCTAGGGGGCGCTGTGCGGCTCATACAGCTCAAATTTGAATTGAACCCCATACAAATATCTCGACGTCTTTCTTTTTCTCTATTTTTTATTGTCTTGTTTTTTATGTATAATCTTTAGTATTTATTTTAAATCCCTAAATCAGTCCGTATTCTCTGACGACTGTGGTTAGTGTGTCCGAGTCGCCGCCAGTATCACGTGACCACTGCGCCTCATCATCAGTCTGACAGTGAAACGCTTTATCTTATAAATTTGTGAGTGAACACTAACAGTCTCCAGTCTGTAATCTGTAATTTATTCCTGTGATCAAAGCATCTTTACTCCAGTCTTCGGTGTCACATGATCCTTCAGAATCATTCTAAGATCATTTCTTATTATCAATGTTGAAAACCGTTTTAGCTGGTTTATTTATATTTGCAGTTTTTTATTTTGTGGAAATCATGACACACTGCCATTCAAAAGTTTGGATTAAGTAAGATTAAAAAAAAGAAAGACAAAAAATAAAGAAATTAATACATATAAAATAAATGCATTAAATATATTGCTGTAATATGCAATTACACATCCATAGCATATTGTTTAGGCTACATGATATATATGTCATAGATTCTTAGTATGGATTGTCTATATAAAAAATGAAATGTAAAATGTGTTTTTGATAAATATATGGCACATGGTGTGCACATGTATTTTGAATATACAGTAGGCTACGTTACTTATTGTCAGGTGAGGTAAGGGGTGTACGGAGGACTCAAGGATGCAGAGGATGATGGACTAGACTTTATTAACAAAAACACAGAAACACAGTCAGAGTAGCAACACATTACAGCAAGTCTCAGCAACTCCACAGGAAAGATCCACTTCTAGACATCGTGACGGTTTAACAATGACCTACAACAAAATAGAGCAAGCTTTAAGCAAATATTTTATTGTTAGACTGTAAAAAATTATCGTGATTTTACCAGTAAAAGACTGCCCAAATGCTACGGTAAAAAAAAGTTTCCGTAGAATATACGGTGAATAACTGTGATAGATCTAACTGTACATTTAAAACAAAAGAACAAGTCATTGTATTATTGACAGAAAATTTACAGTAAAATGTGCAGTAAAAAAAGATAAATTGACATTCCCACAATTCCCTGCATGCGTGACACTTTTTTGATGCATTTTTGTTGAAATAACTACATTTCTTCATAGTTTTTCTTAGTTATTTTCTAATCAGTTATACATCAGGGTTTTATGTTACATTTAATGTTGTTAAATGAATGTTAATAGTGTGGTGCATGTAAGATACATAATTCACCTTTGTTAAGTGTAGTTCTATACACTGTTGGTTGTAAACACAGCACTCTGTTCTTCACGACTGTTCAGGGATCGCGGTCCCTTTAAATACTCTGAACGTGTGCTCACGTGGGACGCATGTCAGCGCCATTTGTTATTATTACTTTTCTTTCTATAAATAAATGACACACGCATTCGTGTGCTCAAAGTGAGAAGTTGTCTCTTGCAATTTACTGCAATTTCCACACTGGTGACCCCGACATTAGTCTGCTGGACGTATCCAGAGACACGACACGATCATGACTGCGAACGCTGTCACCCTTAAACTCCCCGAATTCTGGGAATCGTCAGCATCTGCATGGTTCGCCCAGACTGAAGCGCAGTTTGCGTTACGTGAGATCACCGCGGATACAACGAAATACTACTACGTTGTGTCGGCTCTCGGAAATTCAACAACATCCAAAATGGTGAGCCTTCTTACAAATCCTCCCGAAAATGAGAAGTATGCAGCACTCAAAGCCCACCTGTTGAAAACGTTTGAACTGTCGGACACTGAGAGAGCCAACAGGCTTTTCTCACTTTAAGGACTGGGTGACAGCAAACCGTCTGAGCTCATGGACCGCATGCTGGATCTTTTAGGTGAGCACAGACCAGATTTCCTATTCATCCAGTTTTCCTGCGTCAGCTACCTTCCCAAGTGAGAGCTGCATTAGCTAACACCACAATCACTGACTGTCGGAGACTGGCTGAAGAGGCTGATAAATTTTTTCTGGCGAGTCAAGGACATTGTGCGGCCGCGTTTTTTCCCGTGCACATCGCTACGGTGACAAGGGACGATTCCACACTCATCGGTGCAACCACTTCTCGTCGGCAGCAGTCTTCTGGCCCCCAACAGCTTTCAGGCTTATGTTTCTACCATGCAAAGTTTGGAAGTAAGGCTACCAAATGCCGTTCGCCATGCAGTTTCGGCGGTTCGGGAAACGCCAGGGCCGGCGCTCAGTAGTGGCCATGAGTGTCGGCCGCGTAGACAGGCTGCTTTTCATCCGTGACAGCATCTCCGGACGCCGTTTTCTGTGCGACACGGGAGCACAGAGGAGCGTCCTGCCTGCATCCCGTTTGGATATGGTGGCCGACAGCCACGGCCCCCCTATGGAAGCTGCCAATGGTAGCCCCATCCGCACATATGGAACGAGGTACGTCGAATTGTGTTTCGAAGGACAGCAGTTCGGCTGGGATTTTGTTACAGCAAAGGTTGCCATCCCCCTCCTCGGTGCTGATTTTTTATGTGCACATGGATTGTTGGTGGATGTTAAGAACCACCGTCTGATTGACGCCGTTACATTCTGTTCATATACGTGCACGCTCAGCGAGGCCGACTCCATACGATTGTCTAGCATGCTCTCAGCTTCCGATGATTTCCACCGTGTGGTGACTACCGGCGGCTTAATGAAGTAACGACACCTGACCGATACCCTGTTCCGAACATACAGGATTTTTCTGCACACCTGGCTGGCAAGGTGATTTTTTCCAAAGTGGACCTCATCCGGGGATACCATCAGGTGCCGGTGCACCCACTGGACATTTCCAAAACGGCAGTGATCACGCCAGTTGGTCTGTTTGAGTTCCTGCGCATGCCCTTCGGCCTTAAAAATGCCGCCCAATCTTTTCAGCGCCTCATGGACTCTGTTTTGCGGGACCTGCCTTTCCTTTTTGTGTACTTGGATGACATCCTGGTGGCAAGCACGTCCAAGTCTCAGCACCTGGCACACCTCCAAACCCTTTTTGAGCGGCTTAGCCAACATGGATTAATTGTCAACCCCGCCAAGTGCCAGTTCGGTCTCTCCACCATCGACTTCCTGGGACACAGAGTCACTAAGGACGAAGCAGTTCCTCTCCCATCAAAGGTGGAGGCAGTCACACAGTTCCCACGCCCGCTCACTGTCAAATCGCTGCAGGAGTTCCTTGGGATGGTGAATTTTTACCACCGCTTCATTCCTCGAGCTGCTCAGCTCATGCGGCCCTTGCACGAGGCCTTGAAAGGTAAACCCAAGCAAGATGTGGAATGGACTGATGGCAGGGACGAGGCTTTTGCTGCCACAAAGGCCGCCCTAGCGAACGCCACCATGCTGGCACATCCTTCTCCTACAGCCCCCATCGCCATCACCTCGGACGCCTCGGACTACGCCGTCGGTGCGGTCTATGAACAATGGGTAGGCGGGGCCTGGCAGCCACTGGCTTTCTTTAGCCGTCAGCTGCGCCCCTGTGAGCGGAAGTACATCACTTTCGATCGGGAGCTGCTGGGTCTCTACCTAGCCATTAGACACTTTCGTTCAATGCTGGAAGGCCGACATTTCACTGCTTTTGTGGACCACAAGCCACTAACTTTTGCCATGGCCAAGGTAGCTGAGCCGTGGTCCGCCCGCCAGCAACGTTAACTGTCCTACATTTCAGAGTTCACCACGGACTTGCAGCACGTTGCTGGTAAGAACAACTGCGTGGCAGACTGCCCATCACGTGCTGTGGCAGGGGCAGTCCATCTTGGTTTGGATTACGCCCGCATGGCAGCGACTCAGTCCACAGACCCGGATGTGCAACTCCTGAAGACCTCGAACACAGGGCTGCAGATCGAGGACGTGGTTTTTGGTGATGCCGGCACTTCGCTGTGTGACATCTCCTCAGGTAGTCCTCGGCCGGTCGTTCCCTCAGGATGGAGACGACAGGTTTTTGATGCCATCCATGGTCTCTCCCACCCAGGTTCGAAAGCGTCACAGAGGCTGGTTGCAGCAAAGTTTGTTTGGCACGGCCTCAAGAAGGATGTTAGGGACTGGGCTAACACCTGTGTTGAGTGCCAACGTGTCAAAGTACACCGCCACACTAAAGCCCCGTTAGAGACTTTCCCGGTACCTGAGAGGCGTTTTGACCATGTAAACGTGGACCTGGTCGGTCCTCTGCCCTCCTCTCACGGTTTCACGTATCTGTTAACCATGGTTGACAGGACCACCCGCTGGCCTGAGGTTGTGCCACTGACGTCAGCGGCGTCCATCGAGATGACACGGGCATTTATTGGCACTTGGGTTGCCCGTTTCGGCACCCCTTCAGACATATCCTCTGACCGAGGCGCGCAGTTCACGTCTGAGCTGTGGGGCGCTGTCGCACAGAGCCTCGGAGTAAAACTCCACCGCACGACCGCATATCATCCGCAGGCTAACGGACTCTGTGAACGTTTTCATAGGGCAATGAAGGCTGCCCTGCGTGCCAGCCTCAAAGACGGCAACTGGGTCGACAAGCTCCCGTGGGTGATGCTGGGCATCAGGACTGCGCCAAAGGAGGACCTTCAGTCCTCATCCGCTGAGCTTGTATATGGACAGCCGCTGCGGGTGCCAGGGGATTTCGTACCTAACACCACAGTTCCCTGGTCTGCTACTCTCCAGCGGTCTACTTTATTGGACAATGCAAGGCTTTTCACACCTGTCCCAACTTCCTGTCACGGCCTCCCTCAGTCGCACATTCCCACTGGTCTTCAGACGGCTGACTATGTTTTCATTCGCCACGATGCCTACAGGGGACCGCTACGCCCACCCTACTAGGGCCCATTCCGGGTTCTGGATACAGGGGACAAACATTTTGTGGTGGACAGGGGGGGCAAACCAGAGCGATTCTCCATTGACCGCCTTAAGCCAGCTCACTTGGACATAGCTAGGCCTATTGACCTGGCTCAGCCCCCACGGCGCGGACGGCCTCCTGCTCTGCCCCCTCCCCTACCTCCCACACTCCATGCCCTACACCCGTGTCATAACGGGACACAGGTTACAGTGGGGTCTCCTCGACCTCCGGCACACCGCAGCCGTTGTGGCCGGCTGATACGTCCACCTCCCCGTTGACTGTTTGGTTCTTTATCTAATACGGTGAATTCCGGGGGGACGTGTGTGGTGCATGTAAGATACATAATTCACCTTTGTAAAGTGTAGTTCTATACACTGTTGGTTGTAAACACAGCACTCTGTTCTTCACAACTGTTCAGGGATCGCGGTCCCTTTAAATACTCTGAACGTGTGCTCACGTGGGACGCATGTCAGCGCCATTTGTTATTATTACTTTTCTTTCTATAAATAAATGACACACGCATTCGTGTGCTCAAAGTGAGAAGTTGTCTCTTGCAATTTACTGCAATTTCCACAATAGCATTTTTTTAATTCCATGTGTGTTACCATGATGGTGTTTAGTGTGTGTGTGTGTGTGTGTGTGTGTGTGTGTGAAAGACACTGTGCAGCCTCAATATATTAGTAATAACTGCCTCAGTTTGTGGAAAAGCTGTGTGTGATGAGCTTTGATTTTGATCTCCACTGTGATTGGTGGTTGTCAGAATATTACAATGCTTCAAAACAGATATTAATACTTCAATAAGTCTGTAAATTAACATTTGATCAGATAATGAAATATGTTTTTTTTTTTACTGTAAATATAAGTTAAGTCTGTAAAACCTAAAATGTTTCTACCGTACTTTTTATGGTAAATTTCTGGCAACCACAGCTGCCATTTTTTACTGTAAATTTAACAGATTTTTTTTACAGTGTACAATAGGAATTTCTTGTTTGAAATAACATCAAAAGTAGAAAAAGTTGGTCAAAAACTTTACACACACAACTTTCAGACGTATATTTATTTTAGTTCATATATATTGGCTCTCCACGGTTGTATAAAATCAATAGGCTTCATGTTTGCAATGGTGCTGATGTCCGGGCCTGAATTATAAACATATAAATATAGGCTATTATAAGCTAAATATTAAAAAACAAGAACTCAACTCACTCTTGTGTCTTGAATTTTGGGAGCATTTTAATAATTTTGGTGGCATTTTTGCCCCAAGCCTGGAATATTCAACGCTATCTCTCGTACGAATTGTCTAAACCCACGTGATGGGTAGGTTTAGGGGCGGGGTCACGGGGTAGGTCATTCGTACAATTCATACTAATTAGGTAACTCGTAAAATATGTCCGAATTAGCAAAAATCGTACGAATTTGTACGAGTGAGGTCGTATGAATTCGTACGAATTAGCCACCTCGTAAAATTCGTATGAATTGCCGTGAGATAAGGTTGGATCATTTCCACCCCTGGCGTTGCGTGGCCTGTTTCAGCACAGCAGAGGTGTGTGAGAAACAGGAGTGAGTCAGTGAGTGTCAGGTCTGTTGCTATAGTAAAGAACGCGCCTGGAGTCTGTTGCTATGGTAAAGAACGCGCCTGGAGTCTGTTGCTATGGTAAAGAACGCGCCTGGAGTCTGTTGCCATGGTAAAGAACGCGCCTGCAGTCTGTTGCCATGGTAAAGAACGCGCCTGGAGTCTGTTGCTATGGTAAAGAACGCGCCTGGAGTCTGTTGCTATGGTAAAGAACACGCCTGGAGTCTGTTGCTATGGTAAAGAACGCGCCTGGAGTCTGTTCCTATAGTAAAGAACGCGCCTGGAGTCTGTTGCTATGGTAAAGAACGCGCCTGGAGTCTGTTGCTATGGTAAAGAACGCGCCTGGAGTCTGTTGCCATGGTAAAGAACGCGCCTGCAGTCTGTTGCCATGGTAAAGAACGCGCCTGGAGTCTGTTGCTATGGTAAAGAACGCGCCTGGAGTCTGTTGCTATGGTAAAGAACACGCCTGGAGTCTGTTGCTATGGTAAAGAACGCGCCTGGAGTCTGTTCCTATAGTAAAGAACGCGCCTGGAGTCTGTTGCTATGGTAAAGAACGCGCCTGGAGTCTGTTGCTATGGTAAAGAACGCGCCTGGAGTCTGTTGCTATGGTAAAGAACGCGCCTGGAGTCTGTTGCCATGGTAAAGAACGTGCCTGGAGTCTGTTGCCATGGTAAAGAACGCGCCTGGAGTCTGTTGCTATGGTAAAGAACGCGCCTGGAGTCTGTTGCTATGGTAAAGAACGCGCCTGGTGTCTGTTGCCATAGTAAAGAACGCGCCTGGAGTCTGCTGCCATAGTAAAGAACGCGCCTGGTGTCTGTTGCCATAGTAAAGAACGCGCCTGGTGTCTGGTGCTATAGTAAAGAACGCGCCTGGAGTCTGTTGCTATAGTAAAGAACGCGCCTGGAGTCTGTTGCTATAGTAAAGAACGCGCCTGGAGTCTGTTGCTATAGTAAAGAACGCGCCTGGAGTCTGTTGCTATAGTAAAGAACGCGCCTGGAGTCTGTCGCTATAGTAAAGAACGCGCCTGGTGTCTGTTGCTATAGTAAAGAACGCGCCTGGAGTCTGTTGCTATAGTAAAGAACGCGCCTGGAGTCTGTTGCTATGGTAAAGAACGCGCCTGGAGTCTGTTGCTATGGTAAAGAACGCGCCTGGAGTCTGTTGCTATAGTAAAGAACGCGCCTGGTGTCTGTTGCTATAGTAAAGAACGCGGCTGGAGTCTGTTGCTATGGTAAAGAACGCGCCTGGAGTCTGTTGCTATAGTAAAGAACGCGCCTGGAGTCTGTTGCTATGGTAAAGAACGCGCCTGGAGTCTGTAGCTATAGTAAAGAACGCGCCTGGAGTCTGTTGCTATAGTAAAGAACACACCTGGTGTCTGTTGCTATAGTAAAGAACGCGGCTGGAGTCTGTTGCTATAGTAAAGAACGCGTCTGGAGTCTGTTGCTATGGTAAAGAACATGCCTGGAGTCTGTTGCTATAGTAAAGAACGCACCTGGAGTCTGTTGCTATAGTAAAAAACGCGCCTGGAGTCTGTTGCTATGGTAAAGAACGCACCTGGAGTCTGTTGCTATAGTAAAAAACGCGCCTGGAGTCTGTTGCTATGGTAAAGAACGCACCTGGAGTCTGCTGCTATTGTAAAAAACGCGACTGGAGTCTGTTGCTATAGTAAAGAACGCGGCTGGAGTCTGTTGCTATGGTAAAGAACGCGCCTGGAGTCTGTTGCTATGGTAAAGAACGCGCCTGGAGTCTGTTGCTATAGTAAAGAACGCGCCTGGTGTCTGTTGCTATGGTAAAGAACGCGCCTGGAGTCTGTTGCTATAGTAAAGAACGCGCCTGGAGTCTATGGTAAAGAACGCGCCTGGAGTCTGTTGCTATGGTAAAGAACGCGCCTGGAGTCTGCTGCTATAGTAAAGAACGCGCCTGGAGTCTGTTGCTATAGTAAAGAACGCACCTGGAGTCTGCTGCTATAGTAAAGAACGCACCTGGAGTCTGTTGCTATAGTAAAGAACGCGCCTGGAGTCTGTTGCTATGGTAAAGAACGCGCCTGGAGTCTGTTGCTATGGTAAAGAACGCGCCTGGAGTCTGTTGCTATGGTAAAGAACGCGCCTGGAGTCTGTTGCTATAGTAAAGAACGCGCCTGGAGTCTGTTGCTATGGTAAAGAACGCACCTGGAGTCTGTTGCTATGGTAAAGAACGCGCCTGGAGTCTGTTGCTATGGTAAAGAACGCGCCTGGAGTCTGTTGCTATGGTAAAGAACGCGCCTGGAGTCTGTTGCTATAGTAAAGAACGCGCCTGGTGTCTGTTGCTATAGTAAAGAACGCGGCTGGAGTCTGTTGCTATGGTAAAGAACGCGCCTGGAGTCTGTTGCTATAGTAAAGAACGCGCCTGGAGTCTGTTGCTATGGTAAAGAACGCGCCTGGAGTCTGTAGCTATAGTAAAGAACGCGCCTGGAGTCTGTTGCTATAGTAAAGAACGCACCTGGTGTCTGTTGCTATGGTAAAGAACGCGCCTGGAGTCTGTTGCTATGGTAAAGAACGCGTCTGGAGTCTGTTGCAATGGTAAAGAACGCGCCTGGAGTCTGTTGCTATAGTAAAGAACGCGCCTGGTGTCTGTTGCTATAGTAAAGAACGCGCCAGGAGTCTGTTGTTATAGTAAAGAACGCACCTGGAGTCTGTTGCTATAGTAAAGAACGCGGCTGGAGTCTGTTGCTATAGTAAAGAACGCGCCTGGAGTCTGTTGCTTTAGTAAAGAACGCGTCTGGAGTCTGTTGCTATGGTAAAGAACGCGTCTGGAGTCTGTTGCTATGGTAAAGAACGTGCCTGGAGTCTGTTGCTATAGTAAAGTACGCGCCTGGAGTCTGTTGCTATAGTAAAGAACGCGCCTGGAGTCTGTTGCTATAGTAAAGAACACGCCTGGAGTCTGTTGCTATAGTAAAGAACGCGCCTGGAGTCTGGAGTCTGTTGCTATAGTAAAGAACGCGCCTGGAGTCTGTTGCTATAGTAAAGAACGCGCCTGTTGCTATAGTAAAGAACGCGGCTGGAGTCTGTTGCTATAGTAAAGAACGCGCCTGGAGTCTGTTGCTATAGTAAAGAACGCGTCTGGAGTCTGTTGCTATAGTAAAGAACGCGTCTGGAGTCTGTTGCTATAGTAAAGAACGCGGCTGGAGTCTATTGCTATAGTAAAGAACGCGGCTGGAGTCTGTTGCTATGGTAAAGAACGCGTCTGGAGTCTGTTGCTATGGTAAAGAACGCGCCTGGAGTCTGTTGCTATAGTAAAGAACGCGCCTGGAGTCTGTTGCTATAGTAAAGAACGCGGCTGGAGTCTGTTGCTATAGTAAAGAACGCGGCTGGAGTCTGTTGCTATAGTAAAGAACGCGCCTGGAGTCTGTTGCTATAGTAAAGAACGCGCCTGGAGTCTGTTGCTATAGTAAAGAACGCGCCTGGAGTCTGTTGCTATAATAAAGAACGCGGCTGGAGTCTGTTGCTATAGTAAAGAACGCGACTGGAGTCTGTTGCTATAGTAAAGAACGCGCCTGGAGTCTGTTGCTATGGTAAAGAACGCGCCTGGAGTCTGTTGCTATGGTAAAGAACGCGCCTGGAGTCTGTTGCTATGGTAAAGAACGCGCCTGGAGTCTGTTGCTATGGTAAAGAACGCGCCTGGAGTCTGTTGCTATAGTAAAGAACGCGCCTGGTGTCTGTTGCTATAGTAAAGAACGCGCCTGGAGTCTGTTGCTATGGTAAAGAACGCGCCTGGAGTCTGTTGCTATGGTAAAGAACGCGCCTGGAGTCTGTTGCTATGGTAAAGAACGCGCCTGGAGTCTGTTGCTATGGTAAAGAACGCGCCTGGAGTCTGTTGCTATAGTAAAGAACGCGTCTGGAGTCTGTTGCTATAGTAAAGAACGCGCCTGGAGTCTGTTGCTATAGTAAAGAACGCGTGCCTGGAGTCTGTTGCTATAGTAAAGAACGCGCCTGGAGTCTGTTGCTATAGTAAAGAACGTGCCTGGAGTCTGTTGCTATGGTAAAGAACGCGTCTGGAGTCTGTTGCTATGGTAAAGAACGCGTCTGGAGTCTGTTGCTATAGTAAAGAACGGGCCTGGAGTCTGTTGCCATAGTAAAGAATGCGCCTGGAGTCTGTTGCTATGGTAAAGAACGCACCTGGAGTCTGCTGCTATAGTAAAGAACGCGCCTGGAGTCTGTTGCTATAGTAAAGAACGCGCCTGGAGTATGCTGCTATAGTAAAGAACGCGCCTGGAGTCTGTTGCTATGGTAAAGAACGCACCTGGAGTCTGCTGCTATAGTAAAGAACGCGCCTGGAGTCTGTTGCTATAGTAAAGAACGTGCCTGGAGTCTGTTGCTATAGTAAAGAACGCGCCTGGAGTCTGTTGCTATGGTAAAGATTGCGCCTGGAGTCTGTTGCCATAGTAAAGAACGCGCCTGGAGTCAGTTGCTATGGTAAAGAACGCACCTGGAGACTGCTGCTATAGTACAGAACGCGCCTGGAGCCTGTTGCTATGGTAAAGAACGCGCCTGGAGTCTGTTGCTATAGTAAAGAAGGCGCCTGGAGTCTGCTGCTATAGTAAAGAACGCGCCTGGAGTCTGCTGCTATAGTAAAGAACGCGCCTGGAGTCTGTTGCTATGGTAAAGAACGCACCTGGAGTCTGCTGCTATAGTAAAGAACACACCTGGAGTCTGTTGCTATAGTAAAGAACGCGTCTGGAGTCTGTTGCTATAGTAAAGAACGCGGCTGGAGTCTGTTGCTATAGTAAAGAACGCGCCTGGAGTCTGTTGCTATAGTAAAGAACGCACCTAGTGTCTGTTGCTATAGTAAAGAACGCGCCTGGAGTCTGTTGCTATAGTAAAGAACGCGCCTGGAGTCTGTTGCTATGGTAAAGAACGCGCCTGGAGTCTGTTGCTATAGTAAAGAACGTGCCTGGAGTCTGTTGCCATAGTAAAGAACGCGCCTGGAGTCTGTTGCTATGGTAAAGAACTCACCTGGAGTCTGTTGCTATAGTAAAGAACGCGCCTGGAGTCTGCTGCTATAGTAAAGAACGCGCCTGGAGTCTGCTGCTATAGTAAAGAACGCGCCTGGAGTCTGTTGCTATGGTAAAGAACGCACCTGGAGTCTGTTGCTATAGTAAAGAACGCGCCTGGAGTCTGTTGCTATAGTAAAGAACGCGCCTGGAGTCTGTTGCTATAGTAAAGAACGCGCCTGGAGTCTGTTGCTATGGTAAAGAACGCGCCTGGAGTCTGTTGCCATAGTAAAGAACGCGCCTGGAGTCTGTTGCTATGGTAAAGAACGCACCTGGAGTCTGCTGCTATAGTAAAGAACGCGCCTGGAGTCTGTTGCTATAGTAAAGAACGCGCCTGGAGTCTGTTGCTATAGTAAAGAACGTGCCTGGAGTCTGCTGCTATAGTAAAGAACGCGCCTGGAGTCTGTTGCTATAGTAAAGAACGCACCTGGAGTCTGCTGCTATAGTAAAGAACGCGCCTGGAGTCTGTTGCTATAGTAAAGAACGCGCCTGGAGTCTGTTGCTTTGGTAAAGAACGCACCTGGAGTCTGCTGCTATAGTAAAGAACGCGCCTTGTGTCTGTTGCTATAGTAAAGAACGCGCCTGGAGTCTGTTGCTATAGTAAAGAACGCGCCTGGAGTCTGTTGCTATAGTAAAGAACACGCCTGGAGCGGCTGGAGTCTGTTGCTATAGTAAAGAACGCGCCTGGAGTCTGTTGCTATAGTAAAGAACAAGCCTGGAGTCTGTTGCTATAGTAAAGAACGCGCCTGGAGTCTGCTGCTATAGTAAAGAACGCGCCTGGAGTCTGTTGCCATAGTAAAGAACGCGCCTGGAGTCTGTTGCTATGGTAAAGAACGCACCTGGAGTCTGCTGCTATAGTAAAGAACGCGCCTGGAGTCTGCTGCTATAGTAAAGAACGCGTCTGGAGTCTGTTGCTATAGTAAAGAACGCGTCTGGAGTCTGTTGCTATAGTAAAGAACGCACCTGGTGTCTGTTGCTATAGTAAAGAACGCGCCTGGAGTCTGTTGCTATAGTAAAGAACGCACCTGGTGTCTGTTGCTATAGTAAAGAACGCGGCTGGAGTCTGTTGCTATAGTAAAGAACGCTGCTGGAGTCTGTTGCTATGGTAAAGAATGCACCTGGAGTCTGCTGCTATAGTAAAGAACGCGCCTGGAGTCTGTTGCCATAGTAAAGAACGCGCCTGGAGTCTGTTGCCATGGTAAAGAACGCACCTGGAGTCTGCTGCTATAGTAAAGAACGCGCCTGGAGTCTGTTGCTATAGTAAAGAACGCACCTGGTGTCTGTTGCTATAGTAAAGAACGCGGCTGGAGTCTGTTGCTATAGTAAAGAACGCGTCTGGAGTCTGTTGCTATGGTAAAGAACATGCCTGGAGTCTGTTGCTATAGTAAAGAACGCGCCTGGTGTCTGTTGCTATAGTAAAGAACGCGCCTGGAGTCTGTTGCTATAGTAAAGAACGCACCTGGTGTCTGTTGCTATAGTAAAGAACGCAGCTGGAGTCTGTTGCTATAGTAAAGAAAGCGCCTGGAGTCTGTTGCTATAGTGAAGAACGTGCCTGGTGTCTGTTGCTATAGTAAAGAACGCGGCTGGAGTCTGTTGCTATAGTGAAGAACGTGCCTGGTGTCTGTTGCTATAGTAAAGAACGCACCTGGTGTCTGTTGCTATAGTAAAGAACGCAGCTGGAGTCTGTTGCTATAGTAAAGAACGTGCCTGGAGTCTGTTGCTATAGTAAAGAACGCGCCTGGTGTCTGTTGCTATAGTAAAGAACGCAGCTGGAGTCTGTTGCTATAGTAAAGAAAGCGCCTGGAGTCTGTTGCTATGGTAAAGAACGCGTCTGGAGTCTGCTGCTATAGTAAAGAACGCACCTGGTGTATGTTGCTATAGTAAAGAACGCAGCTGGAGTCTGTTGCTATAGTAAAGAACGTGCCTGGAGTCTGTTGCTATAGTAAAGAACGCGCCTGGTGTCTGTTGCTATAGTAAAGAACGCAGCTGGAGTCTGTTGCTATAGTAAAGAAAGCGCCTGGAGTCTGTTGCTATAGTAAAGAACGCGGCTGGAGTCTGTTGCTATAGTAAAGAACGCGGCTGGAGTCTGTTGCTATAGTAAAGAACGCACCTGGAGTCTGCTGCTATAGTAAAGAACGCAGCTGGAGTCTGTTGCTATAGTAAAGAACGTGCCTGGAGTCTGTTGCTATAGTAAAGAACGCGCCTGGAGTCTGTTGCTATAGTAAAGAACGTGCCTGGTGTCTGTTGCTATAGTAAAGAACGCAGCTGGAGTCTGTTGCTATAGTAAAGAACGTGCCTGGAGTCTGTTGCTATAGTAAAGAACGCGCCTGGAGTCTGTTGCTATAGTAAAGAACGTGCTTGGTGTCTGTTGCTATAGTAAAGAACGCACCTGGTGTCTGTTGCTATAGTAAAGAACGCAGCTGGAGTCTGTTGCTATAGTAAAGAACGCGGCTGGAGTCTGTTGCTATAGTAAAGAACGCGGCTGGAGTCTGTTGCTATAGTAAAGAACGTGCCTGGAGTCTGTTGCTATAGTAAAGAACGCGCCTGGAGTCTGTTGCTATAGTAAAGAACGTGCCTGGAGTCTGTTGCTATAGTAAAGAACGCACCTGGTGTCTGTTGCTATAGTAAAGAACGCGTCTGGAGTCTGTTGCTATAGTAAAGAACGCGTCTGGAGTCTGTTGCTATAGTAAAGAACGCGTCTGGAGTCTGTTGCTATAGTAAAGAACGCGTCTGGAGTCTGTTGCTATAGTAAAGAACGCGCCTGGAGTCTGTTGCTATAGTAAAGAACGCACCTGGTGTCTGTTGCTATAGTAAAGAACGCGGCTGGAGTCTGTTGCTATAGTAAAGAACGCGGCTGGAGTCTGTTGCTATGGTAAAGAATGCACCTGGAGTCTGCTGCTATAGTAAAGAACGCGCCTGGAGTCTGTTGCCATAGTAAAGAACGCGCCTGGAGTCTGTTGCCATGGTAAAGAACGCACCTGGAGTCTGCTGCTATAGTAAAGAACGCGCCTGGAGTCTGTTGCTATAGTAAAGAACGCACCTGGTGTCTGTTGCTATAGTAAAGAACGCGGCTGGAGTCTGTTGCTATAGTAAAGAACGCGTCTGGAGTCTGTTGCTATGGTAAAGAACATGCCTGGAGTCTGTTGCTATAGTAAAGAACGCGCCTGGTGTCTGTTGCTATAGTAAAGAACGCGCCTGGAGTCTGTTGCTATAGTAAAGAACGCACCTGGTGTCTGTTGCTATAGTAAAGAACGCAGCTGGAGTCTGTTGCTATAGTAAAGAAAGCGCCTGGAGTCTGTTGCTATAGTGAAGAACGTGCCTGGTGTCTGTTGCTATAGTAAAGAACGCGGCTGGAGTCTGT
This sequence comes from Rhinichthys osculus, assembly GCA_029959095.1. Classification (NCBI taxonomy): domain Eukaryota; kingdom Metazoa; phylum Chordata; class Actinopteri; order Cypriniformes; family Leuciscidae; genus Rhinichthys; species Rhinichthys osculus. Next base: position 2,950,031 of record JARWKJ010000011.1, on the reverse strand, counting down.
TGCTATAGTGAAGAACGTGCCTGGTGTCTGTTGCTATAGTAAAGAACGCACCTGGTGTCTGTTGCTATAGTAAAGAACGCAGCTGGAGTCTGTTGCTATAGTAAAGAACGTGCCTGGAGTCTGTTGCTATAGTAAAGAACGCGCCTGGTGTCTGTTGCTATAGTAAAGAACGCAGCTGGAGTCTGTTGCTATAGTAAAGAAAGCGCCTGGAGTCTGTTGCTATGGTAAAGAACGCGTCTGGAGTCTGCTGCTATAGTAAAGAACGCACCTGGTGTATGTTGCTATAGTAAAGAACGCAGCTGGAGTCTGTTGCTATAGTAAAGAACGTGCCTGGAGTCTGTTGCTATAGTAAAGAACGCAGCTGGAGTCTGTTGCTATAGTAAAGAAAGCGCCTGGAGTCTGTTGCTATAGTAAAGAACGCGGCTGGAGTCTGTTGCTATAGTAAAGAACGCACCTGGAGTCTGTTGCTATAGTAAAGAAAGCGCCTGGAGTCTGTTGCTATAGTAAAGAACGCGGCTGGAGTCTGTTGCTATAGTAAAGAACGCACCTGGAGTCTGTTGCTATAGTAAAGAACGCGCCTGGAGTCTGTTGCTATAGTAAAGAACGCGCCTGGAGTCTGTTGCTATAGTAAAGAACGTGCCTGGTGTCTGTTGCTATAGTAAAGAACGCAGCTGGAGTCTGTTGCTATAGTAAAGAACGCGCCTGGAGTCTGTTGCTATAGTAAAGAACGCGCCTGGAGTCTGTTGCTATAGTAAAGAACGTGCTTGGTGTCTGTTGCTATAGTAAAGAACGCAGCTGGAGTCTGTTGCTATAGTAAAGAAAGCGCCTGGAGTCTGTTGCTATAGTAAAGAACGCGGCTGGAGTCTGTTGCTGTAGTAAAGAACGCACCTGGTGTCTGTTGCTATAGTAAAGAACGCAGCTGGAGTCTGTTGCTATAGTAAAGAACGCGGCTGGAGTCTGTTGCTATAGTAAAGAACGCGGCTGGAGTCTGTTGCTATAGTAAAGAACGTGCCTGGAGTCTGTTGCTATAGTAAAGAACGCGCCTGGAGTCTGTTGCTATAGTAAAGAACGTGCCTGGAGTCTGTTGCTATAGTAAAGAACGCACCTGGTGTCTGTTGCTATAGTAAAGAACGCACCTGGAGTCTGTTGCTATGGTAAAGAACGCACCTGGTGTCTGTTGCTATAGTAAAGAACGCGTCTGGAGTCTGTTGCTATAGTAAAGAACGCACCTGGTGTCTGTTGCTATAGTAAAGAACGCGTCTGGAGTCTGTTGCTATAGTAAAGAACGCGCCTGGAGTCTGTTGCTATAGTAAAGAACGCGCCTGGAGTCTGTTGCTATAGTAAAGAACGCGCCTGGAGTCTGTTGCTATGGTAAAGAACGCACCTGGTGTCTGTTGCTATGGTAAAGAACGCGCCTGGAGTCTGTTGCTATAGTAAAGAACGCGTCTGGAGTCTGTTGCTATAGTAAAGAACGCGCCTGGAGTCTGTTGCTATAGTAAAGAACGCGGCTGGAGTCTGTTGCTATGGTAAAGAATGCACCTGGAGTCTGCTGCTATAGTAAAGAACACGCCTGGAGTCTGTTGCCATAGTAAAGAACGCGTCTGGAGTCTGTTGCTATAGTAAAGAACGCGTCTGGAGTCTGTTGCTATAGTAAAGAACGCACCTGGAGTCTGTTGCTATAGTAAAGAACGCGGCTGGAGTCTGTTGCTATGGTAAAGAATGCACCTGGAGTCTGCTGCTATAGTAAAGAACGTGCCTGGAGTCTGTTGCTATGGTAAAGAACGCACCTGGAGTCTGCTGCTATAGTAAAGAACGCGCCTGGAGTCTGTTGCTATGGTAAAGAACGCGTCTGGAGTCTGCTGCTATAGTAAAGAACGCGCCTGGAGTCTGTTGCTATGGTAAAGAACGCACCTGGAGTCTGCTGCTATAGTAAAGAACGTGCCTGGAGTCTGTTGCTATAGTAAAGAACGCGCCTGGAGTCTGTTGCTATGGTAAAGAATGCACCTGGAGTCTGTTGCTATAGTAAAGAACGCGGCTGGAGTCTGTTGCTATAGTAAAGAACGTGCCTGGAGTCTGTTGCTATGGTAAAGAACGCGCCTGGAGTCTGCTGCTATAGTAAAGAACGCGCCTGGTGTCTGTTGCTATGGTAAAGAACGCACCTGGAGTCTGTTGCTATAGTAAAGAACGTGCCTGGAGTCTGTTGCTATGGTAAAGAACGCGCCTGGAGTCTGCTGCTATAGTAAAGAACGCGCCTGGTGTCTGTTGCTATGGTAAAGAACGCGCCTGGAGTCTGTTGCTATGGTAAAGAACGCACCTGGAGTCTGTTGCTATAGTAAAGAACACGCCTGGAGTCTGTTGCTATAGTAAAGAACGCGCCTGGAGTCTGTTGCTATGGTAAAGAACGCGCCTGGAGTCTGTTGCTATGGTAAAGAACGCGTCTGGAGTCTGTTGCTATAGTAAAGATAGCGCCTGGAGTCTGTTGCTATAGTAAAGAACGCGCCTGGTGTCTTTTGCTATAGTAAAGAACGCGCCTGGAGTCTGTTGCTATAGTAAAGAACGCGCCTGGAGTCTGGAGTCTGTTGCTATAGTAAAGAACGCGGCTGGAGTCTGTTGCTATAGTAAAGAACACGCCTGGAGTCTGTTGCTATAGTAAAGAACGCGCCTGGAGTCTCTTGCTATGGTAAAGAACGCGCCTGGAGTCTCTTGCTATGGTAAAGAACGCGCCTGGAGTCTGTTGCTATGGTAAAGAACGCGTCTGGAGTCTGTTGCTATAGTAAAGAACGCGCCTGGAGTCTGTTGCTACAGTAAAGAACGCGCCTGGAGTCTCTTGCTATGGTAAAGAACGCGCCTGGAGTCTGTTGCTATGGTAAAGAACGCGTCTGGAGTCTGTTGCTATAGTAAAGAACGCGCCTGGAGTCTGTTGCTATGGTAAAGTACGCGGCTGACAGTTTGACAGTTCCACCATTGTCGAAAACTTTGGTACAATCTTTGATTCCTCTCTTTCCCTCCTTCCACACATCTCCTCGCTCACTAAGTCTGCCTTCTTTCACCTTCATAATATGAAGGTGAAAGCTTACGTCCATTTCTGAATATCAGCGATGTTGAAACTCATCTATAAATAAAATCCAATATATTCAGAACAACGCAGCTAGGGTCCTTACACACAAAGAAATCTTCCCACACTACTCAGATTTTACACAGACTTCATTGGCTACCGGTACGCTTTCGTTTAAATACAAGATACTCCTTATCACATTCAAACCCCTCTATGGTCTTGCCCCTCCATATTTTGTGTAAATTCTGTTATTATTATTTCTTGTGGTCTATACGTAAACATGTGACTTGAACGTATAGGCCCTATATTTAAAGTTCCTCTTATCTTTTTGTGGAATAAACAATCCCAAGTGGTTTATTTTACTTGCAAAACAAAGAAATTATATAAAAAAAACGTTAAATGCTTAAACGTTAAAATTTAGTATTTAATACAATTTCATTAAAAATCAAAGTGAATCATTCTGAATTTGGAAAAAAAGCTTTTTTGCCAGAAGCCTATGAATCATAAATAGAATCAATTGTGACCAACCAACACTACACAATAACTGTCCAACACTCCAAACTCTGTCCAGCCGGTGGCGCTAATGCACCAAAGCCGGTTTGCCAAACACCAGTAAACCTTAGAAGAACAACAGCACAGGTGTAACCTCGTTTATAATGTTTCAGAACAGTGCTTTTGCTGTTAAACATTAAAAGTCTTCAGATGGAAAAAAAACAGATAATGACGCAGAATCTCTTTTACTACAGACTCTGTGGACTGACTTCTACTAAAGATTGAATCGTACCACGTGACACACATCAGTCAGGATCGCACAGGAGAGTCTGAACAGCGATCTCAAACTGAAAGCGTTTAAACACTTCTGGATTCTGTTCCTGTAGGACAAGAGCGTCTGAACTACTGCAAGTAAGCTTTAATACTTCCATGATTACAGTTATCTGGGGGGATATGGGCGTATTTCATAGTGTGATAATGATTAAATTATGACATAAGTTATAACTTGTTGCAAAAGTAGAACAATCGACCAAAAAGGAGTCAGGAATTACTCAAACAAACCGTTTTATGGACATTAATTGTGTAGAAATGAATAATGCTTTTTCTAAAAAGGTTTATTTCCAGTTTTAGGATGTAGTTTTGTGAAATCAAAAGTATCCAAGCAAACATTTGTACGTTTAATTCCCTCTGACACATGGTTGAAAAATCGTTCAAAAATGAAAAGTGAACGTATACTATTTTGACGTTGTCTGTACTGTTATATATATATATATATATATATATATATATATAGTTTTTTTTTTTTTTTTTTTTTTTTTTTACCGATTTATGCTGTCCCAGTGCGAATATTTTTGGCCAGGGACACGCCGTTGCTGTCGGACCAATGTTTGCCTGGTGGACAATCCAGTCTTTCCAGTTATTGAGTGCTTAAATCAGAGCCAGTGTATCGAGATGTTTGTTCCCGAAGGAGGAGATCGTTAGAGATGTGAAGTTCAGCCGAGAGTAGGAGAGACTGGAGTGAGAGGAGGAGTGATAAACCATGGGGTGCTTCTCGATTCTCATTTGTGCACCCTCGTTTCCTTCCCTCGCGTCTCAGCTCCACCCCTGCAGGATGCGAGGGAAGGAAATGAGGACAGAGGAATCGAATGAAAGTTTTTTTTTATACTTTGGAATACTTGGAATATTTTTTATTTTTTTTATTATAACAAAATACCGTAGATACAGATGTTTCACATATACTGTACTAAATGATTACAAATCATCATAAGATATGAAAAGCATTAAAGATAACATTCATATCAATGAAATTAAAGAACACTCAATCACACATTAGAAAAATAAAAGAAAGAAAAAAAGAAACAACAACAATGTAAAGGAGGTATACACGCATAATTAAAATAAAGAAGAGGAGTTTAAATCTTTGAGGGTGTCCATCGTTCTGGTTGCTTTGCGGTTTGAGAGTCCTTTCAGTGTTTCAAAATAAATCTTCATGTCAGCTTTAAAATGGTAGATGTTAGGCATCCTTATTCAGACCATTTACATTTATGTATGTAAAACTTACCAAGTAATAAGATCAAATTTAACATAAAATCGTGACTCTTGTCTATATCTTTTTTTTTCATAATAAAAAAAAACATCTCTTTTCTCTATACTAATCTTAATTCCACTCAACATATTAAATAAATATTCCACATCAATCCAGAAAAACTTCACATACATACATTCAAAGAAAAGATGTAAGAAAGTTTTAGTATCCTTTTTACAGAATGTACAGGATTCAGAAAGGTAATTTTTATATCTTTTTAGGAACTCATTTGTTGGATAAATTTTATGTTTAATTTTAAAATATATTTCGTACACTTTGTTATTAATACAGTATTTATTAGTATAGGTCCAAGTCGATCTCCAATTGATATTTCCACAATGTTCATGCCAAAAATATTTATGTCGAGGTGTAGCAGGACAGTGAATCAAGCATCTAAAAAATGTATTATTACATTTACTATCTTTTATATCAACACCGTTTAACAAAACCTGTTTTTTATCCATTGATTGCTTATGAGGTTCACTACTGCCTCTCAAGAGTCTCAAAAAACCTACTGGTATAGCATCAAAAACAATACTATATTCTCGTGGAGATATTGGAATCCCAAATATGTTTAAAAATGTAGTACATGTAAGTAAGAAACCCTTGTTATTTATCAATTGTGAGACCATTAGAATATCATTTTTAACCCAATTGTCGTAAAAGATTGATTTATTCTTATATTTAACCTATTTATTGTTCCAAATTAAGTGTTTGTGGGGGGAAAAGTTATGTTTGTATATTAGAAGCCAACATAAAAGAGCCTGTCTATGAAAATTGGATAACTGAATGGGGAGCTTATTAACCTCAAAGTCGCATTTTAAAAGAAACTCTATACCACCAACTTTTTCAAAAATAAGATTTGGAATTATATACCATAGTTTATCAGTATGCTTAATATAATGTTTAATCCAGTTCAACTTGAAAATTGTATTAGGAGTACCAAAATCAAGCACATTTAAACCTCCTTGATTATAAGAATTACATAAAATATTTTATTTAAATAGTGTGACTTGTTTTTCCATATAAAGTTGAATAAGGTTGAATCAACTTTTTTAATAAAAGATGTTGGTACATCTAACACTTTTGCAGGATATACTTAACGAGACAGCCCCTCAGTTTTGGACAAAAGAACTCTACCTTTGAGTGATAAATCCCTCATGAGCCACATATTCAGTTCAGTTCAGTTCAAGTTCTTTATTCAGTCATGATGTTATTACAGACACAATATTAATCACATCAACAACAAAATAATAACATTCAATGCTGAATAGGAGCATGAGGAAGACCTAGTCTTATAATTTCATGCCCCTTTTTTTAATAATCTTAGTTGACACAAAACAGATGGCTCGCCGTTTTTTTTTAATCGAGGTAGGCTACAATATTACTTCACATCTAAATAATTAACAATTTCAAATTTGTCAAACATTGGTTCTTATACTTCACTGCCTTCGTATTTTCTAAGAACATTTTTTTTATACATTTTATTGAATTGAACAATCGTGTTACATGTTTTTTGCACAATGTCCAAAGAGTTCCATAAATTGATCCCAATTGCAAGAAACCTTTTTTGTTTTTGTGAGGTGCGTGAATATGGTACACAAAAATTACCTTTTCTTCTGTTGTTTCTGTCTGTAATTAGCATGAATTTGTTTTGAATATGTATTGGCACCAAATTATTTTTCACTTTCCACATAAATTGTAGTATTTTAAATTTGACCAACTCTTTTAATTTCAAGGTCTGCAATTTTATAAACAGTTTGTTTGTGTAGTCTCGTAAACCTTTATAAGTCACAATTCTTATCGCTTTCTTCTGAAGTAAGAAAAGCCTTTCTGTATAACTGGTGCAAGCATTACCCCACACTTCGATACAATATGTTAAATATGGAACAATTAAGGTTATGTATAGAAGCTGTAATGAAGCTTCATCCAATATGTGTTTAACTTTATAAAGAATACCAATATTTGTACTAACTTTACCTTTGATATGCTCAATATGAGGCTTCCAGCTAAGTTTGCTGTCTAAGATAACTCCCAAAAATTTGATTTCTGAGACACATTCAATATTTACATTCTCAATAACTAATTTTGTGCATCCCTGTTTTCCCTTTTTACCAAAAACCATATAATTTGTCTTATCCCAATTTAGAAACAATTTATTATAATCAAACCATTTTTTTAATTCTACCATTTCCTTTTCAATAGTGGCCATTAATTCATTTAAATCTGTCCCAGTCTTAAACACAGTTGTGTCATCAGCAAACAACAAAAAGTTCATGTCTTTGGAAGCCTCAAATATATCATTAATAAATAATATAAAACGTTTAGGGCCAATTACTGAACCCTGGGGAATTCCGCATACAACAGTTTTACAGTCCGAGTTATGGTTTTTAAATTGAACATATTGGCTTCTATTACTTAAATAGCTTTCAAGCCATTTATATGTCTGACCCCTTAATCCATAGTGTTGTAGTTTGTCAACAATAAGTTGTGGTTGACAGTGTCAAACGCTTTTTGTAAATCCAGGAATATACTTACAAAATACGTTTTTTTGTCCATTGCAGCAAGAATTTCTTCAGTTAAATGAATTCGTGCAACGGCAGTTGATCTATTGGATCGAAATCCGTATTGATAGTCAAAAAGTAAATAATTTTTTTCCAAAAATAAATCTAATTTATGAGTAAACCATTTTTCTATTATTTTAGAAAACTGCGAAAGTATTGAAAAAGGTCGATAATTATTAAACTCATGTTTATCTCCTTTTTTAAAAATAGGTATTATCTTAGCAGTCTTCATCTTTTGAGGGAAAACACCTGAACTAAAAGAAAGATTGAAAATATAAGTGTCAGGTTGTAGCAGGCTGCTGAAGACGAGGACACGGAATGGTGATATAGGTATTTATTTACAAACTTAACTTCTATGAACATTAGGGATGGCTGCCGCGAAACAGTCGTTCCGAAGCTTTGCGAGATCCAGAAGCGCAGATGTTTCGAAACACTGATTCGAAGCGTGATTCAAAACACCCATGTCACGTGACTATGGCCAAACGAAGCCTCGAAATGTTTCACTAAGTGTTTCATCAGGTGTGATCCGCCGAATCAGCGTTTGATTGACACGGTCGGGAACAACAGACCACACAATCGCACATCTGTATAAAAGTGAAATCAACGCATATTGACCTCGTGGGTTTTTGTGAGAGGAGTTTGATTTTGAGATAGCGGATTTTTGGTGATAGTGACATTTATAGTGCGATTTGTTTAGTTATATTTAGGCTTAAATGTACACAACACATTGACTGATAGGCTAGAGACAGAGTATAGTGACACATTAATAGATACATAGATATAAATATATAGACAGCTAGATTAATAGATAGATAGATACAGATAGATTAAAGATAGGCTACATAATATAAATACATTGATAGATTATAGATCCATATTATACATATCTAATTACATAGATAGATTAGAGATACATATCTAGATAGATTTGGATAGATAGATAAAATGGAGGCTCCCCAGAAGAGATGCCGTACATCTGTGGTGTGGGAACATTTCCATTTAGAAACCCCAAATAAAGTGAGATGTGTGTATTGTGATCGGCAGCTCGCCTGCAACAATACATCATCCAGTAGAAACACAGGACAGTTTATGGGAACTTTTTGATACTCATATCATCAAACCCAGATGATACACAATGCTACAGCTGACGCCACAGTGGAAGTGAAAAAATACATCAACGATGTGTATTTGCCCACAACTCATGATCCACTAACTTACTCGAAAGAGAGAGTAGTAATCTTTCCTCATTTGTATGTATTAGCTAAAAAATATATTTGCATGCCAGCAACAAGTGTCCCTTGTGAAAGGATTTTTTCAAAGGCTAGAGAAATTATCTGTAAAAAAAGAAGTAGGCTAAGTAAATAAAAATATGTAAAAAAGTGAGACATTGTGGCTTGATTTATTTTATTAATTTCATTTTGCAGGACCAAAATAACATTATGCACAATGAGGAGCCTATAGGTTACAAGATTCACATATTAGAAAAGTACAAAAAAAAAAAAAAAAAAAAAAAAAATTCATGGCTTGTCAAGGTTGTTTCAGATCAACACCTGCAAGTGACCACTAGGTGTCACCGTGGAGACGGGTGTCGGATTGATTCGAAGCCTCGAAACAATATGAACCATTTGATTCAACTGTTTCATTGCTTCACGAAGCCTCGATCTGCCCATCACTAATGAACATACAAGAACAAAGGGAAAGGAACTCCAGGACTTCAAAACATACAACCATACGCGGACGACGACCAACAAACACTGAGGGAAAACACAGGGCTTAAATGAACAGGGACTAATGGGATGATTAACAGAAAACAGGTGCAGGGAATTTCTAATCTGACATGGCGGGAAAACTAACAGGACTGAACCAAAAGTCACAAAAGACGGGGGAAACAAGATCTCATGACAGAACTAAACACATTGAAACCGTGACAATAAGTTAGAGGTTGAAGTATTTAATCTATAGTCAGTGGTGGAATGTAACGAAGTACAAATACTTCGTTACTTTACTTAAGTAAATTTTTCACGTATCTGTACTTTACTTAAGTAGAATCAATAGTGCATACTTTTTACTTTTACTTCGTTACATTTTGCAGCAATTATTATACTTTCTACTCCACTACATTTCTACAACGTTCTGTTACATTTTCGTTAAATTTTCTGATCAGTTTTTCCCTGTCAAAACGTCATCCTGACCGTCCGTTCGTCGCACGTTTCTGTCTCACCAGTGAAATTTGGTTGCCATAGATATATCAAGCCGGTCACAATAAATGCGTCTCTATAGCACGCAGTGTGTTTATCGTGCAATTTATACGCGAAAATTAGTTTTTACATGCATAGGAAACGCATTGGTAGGTTTAGTAGTGATGTGGGGTGCGTGTGTATTATACGTTTGGTTAGGATTAGTATGGCAAGCCAAGAGGTTCAGAATTACGCCATAAATGAATCGCGTTTACAGCCAAACGCCGTCATATACGCCGTTTTAACAAAATATGTGTTTTTATATATATATATACCGTATATAGTAAGCTTGATGTGTATATTGCCTAATTGCAAGCTTGTTCAGAAATGGTGACAAAAAATTAAAATATAACTGCTTTTCCATCATATTGAACATCATTATATGAGTATTAAGTTGAATGAGTTAGAATTAACTGTTTTATTAATCATTAGAATATAGACATTAAGAGAATAAATTGTTATGCAAGTACTTTTACTTTTAATACTTAAAGTACATTTAAAATCAGGTACTTTTTACTTTTTACTTAAGTAGGGTTGTCATTGTGGTACTTCTACTTTTACTAAAGTAAATATGTCTCTGGTTATTTGTACTTTTACTTAAGTACTGAGATTCAGTACTTCCTCCACCACTGTCTATAGTTTTTTTTACAATGCTCATATCTATTCCATCACCATCACAAGATGTTTTAGTTTTGCACTTTCTCACAATATCTAAGATTTCAATTCCGGTAAATTCATTGAGAAACATTGACTGTAAGATTCTACTACCTCCTGTCGCACTACTACACCATTCTACATGATTGGATTTTTCAAGACTTTTCGCAATATTAGGTCCGGCATTGACAAAGAAGGAATTAAACTCATTTGCAATATCTGTTCCATCATTGATAACCTTTCCTTTGTGCTCAAAATACTCAGGTAAATTTTTACTCTGAGAATATTGCTATTTTTCTGAGGTCTATATGATAAAGGTTGTGAAATACCAGAATATTATTAACTTTAATTTAGCACTGCAATACTTCACATAATATGGGGCTTCTATAATATTAATGTAAAATTAGAATTAAACTGATGGACGAGTGTCTGTGAGCCATTAAAAATACTGTAATAACCAAACTGGACCAGAGGCAGAGAAGAGCACACCAGAATAAGCAGTACAACACACAGTTCTTTATTGTTAAAACACAGCACAATCCTTCTATTTGTGCTTCTATCCAACACAAGCGGTGAAAGTTGTTTTAAACCCTTGTTGGATCTGGAAGCAGAAGAAGGGTCCTCGTTAGAAGAGAAAGTGCACTCATCAGTCAAGCCCTTAGAAAAGGTCAATCCATCGGCACAGTCCCTCTGGCCAACCTCGCACAATCCCGATCCAGAAGATTTACCTTGAGTTGTTGTGTTACATAAAATAGTAAACTGGTTCCAACAGATTTTGCTGTGGTACTGAAATTGGTACCGAGAACCGTATAATGTTAATGGTATTGCTACCGAATACTGGAATTTTTGTATTGTGACAATCCTAGTCTACACCGATACTCTTTCAGCCTCTGCACCCCCGAGCGATTACACAAACATTCCCTACATAGTTAACTTCAGGTGTGTCACCTGTGCACACTTATCACACTTATCAGAGAAATCACTTACATGCTCAAACAACAGTATAAACAACAGAATATATGAAGATTCACAATTCATCACCAGCGCTTCTGTGAACAGAGAAAAACAGAATAAATAATATTATAAAAGGAATAAAATAAATAGGCCTAAACGAAACTTATTACACTCAAATAATTTACAAATTGAAAAAGGAAAAAAAAAAATATTGGCTACAAAACAGACTTAAAGGGTCATGAAACCCCCCTCTTTCAGCTCAAGTCTAGCTCACAACCTTTTTGAAAAATGCAACTTAAATGGGCGTGAATGGCTGTGAGAAGAAGGGGGGAGTGGGTGTGGCACGGCAGGGGAGGGGGAGGGCGGAGTAACTGTCATTGGCCAGTGGCCCATGCATATCAACTGTCACTAAAAATCAGTGGTAAAACGTGAGGAAATGCTAGATTTTTTATAGCTGGCAAAGTTAAAGTCTAATGAAATACACTGACATCTTATTTTTGTCCTTTAAAAAGTAACTAAATGCCCTGCTACATAGGCCTATATTAGCCTACAGTAATCGTAATTCTATTTAAAACATTAATGTACATGTACAATTATAATGTCATTATAACATATATATTTGTTTATATACACACTATAAATGCATATATTTGAAAATAAATCATTTTAAATTATTATAAAGATATATAGCTCATGCCTGGGTGAATAGTATTCGCTGAGTTCTGTTTAAGTTTAGAGACGTGCTCCCGAAAAAAAGTTCACGGTGACGGAGAGGCAGAAAGCACACCTTGTTTATTTTCTTTATTTTATAAAAGCACAATGTTTTGTTTCGATTGTAAGTGGACACATAAAAAAATAGACATTTAACAGTTTATTTTTTCATATTTCTTAAGTCTGTATGACCATAAATGACGGAGTATTTTAAGTCTATTTTTCCGCTATGTAAAAAAAAATCCGGCAAAACTCGCCGGCGCGTTTGTAGACCTTAGAGGTGTAACAAAACTAAGGCAAGTAAAACGGTCAGGGTTACATTTTAGAGACACACACACACACACACCTCTGAAGGGATAGAAAAGTCCTCGGGACTTGGTACTGCATCACTCGCAAGATGCAACTTGGATTGGTGAACAAGGCCGAAGTCCACCATTCTCCAGTTCTCGAAGCTCTCTCGCTACAAAAATGCGTGCTACACACACATAGTTTAGATGTGTCCGTGGTCGATGGCCAACCAACCGCCCGCACCCAGAGTCTAGCCCTGGCACTTAAACTTAATTTGCTCATCTACTGCGCAATATCACAGTTTGATATGTCTGTCATTGGAAAGATCCACATGGTGTCTTCTCATAGGTGTCCAGTGTCTTCTCATAGGATAAGAAAACTCAGTCTCATGAATAATTAAGAGACACCGATGAGTCATCAAAGGACTCACAGTGCACTGCCACGTCACAGCCTGTGAAGTGGACATGATGAAGATTTTAAACCCGGAAGACCAAAATAGCGGAAAAAAAATCAAATTTAACCATTTTCCCCCTACTATTAAATCTAACAGATGCTAACATTGTCTTCAATGGTGTTCAACACACATACCTCTGTTAAAATCTCAGAAAATTGGGTTTGGGGTTTCATGACCCTTTAAAAGTAGACACTTTCTATAGACATATTTCATGTCTGTGTGACAATTTCGCTGAGTTTCGGTTTATTATTGTGACGCCCTATGAAAGAACATTTTGTTCTCTTTCATCATCTCGTGTTCGAGATCCACCTATGGAAAGGGCATCCGTACCTGACCTCTGCAGAAGCATCCAATTGCACCAAGTCTGGCTAGACAGACAGAAGCGTGCAGGCAATGCCAGGTAAGGCCCCACCCCCTTACCTGAGGGTGAGGCCTCCTGTGACGCCACCTTAAAGTTGCCGCAACCCAGTGTGTCGAACTCGGGCTTTCGGACTCAGATGGGGGACACGGTGACGATGACTTCTCTCTTCTGGGCTGACCAGCCCAATCCTGCGTTCCCCAAAGAGGACATCTTCGCAGGCAACCTCCCGCTTGTCGACGAACCGGCCAGTTCTGGTGATGACGACGACGCGGGCCTTCTCGGGGTCTCAGAGGACGAGGAGGCCATCCCGCCCTCTGGCGTTTCCCAGGCCAACGCCCCTGCGGCCTTGCCTCAGTCCTTCCTCTTGGAAGTGTGTGAGCGAGTGGCCGCTTGCCTCAACATTGAGTGGCCAGCTTACCAGGCGGAGAATTTGGACGACTTAGGCCAACAGCTGGACGAGATCCCCCTCACCCGTGCTGTAGAAGGAGATCATTACTGTTAATGACCTCGTCCTCCGTAACGCTTGTCAGGCCATCCAAACCTGCGGGCACTCCATGGCGCTTTCTGTGGTGGTAGAGCGCACGCTCTGGCTGAACCTGTCGGGCCTTCCTGACAGTGAGAAAAGGCGCATCGCGGGCGCCCTGGTAGAGCCCGGCCGGGCTCTCTTTGGCCCCGCCGTCGCATTAATGCAGCGACGATGTGACGACAAGAAGGAAGATGAGGCCTTCAAGGTATGCCTTCCCAGGAAGGCGGCCCCACGCCAGGCGCCCCCCTGCGCGTTTGCCTAACCCCCCTGTCTCAGGATGTAATTTCCATCAGGGTAAGGAAAGGCCCCCTAACAAACCCCAGCCACGACAGAGCAACCCACCCTCTGCTAAGCTCTGGGGGAAACCGACTCCTACCGCGGCGGGAAAACCCTCGAACACTATCCACACCGACTTGAAACGCGAGCGGCCTGCCTGATGTTCGACCGATGGGGGCATCGAGTCCGCGTTCATGAGCCGCAAGCTCTTTGAGCTCTCTTCCTGCCCTAGAGCCCTTGATCAAGAGACGGAGGGTTTCTTATGGAGGGGTCGGCCACCCCCCTATCGAGGCTGCCCAGCCCATGTGTTCAGTGGAAGTTGTGTGTTCTCCCCCCATGTTCAGGGGGTTTGTTGTGAGGAAAAGTACAAAAGCAGTGTCACCACACCGCACATACTGTGTACCCCTCACCCAGTTTACAAAGGCTTCGCCCCTAGTGTTCCCCAACACAAAAACATACAAAAAACACATTAAAACAAACGAATCAAATGCATTCGTTACAGAGAGAGCACCTCTCTCCGCAGAGAGAAATCTCCCTGCAGAGAGAGGAAATCTCTTTGAACCCCTGCATGTCGCCCCTAGTTCGTCCACTAGAGGGAGCCATTGCATCACAAATAAGCCAGCTGGGTATACACAGCGCCGCTTCGGCTCGGGTGGGAACACTCACGAGTCACGAATTGGCTTGGCAAACTGTTTTTGGCTCCCAAATGGGTGACGCGTGCGTACAATAATGTAGGGTTACAGACTGCAGTTTGCTATGAAACCCCCGCATTTCAACGGCGTTCTCTCTTCACACACAGAGGAGAGTGCCGCACAAATTCTGAAAGAGGAAATATCTTCGCTTCTAAACAAGGGAGCGATTCAGGTGGTGCCCCCCAATCTGATAAACCAGGGATTTTATTCCCGTTATTTCCTGGTCCCAAAGAAGGACGGCTCTCTCCGCCCTATCTTGGACCTCCGTGTTTTGAACAAACATTTGAGGAAATACAATTTCAGGATGTTAACTCATGGCTCGCTCACCCGCGCCATAGAACGGAACGACTTGTTCACATCGGTTGATCTGAAAGTTGCTTTCTTCCTCATAAGCATTTATCCACCACACAAGAAGTTTCTTCATTTTGCCTACCAAGGCACATGTTACGAATTCACAGTTCTCCCGTTTGGGCTCTCGTTATGCCAAAGGAGTTTCTCTCTGTGTGCGGAGGTGGGCTTAGCCATACATACATAGACGATTGGCTCATTATAGCTGAATCGAAGGAGAAAGTGTGTGTTCACACAAATCACATCTCTTGGGTTCAGGGTGAATGTGAACGAGCAATTTTTCACCCAGTCAGACTGTGATTTTCCTGGGCTTGGAGTTGAACTCAGTTTGCATGCGAGCGCGTCTCTCTCAAGAGCGCGTTCTCTTTCTAATGAACTGTCTGCCGCAGTTCAGAGAGGGGGCAAAAGTACAATATTGTACATGCCTCAGGCTGCAGGGTCTGATGGCTTCATCTATCCGGGTTTTGCCGCTGGGACTCCTGAGAATGAGAGCGTTCATGAAATGGGTTTTGTCAACACATTTCAGCCCGATACGCGATCTTTGCCGCTCTGTGACGCGCGCCTGCTCGGCAGCCCTGCACCACTGGAAGAGCGCAGACTTTAACGCACAGGGAACCCCTCTGGGGACGGTTATGATGCGGAAAGTTGTGACGACAGAATGGGCAGAATGGTGAACGGTTTGTAGCCGAGCAGACTACATTCAGCGCACATAAATTATTTAGAGCTTATGACCATATGGAAAGCTCTGAATCATTTTCTGCCTTGTCTGCAGGGACATCGTGTACTCGTACGCTGCGACAATACCACGGCAGTAGCTTACATCAACCATCAGCTCACAAGCTTTTGGTGTGGAGCAGACAGTTTTTTCTGTCGTTATGCGCGACTCATGTCCCAGGCATTCTGAACAGAGGTGCGGACCTGCTATCCAGGGTGAACCCAATTTATGGAGATTGGCACCTGCACCCTCAGATAGTGGGTATGATATGGATGAGATTCAGACAGGCAACCGTAGATCTATTCGTCTCGCGCGAAAACCACCATTGTCCTATGTTCTTCTCGCTAAAGGATGTGGACGCACTGGCCCACCAATGGCCCAAAGTGCTGCTGTATGCTTTTCTCCCCTGTGCCTGGTAATTCGCACACTGGCCTGGGTGAGAGAGCAGGGCCTGTCTCTCGTTCTGATAGCACCCAGGTGGCCCAAAGCACCGTGGCTGGCGGAGATAATCCCTCTGTTATACGCACAGCCATGGCGCCTCCCTCTCCGCACAGACCTATTGTCCCAAGCGAACAGGGAGATTTATCACCCACACCCGGACAGGGTGGCTCTCTGGGCCTGGCCCGTGAGAGGATGAACCTAAACGCACTAGGGCATCCCCCACGTGTGGTTGCTACTATAAAGAACGCCAGGGCCGTTTCTACACGGTCCTTATACGGCTGTAAGTGGCAAGTGTTCGAAGGGTGGTGTGATGGCCATGGTCTCACATCTTAACAGTGTGCAGTTCCTGATATTTTGTGTTTTTGCAAAGCCTGATATTTTGTAAAGCCTGGCCTGATTTAGTCAACTCAAGTCAAGTCACCCGGGTTGCTTATTCATATAGTGCTTTTTACAATACAGATTGTTTTAAAGCAGCTTAAAGGAACACTCCGACTTTTTGGGACTTTAGCCTATTCACCTTATCCCCCAGAGTTAGATAAGTCCATACATACCTTTTTCATCTCCGTGCGTCCTATAAGTCTGTTTGACGCACCCACCGCTAGCCTAGCTTAGCACAAAGACTGGATGTAAATGGTTGCAGCTAGCATACTAATCCAAATAAGTGACAAAATAGCGCAAACATTTTTCTATTTACATGTTGTGATTTGTATAGTCACAGAGTGTACAAAAAACAAAGTCACATGAGACACAGACATATTTTAACCGTATAAATACTGGGAACTATATTCTCTGAAGGCGAAGCACTGCTACTTGGGCGGAGGGATAACCGCAGCACCTGAGACGCGCTCTCTGCTCCTCACCACGGCTCGTCTCAGGTGCTGCGGTTATCCCTCCGCCCAAGTAGCAGTGAGATCAACTAACATGATTCATGATTATTATAATGTTCATTTATAAAGTTATAAAGATTATTATAAAGTTTCTTAAATGACAAAACACATTCACTTACATGTATTTAAAAATAAAAAATATCAGCCAAGGACTTACTGACATGTAACGCAACCAATAACGTTTTGTTCCGCGTCATGTTTAGTGTGAAAATGTAAAGTCGACTTCACTACAATAACAGACCGGCGTACATCTAATAAATGAATCATTCAAGAACGTTGTGCAAGTTTACTGCAACAATAGAGCCGCAAACTTCACATACTTTTGAAAATCCAGCATTCAGTTGATCCTGATGAGCTCTCATTGCCACAGTTGTAAACATGACGGTGTTCTTCTTCCACGAGGGGTTTCGTCGCGGCATTTACGGTGATGCGCTCTAAAATAACGCTCACCTTGTGCAGGACATACAATAATTCAGGAGAGGTGTCGTATTTGGCCAGAGAAGGCGTGGTCACAGAAACATGTGGTCATATTTCTGCAAAAGAATTGTTGAAATTTAAAGCTGGTTTGTAGCATATAAGAATACAGAGTACTTTGCTGTTATTAGGCCTACTGTAGCCTAACTGTTATTTAGTGGGGTTTTTTTTGTGTTAAATGATTGTAGTTGGGTTAGGTGGCTTAGGTTTTATGGTGAATTTGTGATTTTATTTAGGCTACTTATATTTATACAATTAAGTATAGGCTACTTTAAAATTGTAATATATTGTTAAATTTTTTTTTTTACCGTTTTAAAAGTATCGATTTGGCACCATTATCGGAAAAACCCCAAACGATACCCAACCTTAAGAATAATGATACATCCAGTGTAACTGATGTAACTGATAAAGTGCAGTGCATGAGGTGCGTGTATCGTTTGTTGGCTTAACATTTGTTATTAATTCTAAATTTTCATCATCATTTGTTTATCCCTCTGAACTATCATGATATTAATCTCAGTGCCTCATTGTCATGTCCAGGTCATGCTGAGCATCTGATTGTCTTCACCGACACAAAGATACCAGTGCTGAGCTGTTTCCAGTGGCCGTTTATTGCAGTAATGTCAGAGGAGCGAGGAAAGGACTCTCTCTCTAAGATGAGTCTCTCAGAGAAACAGAGGTAAGACTGCGACTGTTTCCACAGAATCATTTTAAACACTACTGGAGTTTCAGGTTTGTCCTGTACAGAACAAAGCCTGATCAACAAGGAGTGTTTTCTTGTCAAACATGTCAAATGCTGTGCAAATCAATTTTGAACTTCCTATAAATGTTTTTAGATTGTCGCAGGTTAAAATGACTTGAAACTGGTTTCATATTTAATTTACAGGAACATTTAGCACAGTTAAATATGTTTAATGTACCATACATGTAAAGTCCTCCTGTAACAACCCAGATTAAAGTGTATTGCATTACGATTTAAAGGTGCACATTTAATGGATGTTAAATGTAAATCATGTGGAAACTTTAGTTAGAACAAGTCAAATATACATGTCAAACAGGGCTTTATAGACAATGTCACAGTTAATAACTAACTTACGTACAGAACTTCTACCATGACTGTAGATGTTTTGGGACTGTGATATGATTCAAATCATACTAAAAATGAACATTGGAAAAAATAGCTAGAAACAGTGGCGTGCACAGGCCTCCGCTGGGGCAAATCTACATCTAGATTTTTTAAAATCAACATAAATGATGAGTAGATACACCATCAATCCTTCTTCCAGAATGTGTTTTTCTCTTACCCTGGTTCACTATGGTAATCCTCTCAAGTGTTTATATTTTAGACGGGATGGTTTTCATGGGGAAATTGCGTACATGTGTCATTCGTCCATGTGTGTCTCGTCATATCCGTAAATGGAGAAAAGTTAAGAAAAGTCTGAGACGCTTAGATCGCTCATGCTCATTGCATTACAGAGCAGCTCATCTTTTACTGTGGGTGTCGTGGAGGAGGAACACGTCACTCCCGCAGTAGCCTTCAGTCCAGAGCCTCTTCACAATATGGACATCACACCTGAGTCTCCAGCCGTCATGGATATATTACTCTAGAGTTTTCAGATGCACCCTGTAACAATGTTCAAGATTCAGGGAAGGAAGAGGACAGGGTCGGCTTGTGGAGACTGCGGGTCTTTATTGAAGACAAAAATAAACTGAACAAACTCAAGGTCACGCACACAGCGCTATGTAATCAAACTCAATTCACTAGAATTAGCTGTCACTCAAATCGATCCTTGGCACTCCGCTCTCGACGTTCTTTTTAGCGATGGCAATTTCAAAACACTGCTTCATGAAGCTTCGAAGCCTTTACAAATCGTTTGTTCCGAATCAATGGTTCAGAGCGTGTATCGAACTGCCAGAGTCACGTGACTTCAGTAAACGAGGCTTCATTACGTCATAACTGTTTCGAAACGTTTCGGAACACTTCGAAACTTCAATGGTTCAGCGCTGGGGGCGATGCTCTCTGTCAACCCATGATCATGAGGAGGCACTGAGAACCTCTAAACACGTGTATGTGGGTTTAACCTGATCTCTGATCAGTTTTATACATTTGTAGACTATTTAATTAGGCATTAGTATAATTAAAATGAATAATGGTAGTTAATAATCTCTTGGCCTGTTTAGCTGAGCCATTCATAGAGCTAACAAAACGACTCGGTTACTAACGTAACCTCGGTTCCCTGAGAGGAGGGAACGAGTATTGCGTAAGCTTACGCTATGGAAAACTCCTTTTCTCGAGAAATATTGAAGTCTTTATGTAAGACGCATTGCAGCTGCACAGCATACAGCAATGAGCGAGGCAGCTCGGTCATTGGCTGTGCTGCGGCAACTGCACGAACCTATGACGGGGCGACTCTGAACCCGCTTCCAATGAGCGTGCTTCGCGCCCACGCGCGTCAGAGCCCGCCAAGATGGGCGTGGCCAAGGGCTATATATTGGGCGCCCCGTCGTCTGAGTTCTTTAGGTTCAATCGACTGAAGCAAACTGACCAAGCACAAGCACAGCAGATTACGCAATACTCGTTCCCTCCTCTCAGGTTAACATTCTGAACGAGCGAATCATTAAAGCTTTGTTCAGATGTCTGAGATCCAGAATGGGGCGGAGACCGCCATCCTTTTTCGGGACGAGAAAATAGCGGCTGTAAAAACCTGCCTCACTGTCTCTATAGCGCCTTTCTCTATCAGTTTGAGCATCTCGGTGCGTAGAACATGTGAAACATCTTCTCTCACTTTCGTCTCGACCACTGCTGTGAAGCGGGGCGGTCTGCGAGCGAATTGAAGCGAGTAACCGTGTTTTATTATGTTCAAAACCCATTTCGGCATGTCGGGAATATTTTCCCAAGCTTTCGCTCGCACAGATATGGGCTGAATGCTGGCTGCGGGCGTGTCGCAGTGACATATGGCTCCCGCCAGCGAATCGCCTTGTGCTAATGTCGAGCTTACAGCTCTCAGCGGCGCGTGCTGAGCAGCTTTGTTGAATGCCGAGTGCAGGGGTGTGTGTGAGCCCCCTCATAGCCTCTTTTTTTCGCGCCGTCCACAGAGGAGAGCGACAAAGAAAAAGAAGGCTTCAGGCGAGCGGAGTGCGGGGCTTTCCACGACTTCGTGAGTTCATCGTGAACCTCCGGGAAGAAGGGGGAGGGTCTTTGTCGAGGGGCTTGTTGGCGCCCCTGCAGGAACCACTCGTCCAGTCGGCTGCGGGCGGGTTCTTCCGGGGAAGACCAATCGAGCCCGAGGTCTTCCACGGCCTTAGACAGGATGCGGACAATCTCAGAATCCATGCTGGAACCCGCACTCGTGCCCGCTAATGTCGATGGCGCGGGGTCGAACGACGAACCCGGCCACTCGTCGGATGCAGCATCACACGAAAAACTGTCATCCTTGTCATCGTCATCCCCTGACGCGCCAAACGAGACGAGCCCCATAGCTCCGCTGGAGGGGTGCTGGTCCGCCTGTGTGAACTGTGACTGGCGGCGGGGAGTCATCAGGTGGTCATCAGGCTCCGGCGGCCTCTGTGAGCGGCGCTTTTTCTTGCGCGGCTCGACCAGAGGAGATGGCAGCACGGAAGAGGTGGGCTCTTTCGCGGTGAAAACGGCGAAGCGAGCGTGCAGCTCGGTGAGGCCCAGGGCGTCACACTCGGGACATCCGCCTCGAGTAAGGGCAGCCTCTGCGTGGTCCGGTCCCAGGCAGCGGGCACAGATGATGTGACGATCCCCGTCCTGAAGAGGGCCTCGACACGAGGCACAGGAAGGCATTTGAAACAACGCCTTGTAAAATTTGCTCTTTTAGAAAGTGTCGCGGGGGCGAACACTGAAAGCTTTGTAAAAGGATATTCAGATGATGCGCGCCGGATGGCTTAGCAGAAAAGGTGATCGAAGGCGGCTGAAGGCGCCGGCGTCCTCGAAGCAGTCCTGCTGTAGGCTTGTCGACGGCGGCGGCGAAAAGACTCCAAGAAATCCGGAGGATCCAGCGAAGAGAAGGTCTTTGCTGAAGGAGATTAAATCTAAAGAACTCAGACGACGGGGCACCCAATATATAGCCCTTGGCCACGCCCATCTTGGCGGGCTCTGACGCGCGTGGGCGCGAAGCACGCTCATTGGAAGCGGGTTCAGAGTCGCCCCGTCATAGGTTCGTGCAGTTGCCGCAGCACAGCCAATGACCGAGCTGCCTCGCTCATTGCTGTATGCTGTGCAGCTGCAATGCGTTTTACATAAAGACTTCAATATTTCTCGAGAAAAGGAGTTTTCCATAGCGTAAACTTACGCAATCGGAGGAACCTCTCGAAAGGGAACAAACTCTGACAATTGACAAAAGAACATAGACACTTGATAATCTTGTTAGATGATTAGATAATTGCATTTGAAAAATTTTACTTTCAATAAAACATTTGCAATAGATTTGTAAAAGGGTTTTTTCTGCATGTTTTGCCCGGACCATGGAGACAGGTGTAGGGGTGTTTCGAAGCCTCGACACAATACGGCACATTCGCTTCAGTGTTTCACGAAGCCTCGATCTGCCCTCCACTAGTTATTTTAACTCTTTCCGCTGCTCTCAGCTGTTTGTTCGATCACCCACAGGTCTCCACTGGTCTCTCTCTCACGGCATCTCATTTCCCAGTGGCTTTTATCAGTCTCCCCACGCCAATCACTGAAACAAGACACAGGTGTTTGTCCTTTACACTTAACCCACTCACGCCGCACCTGTCTCCCGCTCCTCTCTCCTGTCACAGACCTCGCTGAACCACGCCCCCCTTGCCACACAGCCGTTACAGAACAACCTGTGTTTCATGTAATCATGTACTTTTTTGTTGAAGTGGTTCCTGTGTTATTTTTGTAGTCTTTCTTGTTGATTAGTTTCCCCAGGTGTTTTTATTAGCCACTCCCTCTTATCTTGTTTAGCCTGTTTTCCTGTGTATATTTAGCCCTTGTGTTTCTCTTGTGCTTTGGTGTTCATGTGATCGGGTTGGATGTTCTTGTTTTCTTTGTGTGTTTTTTGGATTGCTACTGTTATCCTCGTTTGGACTATTTACCTGTTTCCCGGCTGGATTATCAAATTTTTTGTCTTTTATTATTAAAACTGTGTGTGCACAGTGGATTCTCCCTTCCTCATTCCTATGCACCCGTTACAGATATAAATTACGGCTGTCAAAATTCACGTGTTAACGAACATGCTTAATTTTTTCAGTTTAAAGCAATTAACACAGCTTCTGTTTTTTATGTCATCCATTAGCTAGAGTTACATTATATGATCGCATTATCATTCTTTCAAGTGCTTTTAAATCATTCAATTGCGATAAGGCCCAAACGAGAGCTCACTGGTGCACTGTCTGTGAATCTCCTGTCTGTATGACACTATATGAGCAGTATTAATAAAGCCCCAGTCTTACAGATCATTACCTAAAAAAAGTTGTTTTAGGGTTTAGTACCCTTTAAGTCCAGTTTGGCACTATTTGACAGTGCATGCACGCGCGGTTCGGACGTAGGCCTACGCCAGCAATACATTTTTCTATGACCCTCCAAAATGATTGTGAAAAAAGGCATGACCCTCCCCGATAATTTATTGATTACTTCTGTACTGGTTTGCGCTTGGCAAAGATATCAGATATCTCTATGCCTAGTAGACCTACACCAAACGTTCATTAATAAGGCTCCTGTACAGAGCTGTAGAGTGCAACATATATCTACGAAAAGATTGGTCTGTGGGATGAATAAATGTACCACTGTAGCACGCGTGCAATTCAGTTTTGTAAACTCCGTGACTTCTCTTGTGTTTGTTTTCAGACATGATAACAGTCAACTTGTGCAAATGCGATATCACGATTTTTGATCGTGGATGATTTAATGTCTCCACGATCTGCAGTTGAAGAAATAGCAGACATAAGCCCTTTTAATTATGGTCCATGTTTTATAAAAAGATGGACCATAAATGAAAAAGATTTTCATTTAGTTTCGATGTTCTCGGCGAGCGCGCCAAGTATAAACGCCTCGTCCGTTTGGGTGCGGATCCACTTGTCCGTGCGATACTTCTGTCTCGCCACGCTCCGCTTTATTCCTATGGGTGACGTCACGCGACTTTAACACACCCGCAAAGCATCCCGGGAAGGCGGCGCTTCATTTGGAAAAATGCTGCGTGTCAAAAAGCTGGCCGATGCCCATCTTTATGCAAATGAATACATTGAACGCGACGCGTCTATCCAATGGAAGTAGAGGACATGGAGACGGGGGAAGTCTCTCGATGGTCGATTGTCCTAGACTGGCCGCTGGCTCAAAACCACGGCCATAGTGGTAAACTTGAGGAACGCCCATCAAAGTACAAATGTGGGGAGGCGTCGCGGCAGCACGCAACTGTCGTGTCGCAAAAGTGGATCTCTACCGTTTGGGGAGGTGCACGCGCAGGCAGCGGAGGCTCGCGCTGCGGAGCCAGGCGAAAGTATAAACAAGGCTTAAGTCCCAATACTGTAAAACCCGACGCACATTCACATCACATTTTAATTCATTGGTAGAGTTACACTCACAGGACACTGCACTTATTCGCAATCACAAAAGTTCATTATTTGCTCGTACTTTAAAGCTTTGCCGGGTAAACATTTCATTGGCGTTCTGTTCTGACATGATGCACGTTTTCTGAGCGCGTAGGCCTACGTCCGAAGCGCGCGTGTGCATGCACTGTCAAATAGCGCCAAACTGGACTTAAAGGGTAACTAAACCCTAAAACAACTTTTTTTAGGTAATGATCTGTAAGACTGGGTCTTTATTAATGCTGTTCATTGATTCAAGTATTTTTTTTGACATTTGGGTATAAAGTAGTTTTTTAATTCTACAATATATGGTGTAAAAACGTCTGAGTGCTGCCCTCTTCAGGTTGAACGGTGGCTACTGCAGTTGAATTTTCCTATTGGAAGTTGTGGTGCCCTGTGATGTAAGCAGGCACCAGCTAACCACGCTCTTGCCTACAGAGAGACCTGTCTCAGGTTCACAAATATTGAAAACTTATTGAAAAATATTGAAACAAATATTGAAAACTTTTCCAGCATTTTTTTTAAATATTGCCAGTGGGTGCAGTCAGGCTCTGACCAGGCTTTAATGAAGAGCCAATCCAGCCAAAATTCATTCTGGCACTCACACACACTTACATTCCCCTTTCACATACATATATATGCGAATAGACCGGCTTATACCTCTGACCCTGTCGTCCATTTGGGCGGTCCGTTCTTCTATCACGGTTGGATACAGGAAGGCAGATAGAGGCGAGGATATAATTCCAAATACGAAGGTTTAATGATAATTAAATACAGGACAGCAGAACAGGCAGCAACACACACTAAATATACCGGGGGCAGAAGGTTCACACACACTAGATACAAAGTAAAACGGACCAAGACTGACACCGATGAACACTGATTAACAGAACACAGGTGATGCACCACATGATCTGAATATCGTCGGCATAACAGTGCTATTGAAAACCATGATGGCGAATAATTTGTCCGAGAGGCATTATGTAGCCTAAATAATAAATGGAAGCTATAGCTGCTGGGAAGACTCACCTTCTCATCTATCCAATCATGTTCTAATACTTGTGGTATAAAAGATCGGTGATTACACATGTGCATGATGTATAAGATGAGTCATATTTACAAAAACAATTAATCTTTCTGACTTTTATTTCAGAAGCATCATACAGTACTACATTCTCTTTAATAAATTATTCAATAACAAATACATTTTTTAACAGTCACGTGTCGCCACTTAGTGGCGAAACCATGTAGGCTAATCGATAAATGCGTTATTTTAAGCACCAAGTTTCTATCAAAAGCTGATTTTGATCGCTATCGTAGACATCAGTGTTCATATTTGAACTTTAAACTTTTATCCAAGTACTTCTATGATCATTTTAACTATTGCATCAGAGAAATAATGATACTATGAGGTTGAAAAGACTGTTTGTGAAGCTGTTTCATGACAACATGTTCATGTTTCATGTTCAGCGGCAGCGCCAACACAGTTTTCAATATTGCGATATGATTTTGTCAAAGTGTAATAGACGGACGAATTAAAAGATTGAGTGGGTGTTTGAATCAAAATCAGTCTTTTAAAGATGAATCGTTCAGCTCTATTGTCTTATCTCTCTCAGCATACGAGTAGAGCGAGGGCTTTCAGTGCTCAGTCTCACGTCTCTTCCATGCATGAGGGATATTACGACACTCAACACTCATAACGACACATTTCATCCTCTGTTGGGATGAAAGTGGCCAACTTCTGTCAACCTCTTCTCCAAGCAAGGACAAAAATAAAGCATTTGAATTTGAAATTAATATCGATTCTGCAATAAAAATAAAGAATCGTAAAAAAATAAATCACGATAGCTAGGTGAATCGATTTTGTATAAAACTCTTTCAGTTTTACAAATGGGGGCCATATTTGAAGGATTAATAATGTTTTTTGTTATCATATTCAAAATAACATTTGAAGTGCTGGAATGTCTAATTACAAACACTGTGTTTCTTATTCAAATATTCCCACTATCTTCAAGTCTGAATTGCAATCAATAAAACTGGTTAATTGGCAAATTAGGTAATTGTGACAATTGCATTAAAATATAAACACTGCATTTACTTTGGCTTAATGTCAATTAAGGGGTACTTGAGCCTTATTGATGGTGTTGTGGGGGTACTTGAGGTTAAAAAGGTTGGGACACTGGTTTAGATTATTTAATTTGTAAGTACTAAATAAGCTATATCATAGATTATGTATATATATATATATATATATATATATATAAAATCAACCCGCTATGCAGGGTAAAATTAGCCCAACCTGCATGTGTTCTGTCCTATATTTACCCAGCCATTGGGCTAAAAACAACCCAAAATATACACATGCATGTGAAAGGGGAATGTATTTGTGAGAGAGAGTAGAAAAATATGTATGTGAAAAGGAGTATGTATGTGAGAGAGTAGAATATACTGTGTATATATGAAAGGAGAATTTAAGTGTGTGAGAATAGAAATACCGTATATGTATGTGAAAGGAGAATGTAAGTGTGTGAGAGTGAATGAATGAATTCACTTAAGGCTTGTATGGCCCCTCATAATATACTGTATATAGGTTTACACAAATAAATTATTGGTCAGAAAGAATTTAATTAAATCTGTTGTGTTAAACTGGGCTTAATTAAACATGAAACCTGCAGTATTTCATGTAAAGTGTTTTATATTTCTGTTCTTTGTGTCATTAGTGAAAGATCAGGCTCACAAGTGTCCAGCTCTGTGTCTGTGACGAGTGGCTGCTCAAAAGATGAAGAACCAAACTTCAGTGAGAGAAAACCATCCACTAACAAAAGGTATTTCATGTGTTTCTTATTGTTGGTCACACATAGACTGTTAGCGAATATTTCAGCAAATATTTATCATAAAACTTTGGTGAACAAATATTTCCAATTTACAAACAGCAGTGCTATAAAACCCCAAAGGGAGCATCAGCAAAAGGATTGAAATCTTGAATTGAATTATAATTAAATTTTTTGTAATATGCATTAATTGGAGTCTGCTTACATAACTACTGCACAACATATTAAAATACCTATTTTCAATGCAGAATTCACTATATGTTTATACTTAAATAGATCCTATACTTTAACTGCGAAAACTTAAATTAAACTAATGTTTTCTTGTTCTCTGCTAAAAATAATAATAAAATTTTGCCTGAAAATGCAGTATTTTATTTTATTGGCTAACAGGCTTCAGTGTGAGACATTAGACTCAGACGGTCAGACTCACAGGAACAACAATAATTTCAATGACAATCTCCTAGGAATCTTCCAGGTAGGAAAACACATTTTCATGCATGTTTATATTTATAAAAAAACAAATAGTTTACTGAACCTTTTTTGCAAAAATAATAGAATACAAATTTTTAGAACCCATGAAATAATAATCAAAATATAAAATGACGAGTGTTGTTTTTGTACTTTTTGTGCAGCGGATTGATATGTTTGTTTTTTAACTGGTTTCTTTTAGAAAATATTTTTAATTACTGAATAAATAGTTCCCCTTCGTCAGATCACTACAACGTGAGTCAGAAGTAATTCTGACGAATGGGGATCGCTTGCAAGAGCCTATTTACTTCGAGTGAAACTAAACGAGCCAATGCCCATTGGCATGCAATAATTGCACCAGCTGCTGTGCATCGCGGCGCGAGCATATAATAAGCAGCAGGTGCGTAGGGATGGGAATCGAGAACCGGTTCTAAATTTTACGATCCATCGATATTGTATGCCCTCGACGTTAACGAGTCCTCTTATCGATGCTCCTGCTCTGAGTCAGCCATTGTATACAGACCGTGAACTCACAACTGTCCCTTTTGTCCTTTATCAAGCACCATAGCACCGCGTCCAAAGCGAATCTTTGTCCTGCAAAGTCTTATTTGATCAGTGAGTAAAATTGTCTCTCTCTGGTAATGTAGATGAACCGCTGCGCTTGTGACAGGGCGCATGTTAAACTGATCGAGCAGAGAGAGAGAGAGAGAGCCCCGGTCGCGCGCACACACTCTCTCTCCCTCTCTTCGGAGCAAGGCGAAAGTAGGCTTCACCGTCTCAAAACTAAGTGCTGTCTTTCTCTCTGCCTCGCACATATTAATCAAAATAAACGACACGATGGTAAGGTAGGGAGACTAAAGTTTTATGTGGAGCATTCGGAGATTTGTTTTTCCTGAATTACCGCTGGGTGTAAATTGTGCTAAAATAAGTTGCCTTATCTTCTCTGAAAAGTGTTCCGCACATTCAGCTGACATAAACCACACTTTAAATAACCGAAAAAAACGATCCAGTGATGAAATGTTTTCTGTGATGACACACATCTTGTGGGATGTCCCAACCGCCGGGATAATCACACAACGCGCACACGACCGATAATGACACGTCCAATTCTCGAACTAATGACTCATTTGAACCGATTCGTTTTAATGAATGGTTAAAACAACTGATCTTTCCAACACTGAACTCACGGCACGTTTAATCGGTGTATAACTAATCGCTAACTCTTTACAATAAGGTTCCATTTATTACATAAATTACATAAAAAGTACAGTTTGCTTAGTCAAGTGTAAGCTTTAAAACAAATAAAACAACTTGTTTTCCCCCCCCGAAAAAGACTACTTTTTCCCACACAGTGCTATCAGGAATCGATAAGAGAATCGTTAAAGAATCGGATCGATAAGCAGAATCATTAGTGGCATTGATATTGATAAAATCTTATCAATTCCCATCCCTACAGGTGCGTTCGCATCCTTGTCTTTCGCTTCGGAGCCAGACGGTGAATGCTGTTCCTGCTCTGCAATCTTATCTGAGAGTGTTTTAACTTCAAAAGACGAGTCTGCTTCTTCAGGAGAACGCCTCTTCAAGCTGGTGTTGGTGTTACAGCGTAGACAGCACTGGCCGCGATCTCACAAAGAGCAAAACAGCTGTTCTCACAAAGAGTCACAGCTCAGAATGCTGCGACTTCAATGAGAATGTGAGTGCTCACATCAGGCTTGCACTATCGTCCTGTTTGTGTAGCCGCGGTCATCCCTGTGTGCTTCAGCACCAGAGAGAGCAGTTTCCTGAAAGAGCATACACTGTTTGACTGCGTCTTTTTCAAGATGTCATGCAAACCGTGTGTTTCTTGGATGCGGTCGTTTCCTGTCCTCATGTGACGGCCACGATCACTGTTTCACATGCCTGGGCTTAAGCATGTTGAGACTGCGTTCGTGGGTGGTTCATGTTTTCTCACAAGAGCATGACTACGTCGGCACGTTGTTCGTCTCCCCTTTCTCGTAAAGGCTTGAGCTGCTCAGCGTGCCGTGTGCCGTCGAGCTGCCGGCCGACAGCGCGGGTTGTCAGGGCAACCCAGCACGCGTCGTTCGGCGCTCTAGATGCGCGGTCGAGACTCAAGTACCTCAAACGAGGTGGAGTCCCTTTGCCTATTCCCCGATCTAGTTCCTCTTCTGGTGGCCACCAGAAAAGGGCTACTTTGGCTAATAGCACTGGTGATCTGAATAGAATAGAATAGAATAGAATAGAATAGAATAGAAAAACTTTAATGATCCTCGAGGGGAAATTGTGGAAATTTTCCCTCGGAAAGCATAACCACGTCGACACGTTGTTCGTCTTGCCTTTCTCACGAGGGCTTGAGCGCTCAGCGTGCCGTGTGCCATCGAGGTTGATGGCCACGTTCACTGTCTCACATGCCTGGCAGCTTTCGGATGGGATTACTGGTCCTTCTCATGAGGGACCAAGCATTTCATTCAGGGCTCCAGGGGAGGATCAGATGTCGATCGCTGCATCGGAGAGAGGGCTGTTACACTCTGAAAATGAAGATGATGCTGAGTTCCCACTGTAATGGTGTGTGTGCTCATGCTGAATCAGATTCAGACTTGACAGCCACACTTTCCCGGGCTACTCTGGGGGTGCAGTGCAACGCGTAATCGCCTTGCCCCGCCCCCGTGCTTGCCCGGATGTGTGTGAAAAACTTTGGCAGTATGGAAGCATATTGGCGCCAATATGGCAAGCCAAACATGGCAAAATCTGCAGAAAAAGTTTTTCCTCTCTCACTACCCTTGGTGGTGGGGTGGCGTTGCTAATGGCAGACTGCCTCTTCCCTCCATGTGATGGCCTGTGGAGGGCCAAAACACGCAATGCAAGAGGGTAGTTCTGAGTCAGGGTTGAGCTGTGCATAGTGACTGACCGTGGTTTAAGTCGCAGTGCTGGCCCTCGGCCAGACGATGTCCACGCTGGTGGTCCAGAAGCGCCCCTGGGCTAAACCTTGAAGAGGTGCGAGACATTGCCAAAGCTCGCTTTCTCGATGCTCCCATCTCCCGAGGTGGCCTTTTTCGGCGACACTGTTGGAGACTGTGCCCAGTGGGTTCTCCACAGTTCAGAAGCAAGTCAAGTCACCTTTATTTATATAGCGCTTTTTACAATACAGATTGTATCAAAGCGCTTCACAGTGATAACATGAAAACAATATAACAAGGTTTGTTTCTAAAAGAAATTGCGTCAACGTCCACCTTAAGTAAGGCAGATCAATAATATTATTGAATATTAAATGTCCCCAACTAAGCAAGCCAAAAGCCAAGGCAACAGTGGCAAGGAACCAAAACTCCATCAGGTGACAGAATGGAGAAAAAAACCTTGGTAGAAACCAGGCTCAGTCGGGGGGCCAGTTCTCCTCTGGCCAACGAAGGAACAGTGCATGATTCTGGCAGCATTACAAGTCAGATTGGATCGGAACATTTAGAGTATTTTTTGGAAGTCCAAGTATGCACGCCGGTCTTAAGACGAGTTGTTGAGGATCAGTGCCGTCCACCATAGAGAGTCCATATCGCCCGTGTTGAGTCGTCACTTCATAGGCTTTGTGATTGGAGCATCTGAAGTCTCCGTGAGAGGCTGGATACAAACTGGAGCTGACGAACGCCATTTTCTCGGGACTAGCGTCCCGAGATAACAGCAGACAAGCAAAGGGAAAATAATTAGCGTAGCTGCTGTTCATAATGATGATTTCCATAACACAGGCGTAAATGACAAAACATGAAGACAGTGACTCTTGCGTCCCAAAATCGCCCCCCTCCGTCCCCCACTCAACTCAGCCCAGCTTACTGACCTCTACGTCCCTCCTGCTGCTGAGACCTAACCACAATCTCACAATCTCTCCGCAACCCAACCATACGCGCCAACCCGTTGACTAAGGCTGCCGAGCCCCACTGGTGCGTGAATAGGCAGTTTCAGTGGACAACGGTTCCATATGGCATACTACCTACCGCAACACAATATCTGCCCAACCACCCGTCATTCACGCAATATACACAGGAACGTAATGACTGTAAATACTATGCAACCTATACAGATAACCTACAGTCTCTTCAAGTTTTATAGTATTAAATGCATTTGATCTGATTCAGCAGTATTATAAAAGGTAAGCATTATGTAAATGCTTGGCTAAAGAGATGCGTCTTTAATCTAGTTTTAAACTGGGACAGCGAGTCAGAGCCTCGAACAATATCAGGAAGGCTATTCCAGAGTTTAGGAGCTAAATGTGAGAACGCCCTCCCTCCTTTAGTGGACTTAGATATCCTAGGAATGACTAGAAGCCTCGAATTTAGTGATCTTAAAGAACGCGATGGATTGTAGGGCGATAGAAGGTCCATTAAATACACAGGAGCTAAACCATTTAGGGCTTTATAGGTCAGTAATAGTACTTTGTAATTGATACGGAACTTGATAGGTAACCAGTGTAGAGATGATAAAATTGGTGTTATATGATCATATTTTCTTGACCTAGTAAGAACACTAGTGGCTGCATTTTGAACTAACTGTAGCTTGTTTATTGAGGATGCAGGACAACCGGCTAATAAAGCATTACAGTAATCTAGTCTCGAGGTCATGAATGCATGAACTAACTTTTCTGCATCGGAAACAGATAGCATGTTACGTAATTTAGCAATGTTTCTAAGATGGAAAAAGGCTGTTCTTGTAACATATGACATATGATTTTCGAAAGACAAGTTGTGGTCTAGTATAACTCCCAGGTCTTTTACCGTAGAGGATAAAGTAACAGGACATCCTTCTATATTAAAGTTGTATTGTAAGTGGTTTTGTGGATAGTTTTTTGGACCAACAAGTAATACCAAGTAATAAGTATAAAAATTATCTGGATTTAGTAGCAGGAAATTATGCGTCATCCAGCATTTTATATCTTTAAGACACTCTGTCAATTTTGATGAGTTAGTGTTTTCATCTGGCCGTGATGAAATATATAATTGAGTGTCATCAGCATAACAGAGGAAATTAATTCCATGTTTTCTTATAATATCACCAAGTGGCAGCATATATATTGAGAATAGCAGAGGGCCTAACACCGATCCTTGCGGCACTCCATAGTCTACTGACGTTATCTTCGATTTTTCCCCATTTAAACAAACAAAATGGTAACGGTCTGATAAATACGATCTGAACCAGCTTAATGCCTGTCCCTGAACACCAGTGTAGATTTGTAGTCGATCCAAGAGTATTTTATGATCGATAGTGTCAAACGCAGCACTAAGATCGAGTAGAACTAATATTGAGATACAGCCTTGGTCAGAAGCTAAAAGTAAATCTTTTGTAATTTTAACTAGCGCAGTTTCTGTGCTATGATGCGGTCTGAATCCTGACTGAAATTTTTCATATATCTCATTTTCTTGCAAGAAAGAGCACAATTGAGCGGACACAGTCTTTTCTAGTATTTTAGACATAAATGGAAGATTTGAAATCGGTCTGTAATTTGCTAAGTTATTTGGATCTAATTGCGGTTTCTTAATGAGAGGTTTTATTACTGCCAGCTTGAATATTTTTGGAACATGACCTAAAGATAAAGACGAGTTAATAAAATTAAGAAGAGGCTCTTCCACTACAGGTAACACTTCTTTCAGAAATTTAGTTGGTATTGGATCTAATAAACATGTTGTTGGTTTAGATGCAATGATAAGTTTATTTAGCTCTTCCTGTCCTATAGTTGTAAAGCGGTGTAGTTGTTCTTGAGGGGCGATAATTGAGGCTGAATCATAAGACACCATAGAGGATTGTACATTTACAATTGTGTTTCGGATGCTTTCTATTTTCTCATTGAAGTAGTTCATAAAATCATTACAGACATACTGTCTTTCCACGCGATTCTAAAGACCTCTAAATTAGTTTGTTTCCATTTACGCTCTAGGTTACGAGTTTCTCTCTTGATAGCATGCATAGCACTGTTGTACCATGGTGCTTTAGTTTTCTCTCTAACATTTTTTGATCTAATTGGTGCAACAATATCTAATGTACTAGAGAAAATGGTGCTCAAACTGCTGGTCATTTCCTCTAGTTCATCTGTTTGTTTGGGTTCTCTGAGCAGCTGAGATAGATCAGGTAAGCTATTTGAGAATCTATCTATAGTGGTCGGAAGGATTGTTCTGCCTGGTCTATAACGTGGCGCAACATGACAAATTTCAGCAGTGCGTATTATACAAGTTACCATGTGATGATCGGTGAGATCGTCACTTTGCGGTATAATATCTATATCGGTTAGATTGGTTCCATATGATATAATTAAATCTAGTGTATGATTTAGATGATGAGTGGGACCACGGACATTCTGCTTGACCCCAAAGGAGTTTAATAAATCTGTAAACGCAGTCCCTAACGCATCGTTTGTGTTATCTACGTGTATGTTAAAATCTCCAACAATTATTGCTTTATCGGCATTGACCAATAGATCTGAGAGAAAGTCTGCAAACTCTTTTAGGAAATCAGCATATGGTCCTGGAGGTCTATATACAGTAACCAAGGCTAGAGATAATAGGGATTTATTTCTTACATCTAAGAGCGTAACGTTTAGCACAAGTACTTCAAACGAGTTAAACCTGTGACCTGTTTTCTGAGTAACATTAATAATATCTCTATAGATTGTTGCAACACCGCCGCCACGACCAATCAGACGGGGCTCATGCTTATAACAGTATCCTGGCGGGGTAGACTCATTTAGACCGAAATACTCGTTTGGTTTAAGCCAGGTTTCAGTAAGGCAAAGTACATCGAAGCTATTATCTGTGACCATTTAATTTACAATAACCGCCTTAGGTGTGAGCGATCTAATGTTTAGAAGACCTAGTTTTAGAAATTGTTTTTGTTCACTGATATTTAGATTTTCAGGTTTAATTACAATAAGATTTTTCCTAGATCCTACAGTGGATTTATTATTTGGCCTCACTAAACGAGGAATAGACACAGTTTCTATATAATGTTCTACACTACTTATATCAATTAAATTGGCACAGCAAAGACTGTGATTTGGAATTTGATTTTCTAGTCATACGGTGTGTAACGTCTTGGAGATGTTGTCCGACAGAACAGCCGCTCCGATTCTTCTGGGGTGCAGGCCATCAGCACGGTAGAGCCTAGGTCGCTCCCAGAACAGATTCCAATTATTTACAAAGGGCAGTTTTTGTTCATTACACAATGACATTAACCATTCATTTAGTGCAAATAATCTACTGAACCTTTCCTGTCCTTGTCGGTACGTGGGAAGCGGTCCAGACACGATGATCGTTGCCTCAGGCGCTGTGCTGCGTACCGTCTCGATCAGGCTCCTGTAGTCCTTCTTCAGAACCTCCGTCTGCCGCAGCCTGATATCGTTTGTTCCAGCGTGAAGCACCACAGCTCCGACGCGCTCTTCACCGTTCAGGATCTCGGGAACCTGTGCGGCGACATCAAGAACACGAGCACCAGGAAGGCAGTGAGTGCGCACCTTACCCTTACCTGAGGTAGCACGGACATGACGGACCATGGAAGTGCCGATGATCACGGCGTCGTCGCGTTCCGACTCGCGAAGAGGGGAGAAGCGGTTCCGGGTGGAGATCTCGAAGACCGGGAGGGGCGGAGAGGTTCTTGCTCTGGTCCTGGCTCGTGTCTTCCGCTGTGGGATCACCCAGGGTCCATGGTGTTGGGTTGGTGCCGGAGTGAATGATGCCAGAGATGATCGCGTCCTCCTGGGCAGAGAAACGCACGGAGTAGAAGTTGGAGTCAAAAAGTTACTAACCACTGACTTGTGTGCATCGGCGCGTGACGTTTCAAGCGCTGATCGCCGATCCCGCAGCTCGGCTTGCCTCTCTAGCAGACCACGGATCTGTTTCACCACCGATTCAAGCTCCAATCGTACCGAAATCAGTTCGAATGTGTCCTCACCTGCACTCAGAGGTAACTTTGGACACACATCTGATATGTTCGCCATAACAGATGAACAGTAGATTAGTAGTGATACTACCAATATCACTAGTAATTTAGGACTGAAATGCCGGATATAACCTGTATCCTTTCAGTGAAACGGGTGTAAAATCAGACGGTCAATAGGCGCGAGGCCACGCGTGAAATGCTAGCGGACTAAAGGCTAGTAGCCGAGATTCGCAAAGTTGGGTCTAAGTAGCGATATCAAAGCAATCCGATTGTTTTTTATAAGGAATAGTATCGAGGATAAGTTCCCATGATATAAAAATAGAAAGTGCTTGTTTATAAATGAGTGGTAAAGAAGAAAATCAAGGATTAATGAATTGATTCGACGGAGCTTTCAAACACAAACACCGACTGCTCGCGCATGCGCATCGAAGATGATTGACAGGCGATGCACAGGCTCTCGGTCTGAGGTAACCAAAGAGCTTGTGATACCAGAGTCACTCGTGGGCTACCTCTCAGTCTGTTTGGCGCCAAGGGTGTCAGTCCCCTGCAAAACCCATCCAAAAAAAACTCTGTCACAGCCAGCTCTACTGTGACGTCGAGCTTTCGCAGGAAGTCTGCGCCACCTGTCTCAGCAGCCCTGAGACGGGGGACCCAGAGTCAGCTGCTCTTCCCTGGTGGAGGGCCAGGCAGAGAATCTTTTGTTTATTCAAATTCTGTTCCGCCGCTGGCATCTGTCAGCGGTACCCAAATTGTCAGTAAGAGCAGCTTCTCTATCTCTGGGTCTGAAGAGGGCGTTGATGGCAGTGAGCGACGCCTCCATGCCTTGCCACTCCTGTCCCCCTCTATCGCCAGAGGGCAGCAGTGTGTGGTTCGGGGACGCTACCAGGCCTTCCCATGCACCCTCTGCCCCACCCTGGAACCAGGTAGTGCTGTAGCCGGTCCCTTCAGCCAATATGAAGACAGGGTTCTACTGCCCCTACTTCATTGTACCCAAGAAAGGTGGTGGGTTACAGCCGATCTTGGACCTGCGAACCTTGAATCGGGCCCTGCACAAGCTCCCGTTCAAGATGCTCATACAGAAACGCATTTTCGAATGCATCCGTCCCCAAGATTGGTTTGCAGCGATCGACCTGAAGGACGCGTACTTTCATGTCTCGATTCTTCCTCGACGCAGACCGTTCCTGCGGTTTGCGTTTGAGGGATGGTCGGGCAAATCAGTACAAAGTCCTACCCTTCGGGTTGTCCCTGTCGCCCCGCATCTTTATGCCTTGCCCGTTCGGGTTGCGAGCACACTCAACTAGAAGTGTTGCTTTCCCCCCTATAATTAGGCTGGAACCACCCCATATGCCATATGTTGTACTACCCTGCTTGGCTAGTCCATATGTGTATCCATCACAGTGCCTCCCTCCGGGGTAGGATGTGGCTTCTGCAGCGTTCCCTTCCCCAAGGGCACTTATCCAATAAGTCACACTGAGTGGGTTTTGCGGAACAGCAGTGACTGACCTTCTCTGCTTAGAGCTCCTACTTCTGCCCAACTCTCAGTCAGGCCAAGAGGCTCAAGCGGAGCGCTGGAAGGGCTAGCAGCCTTGGCATTTTGGTAGATATCCCCATTCATCAGAATCACTTCTGACTCACGTTGTAGTGATCTGATGAAGGGGAACGTCAAGGTTACGTATGGTAACCCTCGTTCCCCGAGGAGGGAACGGAGACGTGAGTCCCCTCACCACAGTTGCTGAGCTTCCGCTGTACGGCCGAGCCACAGGTCCGGCTCCTCAGCGGAAAAACAAGGATGCGAACGCACCTGCTGCGTATTATATGCTCGTGCCGCGATGCACAGCAGCTGGTGCAATTATCGCATGCGTTTAGTTTCACTTGAAGTAGATAGGCTCTCGCAAGCGATCCCCATTCGTCAGAATCACTTCTGACTCACGTCTCCGTTCCCTCCTTGGGGAATGAGGGTTACCATACGTAACCGAGACGTTTTGACCAAATATGGATGTGGATCTGGTTAAATTTTGTTGTTCTGTCTCTTATTTTACTTGCTTTGTTTGTAGGATATTGAGAGCAAAATAATCATATTTCTGAAGAATGAACTTGAAATGTTTAAGAAAATATTACAAAATGGGAACACACAACCCATTGTGAAGGCCTTTAATGAGAATAGATGCAGTATCAAATCAGCAGCTCTTGATCTCACACTACATTACCTGAGAGAGATGGAGCAAGATGAAGCTGCTGATGCTCTAGAAGGTAAGAGACTCATGGTCATCTATCTGATTGTCACTTATAAATGTAGGAGAGAAAATGAAGACTTAAACTATCTATTTTCTATTCCTGTGTTTAGATAAGCTGCTCTTCATTCATCAGCTAAAATGTAGCCTAAAGAAGAAGTATCAATGTGTGTTTGAAGGAATTGCAAAGCAAGGTGACTCCACACTTCTGAATAACATCTACACAGATCTCTATATCACTCAGGGTGGTAGTGAACAGATCAATACTGAACATGAGGTGAGACAGATTGAAGTTGCTTCCAGGCAAGAGATACAGGTTGAATGCACACATTTATTTGAAGCACCTGAACAAGATGAGGAGATCCGAACTGTACTGACAAAAGGAGTCGCTGGCATTGGAAAATCAGTCTCCGTACAAAAGTTCATTCTGGACTGGGCTGAAGGAAAAGAAAATCAAGATATCAGCTTCATATTTCCTCTTCAATTCAGAGAGATGAACTTAAAGGAGAAAGTTAAATTAAGGCTAAATTTTTGTGGCTTAACAGACAAAAGCTGTTCAGTTCTGGCTACAATTCTTGGATCAGATACCAATCTGAAAGAGCTGAACATGAACAATAATAATCTGCAGGATTCAGGAGTGAAGCTGCTCTGCACTGGACTGAAGAATATAAAGTGTAAATTGGAGATACTGAGGTAAGTTGTGTTACAACAGAAGATATTTTTAGATATTCTTTACTTTTAAATATATTTCGATCATGACAACTCAGAAAAGTTTTTTTAAAATGTATTTGGCTTGGACGACTAGATTTGCTACGCGGATGATGCTGTTAATTATTGCTGCTGCTGCAGAGCAAGTATGAACTTGCTTCTGCTAATAAATACACAGACATGATGCTGTGATTATGTAAGATATGCTGCTTTTGCATAAATAGATGTTCATAAATCCCGTAGCAGATCTAGGCTGGTGGAGCTGGGGGAGGTGGAGGATTTCAGAGGAAACATGATAGAGCACTGCAGAACTGGCTTACGGCAAACAATGAACCAGACTATTTAAATGTGGAGCAAGCAATCTCATTGGCTGCAGGATCAGCAGAGGCCAATCAGCTTGTGCCATGATGTGATTTCATGTAAATCACAAGTCCTTTTGCGACTTTTTCAAGTATTGCTTGATCCTGTTTGGAATATGGGAGCATAATTTATGATTACGTCAGGTGTAGATTTAGAAGTTATGCTTTTCTCCTGTTGTAGTTTAATTCACTGGACCGGACACCAGTAATTTTGCCAAGAGATCTCTTATTTATTTGATCATAATATCAAGACATAGGAGAGAGTGACAGTGGACCAAACAAAGGTCTTCATTCCAACTTCTCTGTTCCTCTGGACAAAGAGGTTCTGTTTTATATGCTACTGACCAAAAAAAGCCTACATTACCAGAGGAACATATGGTTTCTGTTTAACATGGAACGTATCCCATCGCTATGCTTCGGTGGAAACTTCATACACTGCATATACATTTCATGTCTCTAACTCTTTCAGCACACTCTCTTACCCCTGTTCATGCAGTCTAGCTTGTCCCAATGTCTCTCTCATCTACATGTATTCAAGAACACTATGATTCACAAAATACAATGATTACAAATGATTATGGATACAAATAAAAGTAATAACAATACTGAAAATAATATTAAATGATGAAATTTTAAAAACAGATTTTTTTTTGTCACGGTGCATCATCAGGGATTATGGCTTGCCTTGGGAGCATTCAGAACTTCACCAGTTCAGAGTTTGTAAATTGAAGCCAATGTACTATCACTTCAAAATAGCCAGCTGAAGCAATCATTTCAATATGCTATTAAACTAAAAGCAAACCAAAATAACCCCCTTCTCCCTTATTTCCTGCTCTCTTTCTCTCTCTCTCTCTCTTTGAGTGGATGTTGGGAGTGAGTGGGCGGAGTTAGTGGGCGTGAGTGGAAGAGAATGCTGTTGAATGAGTGATTTTTTTCTATTTTTTTTTCTCAATCTTTTGCGGTTTGTTTGTGTAAATCTTTTGTTTGGCAAGCAGATTGTTGAGCAAGTAGAGACACTGACCGAAAATGCTGTCGATCAGCGAAAGCTGGTCAATATGGCAGCATCTCAAAGTTTTGATAACTTAATGCGGAGGCATGGCATTAAAGTCATCCCCGCGGAGCGTTGTTCTGTTGAGGATAGCATAATTGCAGTCGCTGAAGAAGTTGGATACTCTAGCTTTTGTCTGCAGCTAAAATTAATAGTGCTGTAGTGATTTTTTTTTAAAATAGTGTAGAGAAAGTTATTGATGATGTAGTGTAAGGGATTGTCGTTTAACGATGTGTTTACCCCTGTACTGTCTTTGGTCCAGCTGGCTAAAAGGATTACGCTTTCAAAAGTACCGCCATTTATCAGAGATGATAAAATTGAAAGGGAATTAATGAGACATGGTAAAATGATATCTAAAATCAGGTAGATTGCGTTAGGTTGCAGGTCACCTCTGCTGAAACATGGTTTCATTTAGAAGACAGACACACATAATTTTAAAAAATGAAAATGAGGAGCTAAATAAAGCCTGAATTTTAAGGCGGACAACTATGATTATGTGATCTATGCAACTTCAGAAATTATGAAGTATGCTTTGGCTGTGGACAGGAAGGACATAGGATTCGTGCTTGTCCTGAGAAGGAAGATCCAGTAGTGCCTCTGAATGAGAATAGAAATAAGGAGCGGACAAATGTAGGTAGAAATGAGGAACAGATACAGTCAGAAACTGGATCACGTGTATGGAAGTAAAAAAAATGACAGACGTTTTTGAAACAAAAAAGCTTGTTGAATTGTACTACTTGGAAAAAAAATGCATTGTATTTTTAGGGCTTGCATTTTTATGAGCTGAAATTCAACATGATTGTATATTTAAGCTGTGCATTTTTCAATTCAAAACATTTCACACATGTTTTCATGAATAAAAATTCAATAATCCATATTCACCTTTCAGATTTCACTTCCAAAATATTCATTCTGTTTAAAAACACAACCTTTAATATTCGACAGACAATTTTCGGTCCATTTTATTTCGCTTTACAAATTCGCTTCCACAAATTCAGTGGTTCAAATCCGACAGAAAATTCAACATTTGACTTCCTGGAACAGCTGGAATTTCAGTAGATTGACGATTGATAATCTCTTTATGGTTACCATTAAAAAAAATCTTTAAAATAAAATTATGTTAGAATTGTAGGCCTAAAATACCTTGGTATCAGCTTGTTTTCATCAATAGTATAATTAATACAATTACAATTAATTTTGTTTTCATGACTAATTTGTTCATAATCAGTAAAAAAATTATAATCTTCTAACAAGAATAAACATGAACAATAAACTTTTTATTGTATTATTAATTATTTTGAAACTATCTAAGCAGCGTTTCGCCGCTCAGATGTGACGGCGGTATTTAAGGGGTCATATAATGCCATTTTTGTACAAGCTAATATGATTCTTTATGGTCTAAATTAAAAGTTTGTAATATACTTTAATTAAAAATTTTCATTAGTATTGTAAGAAAACAGTTATTTTACCTGGTCAAAAACAGCTCTGTTTTCAGCACGCCGTTTCAGTGCATATGCCTTTAAATGATCATGAGCTTTGCTCACCCCGCCCCTCTGTTCTGTGTGTACACGTTTGTAACACAATAACACAATA
Source organism: Rhinichthys osculus (assembly GCA_029959095.1). Classification (NCBI taxonomy): domain Eukaryota; kingdom Metazoa; phylum Chordata; class Actinopteri; order Cypriniformes; family Leuciscidae; genus Rhinichthys; species Rhinichthys osculus. Next base: position 2,908,604 of record JARWKJ010000011.1, on the reverse strand, counting down.
ACCATAACGCGTTGTTCATTATAAACGTGGGATTATGAATTATATTGAGAACGTCATACATAGAAAACATGCCGTAATGTACCCTAAGTGTAAACCTTAGACTCATTCATCGTGAAGCGTGCAAGCGATTTGCAAAGATATAAATATTAATATAAAGATTAATAAAACGTTACACTCACTTCAGTTGTTCTAGAGGTTCAGCAGGAACACGAATAGCTGGTACCGATCCTTTATTCAGGAGTAGCTTCTCAGCAAAACCAGCTTTATTCTGACCCTCCTCGTTTATAAAGCAGTCTGCTGAGAAATGATTCGCGCAAACATGAGAGCATTGACGTTGCTCGTGGGGAATATTCCCTTCGAAAACAAAACTCAGCCACTGCATCTTCAGTGGTTCGGATTTGGGAACATTAAAATGACTGCTGTGTTCGTTATTGCACCCAAGAACAGAACACCAATCGCTTAGACGCCATTCTGCTCATAGACAGCTCCAGCATATCAACAATGACCGCGCCGGTCCGCGCAGTCTATGATTGACAGCTGGCTCACGAGAGAGGTCTGTGTTGAAACCCGGCTGTCAATCAACAATCGCGGGAGGGGCGTCCGACCGTGTGACGTCACACGGTCGAACGGCTCGATTTGAGGCAGGGGAAAACATATAAGGAGATTAAAACAAAAACACTGGATGGATTTTTATCATTATATGATGGTTGTGTACAGGCACTGCCAACACACATTTCAGTACAATCAACTTGAAAAAGTGCATGTACCATTATATGACCCCTTTAATACATTACCAAAATGTGATTACAGAATATATTTAAATTATACATCAAATTGTCATTTTCTCCCTACAGTCTTGCGAGTTAACAATAATGCCTGACCAGTAACTGACCATTACTTGTTGAACAAAGAAAACATTTTGGCATTAGGCATTGGCATTAGTTAATGCCTAAAAATGTAAAAGTTTTACCTTTATAAATAGAATTTAGTTAAAATTCGTCGCCGGAGTGAATGGGAACATGATTTATTGAAAATATTTGAAAATATATAAGTGGTTCTTAAGTCAAGTTGTGGAACTTCAATAAGTCAAGGCTATTTTATTTGCTTTAAACATCGGATGACGCGATTATTTTCTCTTGAATATAGATGATGCTGCGTCATTAATAAATCATGACAAAAAATGTCTTTATGATAACCAATTTACTTTTGTCACCGATGTAGTCCGCCTCGCTATGTTAGCGATTATAACGTTTACTCTTGTTTTATACAGTCTATGCGTTTACCTAGCTTGTTTAATTCCGTTCCCTCACACACCCATACACACACCCATAGAAATGTACGCCATACACTACGTTATGTAGTCTTGTAGATAAACGTTAGACACGTGCATTTAGATTTTCACGCTTTTACTGTGTGATTTAGTCGGTTTATATCATTTCATATATTTAATCTAATCTAATATTACACGAAGAGTGCAGTTTGAATCAGTTGAATCTCAATGACTCACTCATTAACAGCGACTTTCTGCCACCTATTGGCAGTTTTAATTTCACATTTAAAGTATCTTTTCATGTTTTAAATCATTTCAAATACCATTTCAAATGCAGCTTCTGTGTTTCCTCTCCATTGCAATGGATATGCAATGGCATACTCAGGAAAATATTGTCTAATTATCGTTATCAATAAAATCCCTGAAAATATAGAGATCCTTTTTTTTTTTTATATCGCACACCAATGAAGAATATTTTTTAGTCAATTTAGTCAGCTTTTTCATTGAACCAGAGAGAAACTTTGACAAGAAGGATAATGGCACGGTCTCCATGCTACACTAATAATAGTAGCAAGGCTTTCCTCTGTGTACACATATGCTAAGAAAGTAAAATTTTGCCTGTATTATTGGTGTCCCCTTCAAAAATTGCTCTTGAGAAATGTTATGTTTACCCCCCCCCCCCCCCAACATTTAGATGAAATTTACGCCCTTGATGATGTGCAATTGTTTTTAATTAAACTGGCTTACATGGACTTGAGGGATGTTTCCCCATTCTACAAAGCGGTTTTGAGAGCTTCAGTTTTTAAGGTTAAACCTCGTTTTGCTGGATTTTCTTCACATAATAACACAATAAACTTAATTTACTCCGTCATTTATGGTCATACAGAAAAAAAGAAATATGAAAAAAGAATCTGTAAGATGTTTACTTTTGTATGTGTCCACTTACAATCAAAACAAAACAGTGTGCTTTTGTAAAATAAACAAAATAAACAGGGTTTTCTTTCTGCCTCTCCGTCTCCATTAACTTTTTTTTCTTGAGTAGGTCTATAAACTAAAACAAAAGTCAGCAAGTAATTGTCACACATACATGAGCAATATATCATTATAAACATTTAAGTGTGTACTTTTAAATTATCTAATTCAAAACGAAGTATGAAACCAACAAGATGTCCAGTTTCTCAGGCTAGTGCTCATTAGTTCTAATGTGACCACACCCACGCGCGCACGAGCGATTCACATGCAAATCGTCCACGTGAGGAACAAACCTGTAAACGCCCTCATTACCATAACATGACCTTGACAGTCACCCAGTGCAACCACTCACTACCCTCAGTGTTACAGCTGATTATAGCACTTCGTTTCTTTGCAACTGGGAGTTTCCAGCCTGTAGTGGGAGATGTTTTCCACATTCATAAATCGTCAGTCAGTAGAGTTATTCACCGGGTTGCAGGGGCCCTTTGCCATCATTTGAGCCAAACCGTGAAGTTTCCATCTCGTGTTGAACTGGATGTCATTCAAACCTCTTTTTTTCAGAAAGCGGGGTTTCCTCGAATAAGTGACGTAATTGACGGCACACATATCAGAATCCAGGCGCCCCGCACACACGAAGATCAGTACGTGCACAGAAAAACCTATCATTCTGTTAATGTGCTGTAAGTGTGTGACCATCTGTGCGGAATAAGAAATGTTGTTGCATCGTGGCCAGGGAGTACACACGACTCTAGGATTTTGGCAGAGAGCAAGATTGGGAGAGATTGGCTTCCTGCTAGGAGACAGTGGTTACTCCTGCTGACCATGGCTCATTATGCCCTTCATGAATCCCAATAAATGCTGCACAGGCATGTATTTAATCATGTTACAGTCAACTCAGATGTATAACTCATTATGACATTAAACTGACTTAATTTATTTTTTTAATCTGGACTAACTTAAAGTTGAAAATTGCTTAACCTACTTTAAAGTAAAAAACATAGCTATGTTGTCTTAACTTATTGATTATATTTTTTCAGTGTATTAAAATTTAAGTGACTTGTTGATACTAATTATGATTTTTCTAATTATGTTTTCTGTAAATCTGCTACTGGGTTAACGTATACAGTAGCGTGTCCATGGCAACAATATAATTTTATAACCGCAAAACCTGGATCCCTGTCGTGAAACACTTGACGGTTTCTCTTACCTAAGAGAACAGTTTATGGGATTATATGCAACACCCTTAAGTCATTCCCTTAGGTAAGGGGAAATCACGACTTTAGTCTCATACTAATACTTAAGAGAAAAACTTAAGTTGCTTTATGCAACTGGGCACAGGACTCTTGTGCTGGAAAGTTTTGAGACTATTTAAAAAAAGGCACTATATAATATTTGTGTGAAAGTGTCTCACTACAAGGTACTCAAAGATTGCAAAGAAACAAAGCAGTCAGATGTGTTGGGGCCAGACTCATCCGCTAGAGGCAGCTGGAGGTCCCTGTACAAACTTCCTATAGAGGAACGCACTGCGGATCTCCAGTGGAGGGTTGTTCACTGGGCGATAGCTACAAACAGACATCTGGCACACATTGACCCCACTGTAGGGAACGAATGTCCTTTTTGTGGTACTGAAGAGTCAATAGATCATTTGTTTTTAAATGGTTTGAGGCTAGGATTGTTTCAGATCTTAGATGGGTGGGTTAGAGATTTGGGAGTAGTTTTTCGTTTTTGGACCAAAATATGTTGCATCAGACAGGAAAAAAATCTTGTAAATTTATTTTGTGGAAGGAGGAGCAAAGATGGCAATATTGTTAACACGGGAAAGAACACTGAAAGGAGAAGGGGAAGTAGATCCTGTGGTGTACTATAGGTCCTCCTTATAGTAATTAGAGTTGAGGCAGAGTTTGCATATTTTAAACTGATGAATAATCTGGACTGATTTATTGAAATTTGGGTTTTGAATGATGTTTTGTCCACAGTGGATTATGAAAATTAGCTGGTATTAAGTTTATGATGAGTTTTTGTTATTGTTAAAATTTTATTTAATAATTTCCTAAATTTGTGAATTTATGAATGTTTTTGTGTGGTGGATATATGTTTATGTATGTACATTTGAGAAAATAGATTTGTATGATATTTTTTTTATTCATTATTATTTTTTAAATTAATTAAATGTTTTTTATCTAAATAACAAAATTGTACAAAGGTTAGGGGTTTTTTTCTTCTTTTTTTGAAAATATAAAGGATGTGTTACAGTTAAATATTGGTTGAGGTATGTCTATACAGTGTAATTATAAATTAAGGTGTGTTAAAGGTCTCCCCCTCTCTCTCTCTCTCTCTCTCTCTCTCTAATAAAGGTTAAGCTGGTGTTGTATGACAGATGAAGGTTGTTCTGCTCTGACTTCAGCTCTGAAATCAAACCCATCACACCTGAGAGAGCTGGACCTGAGCTGGAATAAACTAGGAGACTCTGGAGTGAAAAACCTCAGTGATCTACTGATGAACCCACAATTCAAGCTGGAGAAACTACAGTTAGTATCATTATACTGTACAGCAGTTACAGTGTGATTAAAGTTTACTGTTTATTTTATTTTAAGGCAACTGGACTTAAGTCTAATCATTTATAGCACTACACTTTCTGGTGTTTCTCCATTTAAAGAAAGATTCAGAAATACTATTAGTTAACCGCTTGTTATGTGTATCAGTAGAAAGAGCATTAAAGCATTTGAAACTATGTGGCCATAAAATTGTTTTATATACTGAAATCTGACAAATCTTTGCTTTGAAATAATACAGAAGTTATATAAGACTGAAAACAGCGTAACAAATGACAGTAAATTATTCTGACAGAGTTGCAGTTATACTGGACTAATGGTACTTTTCACTAAATCTTAATTTATTAAGCAGAATCTGTGTGTAAGCAATAAGGTACTCGAGGCTGTTCTGTATGGTGAATAGGTCACGGCTGAAGGGCGTTGTTAGGCTCGACGGGAAGCGGAGTCAGCCGTGACTTATTCACCATACAGCACTAGCCTCCAGTACGTTATTGCTTTTATAAAACGGTTACCACACAATACAAATATCTATCCATGCAACTTGCATGAAGTAAAATCACTAAAAAATAGCCTTCCTTCCACTGGAAAAAATAGTCCCTGACCGTAAACAGTAACAGAAGTTACATACATATTTTCTAGGAAAGACTCTTTATGAGTGAGTCAGTCAGTAGTGAAGACTTTTATATTGAAAGGACTCAAACTTGTGAACACGGAAAAGCAAGACGCAACTGATAAATGATTAGGGCACGGAAAACCCCTTGACTGTTAAAAGAACAAGATATCGCAGCGGACATTCACACATACTCGGTTACTAACGTAACCTCGGTTCCCTGAGAGTAAGGGAACGAGTATTGCATAGCTATATGCAGTGGGGGTTACATCGACTGAAGCGACATACTGCCATGCTTCTCAGTGCGGCCGGCTACGCAATACTCATTCCCTTACTCTCAGGGAACCGAGGTTACGTTAGTAACCGAGTACGTTCCCTTTGGAGAACGGTAAATAGATAAATTCTCAGTGCTCTGACAGGACAGAGTAGATTAACCTCCCCATCCTCTGAGGAAGGGGGAAGGGCCAATAAAGTGATCACCTGTGCTCTAAACGGAGTTGAAAGCACTTTAGGCACATAGCCGTGTCTGGGTTTCAGAACGACCTTCGAGTCGCCAACACCAAACTCCAAACAAGAGGGGCTCACAGAGAGCACATCCAAATCTCCAACTCGCTTGATAGATGCTAGTGCCAGCAGGAGAGCAGTCTTTAGCGAGAGTATTTTGAGATCACCCGACTGAAGGTGTTCAAACGGTGGGCCCTTCAGGGCCCTAAGGACCGTGGAGAGATCCCAAGACGGAACAGATGGAGGTCTGGAGGGGTTAAGCCTCCTGGCTCCTTTCAGAAACTGTACCACCAAGTCATTTTTTCCTAGTGTTCGGTCAGCCACCGGAGCATGATAAGCTGCGATGGCTGCCACATACACTTTGAGCGTGGACGGGGTCCTGCCCGTTTATAATAGCTCTTGTAGGAAGGAGAGCACCACTGGTACCTCGCATGACACAGGTTCAAATCGTTTGTCCAAACACCAGCTGGAAAACACTGACCATTTAGAAGCATACAGGCACATAGTAGAAGGGGCCCTGGCTTCATTGATCGTGCTTAGGACCTTCTCAGGAAGGTCCCTGGGTACCCATTGAGGGGCCACACATGGAGAGCCCATAAATCGCGGCGTGGGTGCCATATCGTCCCTTCCGCCTACGTGAGGAGGTCTTTCCTCAATGGAATCGGCCAGGGGACTTTGTCCACCATCTGAACCAGCTCCGGAAACCACGGTCTGGATTACCAGGAGGACTGGGCATCTGCTCTCCCTGACCCGCTCGATAACCTGGGGTATCATTGAGGCAGGGGGAAATGCATAAAGGGGGCGGTTGGGCCAACGCATCCCTGTTTTTCGGGAAGAACACTGTGCAATGAGTGTTGTTCTTTGAGGCAAAGAGGTCGATTTCGGCCTCGCCAAACACTTTCCATATCAGGCGCACCGTCTGAGGATTCTGGGACCACTCGCCTAGGGGAGTGTTGCCCCGTGACAGCATATCCGCACCCGTGTTGAGGATGCCTGGGATATGTGCTGCTCTCAGGGATCTCAGATTGGCTTGTGCCCAAATAAGGAGATCTCTCACCAGGGCGTACAGGCTGCCCGACCTGACGCCGCCCTGGCGATTTATGTATGACACCACAGATGTATTGTCCATCCGGACTAGCACCTATGATCCCCTGATGTTTGGCAGAAATGCTTTGAGGGCCAGACAAACTGCTTTAATTTCCAAGCAGTTGATGTGTAAGCTCTGCTCCGTGCTCAACCAGAGGCCAGAGACAGGCTTTCACTTGTGTAACGCTCCCCAACCTTGGCTGGAGGCATCTGTGAAAACCACCTTCCAAGTGGAAATCACACCCAAACTCACGCCCTCGAGATACCAGTCTTGAGCCAGCCAGGGAATCAGTGCCCGTAGACAACCCTGATTCACCGTGACATATAGGCTGCCTGACCGCCGCGAGCGGGCTGGCACACTTCTGCCAGAACTCCACACGGAGCTGGCTAAATCGTGGAATGCACCATTCTCCATGAGGCTCCACTCTCACGTCTCCGCGTCGCTCTCAAGTCCCAAGCCGAGAAGGGATACACCTCTATCCCACCTGTGGAGGAGGTGTTTGCAGTGCACCTTTGTCCGCCCTCCGCGAGATGGCGCTCAAAGTCTGCCCTCCCGTCAATAGCCTGCAGGACCACGTCTGCCTTTGTCGGCCGCGCGTATGGCGCGGTTGGATGCTGATCTTGCACGCTTCGAGAATGATCTGCAGGAAAAACTGGACTCAGGTAGCCCGGATAGCTCTGATGAAAAGCAATCTCGAAAGGATAAGAATATAAAAGACAAGAGGGGATCTAATGGAAGAGACAAGAAAGGATCAGATCAAGACTCACCCAAGCAGAAAAAACTGAAAACGGGTTCCAATATAAGGGAATCTCTACTTGCCATGCATCCATCAGTTTAGCTCAGTGGTAGGCTGCTGCAGTTGCCGCAGGGCAGCCAATGAGCAAGCTAGACAGCCTGCTCTAGGTCTGCTAGCTGCTGCACTGCGTTGACAATAAATACAAAATTAAGGATATTTTTTTGGCTTCATAGCTCGAGAAAAGATGACTTTACCCGTAGCGTAAGCTAACTTGCGCAATACTCGTTCCCTCTTCTAGAGAGAACCAAGGTTACTTTAGGTAACCGATACGTTTTTCTGAGTTTTACTGACATTTGGCCTGACAACATCTCATCTTACCGAAGATAGCCAACTGAATAAGGACAACATGCTTTTCTCAGCATCTGACAGAAGTGTCACAAGCTTTCACACACATCTTCTAAAATAAACATCTTCTAAAGTAGCATAAAAAAAATTACGTTGTTGTTTCTTTGACTGCACACTATGCGACTCACTCAAAACGGTCTTGCAACCCACCAGTTGAGAAAGATTGACTCTATATTTACTATGCGCATATCACTGTTTGATGTTCTGCTGAAGCTCATTCGGCAACTGCACATTTTCGCACTCGTTTGACTGGCACCTGCCTCTGAGGTGAAGTTGGATTGCGCGTCTGAAAAGTCTCATGTTTTTTGTGGTCTTAAAGAGAGGGTTCTGCGTTTTAAAAAACGCAATTCTTGTCAATAAAAAAGAGACAGAAACAGCAGTTGTGAGAGGGGTGGCCAAGCTTAGACCAAGGGTGGCCACCCCCTAGCTCCGCTAGTGCTCAAATGCTCCTGTCTTGGATTATTCATATCATTAAGTTTCCATGATTTTGCTGGTGTATTAGTGACTGTATGGCATTTATTAATGATGCATTTAACTCACACATGAACTGAACATGGATTTAAGTCATTTTCTCTTTCTGTCTTCAGTCTGTATAGATGCAGTATTACAGAGGAACAGAGTCTCATCCTGACTTCAGCTCTGAAATCAAACCCATCACACCTGAGAGAGCTGAACCTGAGCGGGAATAATCTAGGAGACTCTGGAGTGAAAAACCTCAGTGATCTACTGATGAACCCACAATTCAAGCTGGAGAAACTACAGTTAGTATCATTATACTGTACAGCAGTTACAGTGTGATTAAAGTTTATTGTTTAGTTTAAGTTACACTGTTTATACTGTAGGATTGCATCTTCTGGGTTCTCATTTATAAAACTGTGTGTAGGATCCTTACTAAAAGTGTATGTGCGCCTGAAAGCCAAAAATGGCGTGTGCCAAAAAAAAAAAACGTATAAAATGGTGCGTACACCAGAACCTGCGCAAAAATTCCCCATCGGTGACACCAAACTGCTCCGTCTCAAATGTGCGTTCACACGCCTCAGAGTTTGCGTGCATGTGCGCAAATTTTCCTGTCAAGCTTGTTTTTATAAATCACAATTTACAGGTTGGAAGTAGGGTTGGGTATCGGTTGGGTTTTATCCGATACCAGTACCTACTCTGTATTTTTTTAAACGGTTCCGGTGCTTAAACGGTTCTTGAACCGGTACTTAAGAAAACGAAACCGCACACACCTTGTCAAAAAATAATACCCTTTTATTAGCAGGGCCAAGCTGGACACAATATTAACTTAAATCTTTAAACAATATAAATACAAGTAACATATGGTAATAATAAACAAACCAATATGTATATTTTTTTTACATAATATCAAATAAAACAATATTGTATCAAACATTATAAAATGGTTAGTTCCGATAAAGCCCGATAAAACACAGCTATGACCGCTTCACCTAACGGTTATATTTATCACTGCGCAACACCCTTCGCAACCATGCATATCAACATAAACATAAAGAAGAAGAATTAAAAGGCTAAGCCCCAAGTAAAGAGAACCGCGTCAAGTATCACCACAGTGGAGCCGATGGAAATGAGACAAATATTTAATGCATGCACAATAAACGGAGATGTTCAAATACATTTAAATAAACAACAATGAAAAAAATGTATCTTGTTAGGCAGCATTCTAGCAAATAAATTAAAAACATTAATAAAATAGATTAAACAAAGTTTGAAAACGGTTCCTGCGTTGTTTTTATTTGAGCTTTCCTGCATATTACACATTGGAACGTTGTTGCTGTTCACGGTCAGGGACTATTTTTTTCTAGCGGAAGGAAGGCTTTTAGTGATTTTACATCATGAAAGTTGCACTAATACCTATTTTTTTACTTTAATATTTGTATTGTGTGGTAACCATTTTATAAAAGCAATAAGGTACTCGAGGCTGTGCTGTATCATGAATAAGTCACGGCTGAAGGGGTTGCAGGGGTTCGCGTCGTGCCTAACAACGCCCTTCATCCGTGACTTATTCACGATACAGCACAGCCTCGAGTACCTTATTGCTTAAATATAATAATACTGGAGATTAATAGAGATTACTACCAGGGTAATCTAATCTCCATTTTCTCGTCCTAATGACCTGAACTGAACAGTGCAACACCTTAAATATTACTAGCTGCTGCTGTTGACGTGCTTGGCTCTGCGTCTCGTAGGTTGTCAAACACGGTGCATTGTTCGGATTTTAAGTACACTCCATGTCTCGTCAGATGTTTCATTAAATTCGAAGTGTTACCTCCCTTGCGTGATATTGCTTTAAGGCATTTGTTGCATGTCGCAGAGTCTGCATTACATGTGAAATGCAGCGAAACCTTGGAGCGTTTTACCTTCGGCATCTTCATTAACCCTCTCGCTATCAGTTCAACAAGTTGATGCCGGAACACCAGGGGGTTAAAAAAAAGTCAGGCACCGAAATCAGGCACCGAAATTTTCATTCTTATTTGGTCTCGTTACTACCGTTTACGGTTTGAACACACAAAAGTAAAGACTCAAAACTCCAAAACAAAATGAGGGAGAGTTAAAAGGTAGGTGTCATTTGATAGAAAACTTTTTATACATTTTTTTTTTTTATTACATTTGGACAATCTCATGCTGAGACACTACTGATAAAAGACAAAAAAAGTGTGCTCAAGGGAAATTTTACATATCTTTCTTATTTGACCTTCAATAACTCAGGAAGGAAATAAGGTATGAGGGAAATATATATTCCCCTACATGTAATGTGCATCTGGATCAAACTTTGTGGTGATAGTATAAAATAGTCAAAAGTTTTTGGAACCAAGCTAGCCTTTTTGTTTAGCCCTTGTCACCTGGAAGGCATTATTAAAATAGTTGTTTCCCTGTGAGAAATATCTTGAGTCCAAAATCAACATAATCCATAGTATCAGTTCAGACTCTAAGCTTTGAAATTACACTTATTTTGTGTTGATCAAGGCAGTAGTTTGAACAATTTGATTATTAATTTTTTCATAGCTAGGTGGTGTCGCCAGCGGTTCACCCCGGGTTTAGAGGGGTGACTCAGAATTTGTCAAGAGTTGATCAAAATTGTTGAGTTTCTAAGCTTTGAAGTGATACATATTTTGTGTAATTTCATTCAGTGGTTCCTATTGGCCCCGCATTTCGGTACCCAACCCTAATTGGAAGTGGTGTACACCTCTTTCAGGGCCAGTTTTGTGCAACGGTTATAAATGAGGCCTCTGGCTTTTGCCATTGGTCAATATTAAAATAAGGTGTTGAACTAGTAAATAATTGCATTTAAAGTACTTGAAACAATGTACTGATTGTGTACATGTTGTTATGCAGAAATATCATGAGATTTGCATCTGCTGCTGCAATAAACAAGAGATAAAAAAATAAATAAAATAAAAATAAAGAATAAACCGTTTCCAGCAAACAGAACGTCCTGGTTGCGTATGCAACCCACCGTTCCCTGAAGGAGGGAACGGAGGACGTAGTCGACGTCCGACTGAATTGGGATCACGCTAGGGAGCCAATCGTCTTCGAGTACTATTGAACGAGCCAATGAAATTGGCGTGCGTGATGACATCACACACTCCGCCCCCCGCGGCGCGGGTATAAATACGGAAGTGGATGCACGCACCAGCTGCTTTTCGCTGAGGAGCCGAGAGTAGCCCAGTCAGCGGTGGTCCAGCGTTAGTGGCAAGGGGACTACGTCCTCCGTTCCCTCCTTCAGGGAACGGTGGGTTGCATACGCAACCAGGACGTTCCCTTTCAGTCGAGAACGTCAGACGTAGTCGACGTCCGACTGAATGGGGATAACCATTGAACACGCCACTAAAGCTGCCACCTTCCAGTGCCTAGACAAAAGCCTCCATATCCCCCGCAATCTAAGGCGGGAAGGGACAGGGCTTAGGCCAGGGAAGTCACTGCTGTTCCTACAGGACCACTGGGAAAGCGTTCCCTGTACAAGGAAGGAAGGGACGCTGCGGAACCCACATCCTGCCCAAAGGGAGGTAAGGTGGAATACACATATGAACTGGGCGGAGACCGGGCAGTATAACATATGGAAGGTCACTGGGGTGGCTCCAGCCTAAGACAGGGGGGAGACAACCAGCCAATGACTGCAGAGCAGGCTCTGCCGAGGGAAGACACGGGCTCACCGTAGGGAGCCGTACCGTGGAAGAATACACATATGGGATCACCGTAGGGATCACAACATATGGACCCAGCCTAACACAGGTTCCACACTGCTTACGAGTGGTAGGCCTAACACCGGGCGTACCGCCACGTCTGATGTCGGAGGGGTGCGGAGGAACTCAACAGGGTTCGGATAAGGAACTCTACTGGAGCAATATGGCGCACGTATCCAGTCCATAGGAGGGGAATGGCGCAGCAAGCCGACACTTCGAACCGGGCTCATGGTGAAACTGGCTTCATATGAAGGGAGCCCACGGGAAGCCGCGGTTCGACTTAGGTGTCGCCCAGCCCCCAACTCTAGAACATCTGTCAGCGAAGCACTCTGTCAACGCCTAGGTGGGAGCAACACTCATAAAAGAGGAGCTCACCACGTAAGTGGACATGAGTATCTCGGGATTTTCACCAAGATAAGGCAACCATATTCAGTGGGCCAACCTCGCTTGGAAACAGCCTTCCCTCTCTGCTGACTTCCTTAACAGATAAGAGCTGGTCTGAGGTCCTATGGCTTGCGTTCTGTACACGTATAACCGCGATGAAGCGGACGGACAGAGAAAGCCAGGGCTGGGTCTGCCTCCTCCAGGCAGTGCTTGCAGGCTCACCACCTGGTCCCAGTTTAAGGGAGAGGCAGGAACCTTGGGCACATATCCAGGCCGGGGTCTCAGCAATGAGAGTTAGCCGGCCCGAAATCCAGGCACAATCGTTAACTGAAGCGAGCAAGTTCCTACCCTCTAGTAGAGACCATGCGAGCAGGAGAACTGTAAAAACAGACCTTTTAACTCACTGCCTGCACTGGCTCAGGGGCGGACTCTGCAGTGCAGAAGCACCAGAGATAGGCCCAAGAGGATAAAGAGGGATGCAGGGATGACCCTTGCTCCCTCAGAAACCTGACGATCAGGACGTGCTTCCCAAGCTTCTGTATATGATGTTTGTATCATATTGAGGGTAAGGACAGCCTACCTAACCCACTACAGGAAAGAGAGCACTGAAATGACCGAACGCTCTCAGGATCTCCTCAGGAGATAAGACTCATTCAACGAATAGGTTCCACTTCTAAATTAGCGCAGCACAACTGCCTTACTTAAGGGGGTGCTTGCAGAAGTGATGGTCGCTACCACATAACCTTGTGGTAACCACCTGAACCTCCCCATCCAGTTCTTTGAACGCGGGTGCCGTCATGCCCCATCCCTGAAGTATTCAGGGGAAGTCAGGAAGGCTGACGAGGGAACTAGATCTGGTTGGGCCAATAAGGGGCAACTATCAAGATCTGTTTCACTCCTGACTTAGCACAGCTTTAGGAGCATCTCTGCTCAACACCTAAGTGTGATAATTCACTGAGCTTCAGGAGCATTTCTGCTCAACACCTGAGTGTGAAGAAATTCACTGAGCTTCAGGAGCATTTCTGCTCAACACCTGAGTGTGATGAAAATCACTGAGCTTCAGGAGCATTTCCGCTCAACACCTGAGTGTGAAGAAATTCACTGAGCTTCAGGAGCATCTCTGCTCAACACCTGAGTGTGAAGAAATTCACTGAGCTTCAGGAGCATCTCTGCTCAACACCTGAGTGTGATGAAAATCACTGAATTTGAGCAGCGCTTTAGAAGGCTCACTGGGGAACGCATTTCTGCGGGGCCCCGGGGTCAGCTGAGAGCTAGTGTCTGTCCAAGGGATGTCCGCTCAGACAAAAACACAACTGTAGCTAGACCGCCAGGGGATTGGAGTCTCCACTCTCCCTGGCCATAGCTGTCGTGAGGCTCGTAGGCGGCACGATTGAGCAGGCCGGAAGAACTTTATAGTGGAATGAAGCAACCTCAGAAGCTTCTGACTCTAAGGAGGAGGCGACAGGCGAGTTGTGACATGCGAGGGAAGCTAGCGCAACGGTCGCAATGTTGTCTTTTTAGACCAGTACCAGCTCGCTGAGCAGCGGTGGCCCAAAGCGAGGTGAACTGCCAACTCGAGGTAACGAATACCAATGCAGTCGGAGGTCGCCCAGGCCTCCGTTAAAGCATGCCCTTTATACATGGCCCCTCGGTCAGTGTTAGTGGACCTGAAGGTCTACACACGGGTTGAGAGTTTGGCGGCAGGCCAGGGTGACCTTTTAATCACACAGGGCGTGCCGCTCTGCCACGGTCACCTCGGGACTCGATCATAAAACTAGTGTTGAAGCGGTCTTCATATGTAGGAGCCAAGCCTCATATGCCCCAGGAGCCTCTGAAAATTCTTTCAGTGGAACCCTTTCTCACTTCTAGCACTAGCCTAACACACTCTTCTTGAAGAGACGTGTTGGACCGAGTCCTTCTCCCGAACTGAAAAGAGAGATACTCAGCCCGTGGACGAGATACTCTCTCCCAGTTGACCTAAAGACCCGACTGGCTATGGAGCACTTGAAGGGTAGGACCTGTACTGATACTTCGTACCCTCGACGCCCGGACAGAGAATGGTCTGTGGAGCGGAAGGACAGAGATCTGAAGTACTGTCCTCCAGGTCGAACGCTGCAGGCCAACCTTGGGGACGGAGCATTCGAAAATGCATCTCTGTGTTAGTAACTGAACGGAGGCTTTCGAAAAAGGGCCCGTTCCAATTGACACAGGTCCAAGGTGGCCATGACACACCATTTATCTAAGGTACAATAAAGAACAGGTTAAAGAAACCAGTCTTCATATCGGCTGAGGAGAGGCTACATTGCGTCCTTCGCCAGTAGGACAGCGACGTGCGCACACAGGTCAGGAGCAGTGCTCAACACGTAGGTGTGATAATTTCACTACTTCTAGGAGCCTTAGCTCAACACCTAGGTGTGCAAAATATCACTGAGCCAGGGCGGAAGCCAAGCGAAATGAATCGCAAGCCGAGTCTGCTGGTAGCTCAGGGCCAAGGAGCGGTAGGAAGCACTTTAAGCTTACACACACCACACCAGGGCCTCAGAGAACACAGACGTACCCGAGGTGAGGCAGCGAAGTGGAGAACAGGGACCCAATCGAGAGGCCCATAGGCGGCCCGAAGGAGGGTCTGAGTGTGCAGTGCAGCACTTACCTGACTCCAAAAGCAGCAGAGGATGCGTGAGAAGGCGGGTGTCCGGGTCCTCGAACCGCATCCAGGTGCTGGCTGGCGAACAAAAGGGAGCTGAAGGGTGCAAGGCTTTGCAGGGTCACACACCGCCAACTAACCCTCTTGGGGCCCAGGAAGGGAGAAACTGCTCTTTCTTTGAACATGTGGGTACCGCTGGTTCAGCTTTTATGAGAACCAGCGGCGGAACAACACACACAAAAACAAAAACTTCACTCGGTCCTCTTACGAGTGAAGGGAGCGGCCGGTGACCATCTCCAAAAGCAGTACGTCCATCCCTGGGTGGCCCGCCTCAGGTTTAACGCTTTCGCTGTCGCTTGCCACCTGGCTTGGCAGCGCCTGAAGCGGGCGGGGCGCCCCCTCTGCGGCCGGCTCCACGCTGAGACCTAGGTGGAGGCTGCTGCGATGGTCCAGCGGGAGCAGAGGCGGCTGCAGACGGGCGCCTTCGGCGACGAGCAGGCGGAGGATCTGCCCCGGACGACTGGGTGGAGGCAGCAGCAGGTCGTCGGGGCAGGATGTGCCGGATGGCCTCCGTCTGCTTCTGGGCGGCCGAGAACTGCTGGGCAAAGTTCTCAACCGCGTCGCCGAACAGCCCAACCTGAGAAATGGGAGAGTCCAGGAATCGAACCTTGTCCGCTTCTCTCATATCAGCCAGGTTGAGCCAGAGATGGCGCTCCTGGACCACCAGGGTGGACATCGCCAGACTGATCGCGCGAGCTGCAACCTTCGTGCCCCGGAGGGCGAGGTCGGTTGCAGTGCGGAGCTCATCCGTGAGCTCACGGTCTGAACTACCCTCGTGCATGTTCATGAGTGCCTGGGCCTGGTGGACCTGAAGCAACGCCATGGCATGCAGAGAGGAAGCGGCTTGCCCACAGGCTCTGTAAGCCTTGCCCGTGAGAACGGACGAGAACTTACAGGCCTTAGAGGGGAGACTAGGATCCCCCTTCCAAGAGGTAGCGGTCGCCGGACACAGCTGCATCGCAACAGACCGCTCCACTGGAGGGATAGCCACATAACCCTTCGCCGCTCCCCCGTCAAGGGTAGTGAGGGGGGAGGAGCTGCTCAGGCGGTTTCTGGCAGAGAAAGGTGCCATCCATGCCCTCGTCAACTCCTCATGCACTTCAGGAAAGAAGGGTACCGGAGCGGCGGGCTGAGAACCAGACCGGCCCGCTCCGATAAACCAATCATCCAACCGAGACGGTTCGGGACACGGTGGAGGGTTCCACTCGAGCCCTACCGCCTCGGCGGCCTTCTTGAGCATAGCTGCCATCTCTGGATCCGGCTCGGGCAGTGCTGGTCTCCAAGGGGGAGGCAGCACAGCCGAGTCATCACCTCCAGAGCCCAGCTCCCCGTCCGATGCTGCGATGGACATCCTGTCCTCTGGAGGGGCCCCGAACGAGACAGCTGGTCGGTCCACTACAGAGGGACCATCAGTCTCGTCGGGGAGCTCCACCGGCTGCGGTGCAAACGAGGAGTGAGGGATCCACGGGGCTTTGCCGGGCGGATTACCCCTCACCGTAATCCTCAGGTCACCCAGCCCAGACGGCGCTCCAGGTCTCTTCTGGGAAGGTAACCCAGAAGAAACGGAAGAGCGGGGCCTGGGGGTGGGGACTCCACCTTCGCGGACGAAGGCGAGTCTCGACCTTAGCACCGAGACGGTCATGTTCCCGCAATGAGAACATGACTCATCCACAAAAGCTGCTTCAGCGTGCTCTAAGCCCAAACACGTGATACAACTCTTGTGACCGTCAGAGGGGGACAGTGCCCTACCGCACCCAGAAACACACGGATGGAATGGCATCTTGAAAAAGACACAAAACTCACCCGAGTTGCTCTTTTAGAAATGGGACCCGTCACCAGTGCCGGAGCACACAGGGAATGACCGCGGCAACACTGAATTCAAAACTGAAAACAGTGAAGCACTCACTTTTCTGCCCTCAACCAGCCGTCAACACACACACAAACACAGAAATTTGCTTGCTGTTAAAACAGCAGTTGAGAGCTCCAAGCTCGCGATCACCGCTGCACTCGCGCTGTAGAACCACCAGCACCAGGAGAGTCTTCCAAAAGAACACCGACACACTCGCTCGTTGAATTACAACAGCACTCTTCAGAGACATCAGTCACGATCGGCTCCGAAGCGAAAGGCAGCTGGTGCGTGCATCCACTTCCGTATTTATACCCGCGCCGCGGGGGGCGGAGTGTGTGATGTCATCACGCACGCCAATTTCATTGGCTCGTTTAATAGTACTCGAAGACGATTGGCTCCCTAGCGTGATCCCCATTCAGTCGGACGTCGACTACGTCTGACGTTCTCGACTGAAAGGGAACTAGCGTGACACGATTACAAGCAGATTATGGGATCTATAGACTAAATGACAGACTATTTGCCTGCTGTAGCTCTTTAACCCCTATAACCCTCCATGAAAAAATCATAATCAAATTACTAAGCAACCACTGAATGGAATAACACAAAACATGTATCACTTCAAAGCTTAGAAACTCTGCTTTTTAATGCATCTAACCGTTTTGATCAACTCTTGACGATAATAATCAAATTGTTCAAACTACTGCCTTGAGCAACACAAAATTAGTGTAATTCCAAAGCTTAGAGTCTGAACTTTACTATGGATTATGTTGATTTTGGACTCAAGATATTCCTCACAGAGCTCCCATGTGTCAAGGGCTAAACAAAAAGGCTAGCTTGGTTCCAAAAACTTTTGACTATTTTATGCTATCACCATTATCATCATTTTCTCTTTCTGTCTTCAGTCTGTATAGATGCAGTATTACAGAGAAACAGTGTCTCATTCTGACTTCAGCTCTGAAATCAAACCCATCACACCTGAGAGAGCTGAACCTGAGTGAGAATAAACTAGGAGACTCAGGAGTGAAGCACTTATGTGATGTACTGAAGGATCCACCCTGTAAACTGGAGAGATTGAGGTCAGTAACATTCACATACAAGAAAGAAAAAGGGTTTTGATATTTGAATGAAAGAGAATAAAGAGTTCCTCATTTCTCCTAATGTAGGTTAAGCTGCTGTTGTATGACAGATGAAGGTTGTTCTGCTCTGACTTCAGCTCTGAAATCAAACCCATCACACCTGAGAGAGCTGAACCTGAGCGTGATTAAACTAGGAGACTCTGGAGTGAAAAACCTCAGTGATCTACTGATGAACCCACAATTCAAGCTGGAGAAACTACAGTTAGTATCATTATACTGTACAGCAGTTACAGTGTGATTAAAGTTTACTGTTTATATTATTTTAAGGCAACTGGACTCAAGTCTAATCATTTATAGCACTGCACTTTCTGGTGTTTCTCCATTTGAAGAAAGATTCAGAAATACTATTAGTTAACAGATTTGTATGTGTTTCAGTAGAAAGAGCATTAAACTTTGAAGCATTTAAAACTTTGCGGCTATACAATTGTTTCATATGCTGAAATCTGACAAATCTTTGCTTTGAAACAATACAGAAGTGATAACAGACTAAAAACAGAGTTACAGTTATACTGGACTAATGGTACTTTTCACTAAATCTTAATTTATTAAGCAAAATGTGTATTTAGAGGTTGTAAACGAGGATGGATCCAGACTTGGATTGTAACTAGTTTCCTCAAATGCTCCTGTCTTGGATTATTCATATCATTAAGTTTCCATGATTTTGCTGGTGTATTAGTGACGGTATGGCGTTTTTTTAATGATGCTTTTAACTCACTCATTAACTTACCATGGATTTGAGTAATTTTCTCTTTCTGTATTCAGTCTGTATAGATGCAGTATTACAGAGAAACAGTGTCTCATCCTGACTTCAGCTATGAAATCAAACCCATCACACCTGAGAGTGCTGAACCTGAGCTGGAATAAACTAGGAGACTCAGGAGTGAAGCACTTATGTGACGTACTGAAGGATTCACACTGTAAACTGGAGAGATTGAGGTCGGTCACATTCACATACAAGAATCAAAATGCTTAAAATCACTAACAGTTTAAATCAAGACACTTTATACTCACTATCTCATGAAGAGCCTGAGTTCACAGTATATTTGTGTTACATTATTCACCTTAATGATTTGTTTGTAAGATAATCTATCTTCCTCTGTTTGAATTTCTAGTCTACAGGACTGTGGCATTACAGATGTTTCTTCTTTAACTCAGTCTTTGACTAACTCAAAAGCACTGAAGTTTTTAGAAGAGCTTGATCTGAGATACAATAATATAGGAGACTCAAAGCAGCATCTCAGAGACGAGCTACGAGACTCAAACTGTGGCCTGAGGTGAGGAAACATCACTTTATGATATTAAAGAGATCTTCATTTACCTCTGATATCTGAACAAACCTTTCAAACATTAATTAAAGGAAATTACCATTAAGCTATGTTGCAACACAGGGTTTGTGTGAGAACAAAATGTGAACAAAAGTTGATTAAAATGTTTAACACAAAGGAGGAAAGGGAACAAAAGCTCACTGTCACATCTTTATACAACAACACCTGCTTTATTAACTGTGTCAGTAATAGTGAATCATTTCAGTGTGAAAACAGACTTGGTCAGATTGTAGGAAACGCTGCACTCCTGCTAAAATCAGTGCAGTTCCAGCTCCAGCTCACAGCGTCCAGCTCACATGAGCAATGTCTCTGTCTCTAGTGTGTTTTTACTGTGACAAGCAACACGTCACACTACTTTACACTTACTTTACTCTCAGTTATTTACTAAGAGCCTACAAACATGTTTAAACTAGAGGACAAACGACTTTAACTTGTGGAACTTTAACTGAAAGCTTTTAACTAAAAATAACATTTGTATTTGCTCCCTGTGGTTTATTCTATACGCCGTACACTCATCAGCATGTGTTTCTCCTTTACGCCGTACACTCATCAGCGTGTGTTTCTCCTTTACGCCGTACACTCATCAGCGTGTGTTTCTCCTTTACAGTGACTCAATAGGAGTCGCAGGTCCTTCTGCAGTCACACCAACACAAACACGCACACAAATGAACCTCATTCATGTTTTAAATGTGTTATCCTTAAAACTCAAATATTGTTTTAGAAATATCTCTGCAAGGTAATGGAAAGTCATTAAATACGTAATTTTCACTTTGTTCCACTGAACACTGATTGTTTTCTCTTTTGGTTTCACCTTACAGAGTAGATGAAGATCATTCACCAAACGTCCCTAATAAACCGCTTACACCAGTTTAAATCTGTGAAACGGAGATGAGAGGATTAGTAACCATCAGGAGATCCACAGAAGAGCCTCATTACTGCCTATGAGGAGAAATAAATGTGTGATTAATGTGTAAATGTGTTTCATACAGGTGGAAGAGACTCAGACTCAACAATTAAATAATGCATGTGTATTAGAAACATGTTATATTGAATGATTAATGTTGGTTTAGTATTCATCCAAATGATGGTTTAGTTTTATTTAAAGGTGGAACAGAGGAAGCAGCTCAGATGAGTCTCAGCAGAAATCTTCAAGCTCTTCAGTTTAAGGCATACAAATATATTAATGTTTGGATTAAACTCGTACATAATTATTAAAATTTTCTAATCATAAATGTATCATATGATATAAAGTCTACAACGAAATTTCTATGTTAAGAAAATGTATATATATATATATATATATATATTATTTTTTTTTACATTATCTCGCCTACATTTTATGCACAGAATATATGTTTATTTTTGTTATTCTGTTTTATTTTATATTAAGTTAGCTATGTGTGTGTCTGTTGCTAAAGCACAGATATACAGTATATTGTCTTTGTTCTGTGGATGGAGTCTCTTCTCTACAGACCAACTAAACATTTTTACTATTATGTACCTTTCAGTTGCTGTGGTCTAGATCGTATAATGCATTTTATTTAGAAATGATGATCTCTTTCACCACATTTGCATTCACATGTAAATAAAATTATAAATATACATTTAAGAGCAACAATTTTTGTTTGAAAAGTTCACTTGCTTGTTATGAGTATTATTGAAGCTACATAAGCAGATCCAGAGAGATCCAGCTACATATTTTAATCCATTATGATGCTTAAAAAAGTATTAGACGTTCTAGATGTTAAACATAAAAGCATACGAGCAATTTTCAGATTTGTTTGAGAAGAAACCACGCTGGTCTAATATATAAAGAAAGAAATGTTCCCATTGTATGTTGTGACAGCATGAGAGGTTCAGGATCTTTAGTGTGTGCAAGTTCCCAGTAAACACCACTTCAACAGTCTCTTCAGTATGTAGGTGTGTTTAATAATTAAACAAAAGGGTTTACAACTTAAATCTCTTCAGCTCAAAAGTAACTTAATCTTCTTTGTTTCACAGAGGTATGTGTCCTTTCTCCAGCCACACACACACACACACACCCCAATCAACAGTTTCTTCCACCCACTATTAGAGCCTGCTGCTGGTCTCATTAGCTGCAGCTGTACTCTCAGGCAGCCTGGGTTTTGTAGTCCTTAACAGACGGCCATCTTGCTCCAGCCATCTGAGGGCAATGTATCTGCCCTCTAGAACACGCCCTCTCATGATGCCACATACCCCCCTCCTCTGCTCTGAGGCTCTTGGTTGGCAGGCCACTGTGAAGAGGACATCTTTGCGAGAGAGGGCATCAGCATTTCCATGGCATCGTCCAGGCCTGTGGACAACAGAGAAGTTGAAGGCTTGCAGACTTAAAAACCATCTAGTTATTCTGCCATTGCTCTCCTTATTCCGGGCCATCCATTGCAGTGGTGCATGGTCGGTCATTAATACAAATTTCCTCCCCAATAGGTAGTACTTGAGTGCCTCTAGTGCCCATTTAATAGCAAGGCACTCTTTCTCAATTGTGGCATAATTTTTCTCGTGCTTTGCCAGTTTCCTACTGATGTAGAGCACAGGATGTTCCTCGCCTTTATGTGTTTGAGAAAGGACTGCTCCTAGACCCACCTCAGAGGCATCAGTCTGCACCAGGAATTCTTTTGTGAAGTCTGGGGATTTCAAAATCGGTCTGGAACACAACATCCTCTTTAACTGGGAGAAGGCGTCCTCTGCCTCTTCGCTCCACCTTACCATTCTGGAGTGTCTGTTAGTGGTTAGCTCTGTGATGGGTGCAACCAGACTTGAAAAGTTAGGCACAAATCTCCTATAATAATTGGCTAGGCCAAGGAAGGACTTTACCTGTCTTTTGGTTTGTGGCCTAGGCCAGTTCTGAATGGCCGCAACTTTGGCTTCTTGAGGTTGTACCACACCCCTGCCTATTGTATAGCCCAGATACTCAGTTTCGCTGTAGGCAATTTTACATTTTTTTGGGGTTTGCCTCTCTGAGGGAATCCAGTACCTTCTGCACCATTCCAAGATGGCTTTCCCAGTCTGAGCTGTGGATTACCACATCATCTAAATAAGCAGCAGCATACTGCTGGTGGGGTTGAAGAACACGGTTCATGAGCCTTTGGAAGGTGGCTGGAGCCCCATGAAGGCCAAAGGGTAAATGAGTATAATGGTATAGCCCTTCTGGTGTTGCAAAAGCAGTCTTCTCTTTGGAATCTGAAGATAAGGGAACTTGCCAGTAGCCTTTTGTTAGATCTAGTGTTGAAATGAAGCGTGCTTTACCTAGCCTGTCAATCAATTCATCAATGTGGGGCATAGGGTATGCATCAAACTTTAAGATCTCATTTAACTTCCTAAAGTCATTGCAGAACCTTACTGTGCCATCAGGCTTGGGGACCATCACTATAGAGCTCGACCATGCACTCTGCGACTCCTCTATGACTCCTAACTTAAGCATTTCCCTCACCTCTTCCTTGACGGCTTCTCGTCTGGCCTCTGGGATTCTGTAAGGCCGCTGCTGTACAATTTTCCCTGGGACAGTATGGATCTCATGCTGGATCATTTGAGTATGGCCTGGGACTGGGGAAAAAACGTCTTTGTTACGATCCACTAGCTCCATCACTTCCTGTCTTTGTTGTGGGTTCAGATCTGGGCTCACATGGACTTCTTCTCGTGGTGGATCACTGGGTTTCCTTGGGGAAAGAGAACACACAATCACGTCTCTAGGGTGCCAACGTTTTAAGAGGTTGACGTGGTATATTTGGTCAGGCTTTCTCTTGCCTGTTTGCTTAACCCTGTAATTGACCTCCCCTACCCTCTCTATGACCTCAAAGGGTCCCTGCCAGGTGGCTAGGAATTTGCACTCTACTGTTGGCACCAGCACTAACACTCGGTCTCTTGGCTGAAATTCTCTAGGCTGAGCTGGGCGGTTATATACACTCACCGGCCACTTTATTAGGTACACCTGTCCAACTGCTCGTTAACACTTAATTTCTAAGCAGCCAATCACATGGCGGCAACTCAGTGCATTTAGGCATGTAGACATGGTCAAGACAATCTCCTGCAGTTCAAACCGAGCATCAGTATGGGGAAGAAATGTGATTTGAGTGACTTTGAACGTGGCATGATTGTTGGTGCCAGAAGGGCTGGTCTGAGTATTTCAGAAACTGCTAATCTACTGGGATTTTCACACACAACCATCTCTAGGGTTTACAGAGAATGGTCCGAAAAAGAAAAAACATCCAGTGAGCGGCAGTTCTGTGGGCGGAAATGCCTTGTTGATGCCAGAGGTCAGAGGAGAATGGCCAGACTGGTTCGAGCTGATAGAAGGGCAACAGTCACTGAAATAACCACTCGTTACAACCGAGGTATGCAGCAAAGCATTTGTGAAGCCACAACACGCACAACCTTGAGGCGGATGGGCTACAACAGCAGAAGACTCCACCGGGTACCACTCATCTCCACTACAAATAGGAAAAAGAGGCTACAATTTGCAAGAGCTCACCAAAATTGAACAGTTGAAGACTGGAAAAATGTTGCCTGGTCTGATGAGTCTCGATTTCTGTTGAGACATTCAGATGTTAGAGTCAGAATTTGGCGTAAACAGAATGAGAACATGGAACCATCATGCCTTGTTACCACTGTGCAGGCTGGTGGTGGTGGTGTAATGGTGTGGGGGATGTTTTCCTGGCACACTTTAGGCCCCTTAGTGCCAATTGGGCATCGTTTAAATGCCACGGCCTACCTGAGCATTGTTTCTGACCATGTCCATCCCTTTATGGCCACCATGTACCCATCCTCTGATGGCTACTTCCACCATGTCACAAAGCTCTAATCATTTCAAATTGGTTTCTTGAACATGACAATGAGTTCACTGTACTAAAATGGCCTCCACAGTCACCAGATCTCAACCCAATAGAGCATCTTTGGGATGTGGTGGAACGGGAGATTCGCATCATGGATGTGCAGCCGACAAATCTGCGGCAACTGTGTGATGCCATCATGTCAATATGGACCAAACTCCCTGAGGAATGCTTCCAGCACCTTGTTGAATCTATGCCACAAAGAATTGAGGCAGTTCTAAAGGCAAAAGGGGGTCCAACCCGTTACTAGCATGGGGTACCTAAAAAAGTGGCCGGTGAGTGTATAGCTTGTTGTTCCTGTTGCGCTTTCTCCATATGTTCTCTTACCATGGGGTAAATGGCTGCCATTCTGTCTCTCATTTCCCCCACATGATCAATGAACGACCTATGGGGGCAAGGCTGTTCCTCCCATGCTTCCTTTGCTATATCCAGCAGACCCCTTGGCTTGTATGGGTACAAAAGTTCAAAAGGGGCGAACCCTGTAGAGGCTTGTGGTACTTCTCTAATTGAGAACAACAGATAGGGTAAGAGTTGATCCCAGTTTCTGCCATCCGTGTCAATGGTCTTACGAAGCATTTGCTTGAGGGTCTTATTAAAACGCTCCACAAGGCCGTCTGTCTGTGGATGGTACACTGATGTTCTTATTTGCTTTATCTTTAGGAGGGTGCAGAGCTCTTTCATTACACGAGACATGAATGGGGTCCCCTGGTCTGTAAGAATTTCTTTTGGGATACCCACTCTAGTACTAATCAGGAATAATTCTTTGGCAATTTGTTTTGATGTAGCTTTCCTTAACGGCACCGCTTCAGGGTAGCGGGTTGCATAGTCTACCATCACCAAAATATATTGGTGACCTCTGCCGCTCCTCGGGAGAGGCCCCACAATGTCCATCCCAATCCTCTGAAAGGGGGTTTCGATGATGGGTAAAGGAATCAAGGGACTACGAAAATGAGGTTTTGGAACTGACTGCTAACACTCCGGGCAACTACGGCAGTAGTTCTCTACTTCCTTATGCACACAAGGCCAAAAGAACCGTTTTAACACTCTGTCTTTGTTTTTTTCCACCCCTAAATGTGCCCCAAGCAGATGAGTGTGGGCTAGTTGCAGTACTGTGGCCCTATTTTTTTATTTGGTAGAGCAACCCATTCTTAATTGCAAAATATGGGTACACTATTGGAAGATTACTGGGAACTATTCCATCCACAACTTTCACATTTTTCAAAGCATTAATGAGTGTAGGGTCATTCAATTGGGCTGTTCCATACTGGCCTGTTAACATCGGGTGCCCTGGCACTTCTGGACCGCTATCACTCCCTTGGGTTGACCCCAGCTCCTCGGGTTCCGTCTGTAACTGTACCCTGTTTTGAGTGATGGGCTGTGGTGGTGGCTCATCTGCTTGTTCTGAGGCCGACTCCGTCTCTTCCAGGTTGTCTCCTCTATACCTCCGTGTCTGCACTGGAAGGCAATGGTGTGTTAGAGTTTGGACATTTTGACTTGCATGATTTATTATATTTTGTCTGATTTTACCCCTGGGCCGCTGTGGTTCTCTTGTTCTCCTTGCTTGTACATCTTGCCACAACATGTGAAACACAGGACAATCTCGTCCAATTAATACCTGTACCGGCAGGGATCCCACCACCCCAGCTCGAATTTCATACTTCCCTCTAGTCGTGACTAGTGTTACTGCAGATGTGGGGTATGTACAGGTGTCACCATGCACACACGAAACTGGAACTGGGTTTTCTAGTGAGATTTGCTGTGGGTTGACCAAGGACTGGTGCACCAGGGTAATCATGCTTCCAGAGTCCAGTAATGCATCTACATCTTGACTATTTACTGAAACAGGGCATGTCATAGCTTGGAACACAGAGTTGCCCAACAAGGCAGCAAAAAGGTTATTTTTTAAGCCATTTGAAGACTCAGCCGTCGGCATAGGCTCATCTGTTTGGTTGCATTGCCATGAAATGTGTCCTACTTCCCCACACTTGTAACAAGTTCTCAGTTTATACAATGTGCTTTCGACTGCCGAATCTTCCTGGCTGGACCTTTTCCCCTGTGGACTAGCCCATCTGGGAGTAGGGGCTCTAGGGACAAACTTTTGTTGGGGCTGCACACTGGTTGAGAACCGTGAGTTCAGCATTTCTGCACTGGCTTGGCATCTTTCAACTTCTTCTATCAATTCTTGGGGTGAACTTGGGTTATTCAGACAGACAAATCGTTTAGCTTCAGCGGGTAGGGCTCTTACAAATCTGTCCATCATCAAGGAATCAACCACTTCTGTTGCTGAGTGCCTATCAGGCTCTAACCATTTCTTAGCCAGACGCATTAATTCGTGCATCTGTGTACGTGGTGGCTGTTCTTTCTTGAAGCACCATGCATGGAACCTCTGGGCCCTCCCGAATTCTGTAAGACCACTGCGACTTAATATTTCTTTCTTTAAGGAGTCATAACTATTGGCCAAGGTTGGGTCTAGATCTAGGAAGGCTTTCTGTGGTTCTCCAGATAAAAATGGTGCCAATATTTTGGCCCATTGATCTCTTGGCCATTTTTCTCTGAAAGCAGTTGTCTCAAAGGCATGCAAGTAAGCTTCGACATCATCATTCTCTCCCATTTTAGGAATAAAGTCACTAGCCCGTATCCTGCTAACATCTTGGGCTTGTTTCATTTCCAATTCTTTAACTTTAAGGTTATTAGCCCTCTTTTGTTCCTCCAGCAAGGCAACTTGGATCTGCTGCTGCACTTTATTACTCTCTATCATTGTTTTCAGTAACTCTTCCATTTTACAATCAGTTGATTGTGTACTTAGCTTAGAAAACAGGCTTGTGAGGTCCTCCACGTCACTCTGGAACATCAGCAGTCATCCACTTGCCCGCATTCTCCACCATATGTGACAGCATGAGAGGTTCAGGATCTTTAGTGTGTGCAAGTTCCCAGTAAACACCACTTCAACAGTCTCTTCAGTATGTAGGTGTGTTTAATAATTAAACAAAAGGGTTTACAACTTAAATCTCTTCAGCTCAAAAGTAACTTAATCTTCTTTGTTTCACAGAGGTATGTGTCCTTTCTCCAGCCACACACACACACACACACACCCCAATCAACAGTTTCTTCCACCCACTATTAGAGCCTGCTGCTGGTCTCATTAGCTGCAGCTGTACTCTCAGGCAGCCTGGGTTTTGTAGTCCTTAACAGACGGCCATCTTGCTCCAGCCATCTGAGGGCAATGTATCTACCCTCTAGAACACGCCCTCTCATGATGCCACAATGTATATTTAAAGGAATAGTTCACCCAAAATAAAATGTAAATTGTCATCATTTACTCGTCCTCATGTCATTCCAAACATGTACGACTTTCTTCTGTGGAAACACTAGATATTTTGAGAAATATGTCAGTGTCTCTCTGATTGGTTGCCAACATTCTTCAAAATATCTTCTTTGTTCCACAAACGAAAGAAATGAAGAAAAATACAGATTTAAATCTACATGAAGGTGAATCAATGATGACAGAATGTATATTTTTGGGTGAACTATTCCTTTAAGGCTTTAACACTTTTATCTTAGCAACTCCAAAATGTTTTGAAAACTAAATTAAATTATTCCATCTAAATTATCATCTAAACTGGATTTCGTGATTCGATCCGTGTCGCTTCGCTACACAGACAGGGTGAATTTATTTATGAGTGCAAGTGTGAAAGTTCTGTCACAAAACAAAGTTTTTACATATACTTATGGAAATGCTTGACCTGTCCATAGTGGGAATACGGCGTATACCTGTGTATCACATAGACTCATGGACTTAACCAATAAGCGAGGTAAGCAGACGCTAAGGGCCCCGGATAATTAGGGGGCCCCGACAAATACCAAGAAGCCTACATCATATATAACTTATTAGTTTTCTATCATATATTATATGGCCTGTCTATAACCATTAAGGTTTTAACGTTATTATTACATCTGCTCGAGCAGTTCGTCGACACTTCCTTTCAGTTAAGGTTTTCAATCCGATCATGTGTTTTAAATGTCCTCTCGATCGGATTAGAAAAGGAATAAACCGCCCCTTTCAACCCAATCGAAATTTCATTCGGATCGAGCTCAATCGGATTGATGTACATTAACAGCACACAGGTGTGAATAGCAGATCGTTTTAATGAGTGAAGATCCTGCTTTCTGGCCTAAACACCGGTCAGATAATGACACGAGTGTGTGATTTTTTTTTCTTTTATTTGTGATCTAATTTTTATTTTATTTTACATTGAGAATATACAACAGTTCCAGGTTACAACAGTTGACGCATTAATATTGAAGTGCAATCACAAATATGTATAATTAACTGTAAATAATTTGTTTGTGAATTTAGTTTTTTTATTTGTGAATTCAATTGTATTTAATTTTACATTGAGAAAATAGAAGTTCCAGGTTACAGATATTTTTAACATGCAGCTTATCTACAAATGTAGAAGAAAAAAAACAGAATAGTAAAAAACTATACATATATATATTTGGCCTTGACTGCATTACAGTTTTTTCCCTTATTTTAAATGTGATCAATGTTTGCATAGTTGATGTGTGGGAATGTGTATATTCTGCTGAAATGAACAAAATTACTTGAAAAAGGATTTGTTCATTTTACTGAATGAGACTCAAAGACCCGAGTCAGTAAAATGATCCGAACTTCTCATCAGTTTTTGTTATTTTGTTGTTTTTGAGTTAGTTGTTTGTCACTTTCTATTATGTTGTGCCAGGGGTTAAGCGAAAATGTTAAAAGTAAGGCCTTGTTTTTGTTAAGTAAACGATTCAATAATGATTTTGTATGTTTTCAAGAATCTCACTCTATTGCTTCAGATGTAAACCTGTGGAGATCTCAGTGGGATAGTGATATTCAGCCGTCTCATGGATCAGAACTCTCAGCGGGGCTGAGAAATAATTTTTGGAGGTGAAGTTTTGCATTCAGACTGTGTGTATGCTTAGTTTTCTCCAGTTTCCCTTGTTCACCTTCTAGACCTGTAAGAGAAAGAAACATCTCAATTCATTGAATACAGTGACACAATGGTACGTGTGTGTGTGTGTGTGTGTGTGTACGCAAGTACGTGTTTGTGAGAGTGTGTTTTTGGTGTGAATGACCTGGCCGTGCACTCTTCATTTTCTTCTCAGTTTTGGTTTGCTGAAATACTCACCTTGTGCATTCAAGCTTTTTAATGAACTGTCTGATTGTGAATTCACCATCTGTTTCCTGACAAGATAATGTTTATGGATATAACTGTAAATCTGATAATGACCACTTATTAGTGTAACGGTTTAAGTCCAAGGATGAAGAGGAAGGTATAAATAACGACTCGATAAGAACTGGAAACTGTGAAATGCACAAACAATACCAGACCATGAATTAGAGAAGGAATTTACATACACATGATGATGAACTAAATAATGAACAGCTGTGATGATCAACCATGTTAACTAATTATGGCGGGAAAAGGAGAACAAATGAACACAGGCACAATGGTGATTAAACAGACTGATAGAAAACAAAGCCAAAACCAATCATAACTGACAATTATGTTTGTTGGAGGAAAGACTCATACATCGGCTATCCAAATTTCCTGATGCTTGTTTAATAATAGGAGGTGAATTTAATGTAGTTTTGATTGAGTCTATTGATAGATGGCCTCTAAGAGTACCGTAAAATTTCAAATAATAGCCCGGGCTCGCCGAACTGCACCGGCATGTATTTGAGACAGGCCTTTAATTTAGTGTTGAGATGTTGTTCATTGAGTGTAGGCCTAGAGATAACGATCCAAATAGCATAGGCTGATAGACGGAAAGCATGACAGTCGGAGGTTACCATATTATAATACGTTTTATTCATAATTCGAATGTGTTTAACAAATCAGTTAATTTAAGAATTAGCCTACTATATTACCATATGTCTAAAGGGGGTCGCACACCAAACGAGAAGCGCAGCGACGGCATTGGCTCAGGACGCTGTTCAAAATCCTGCCGCACCACAGGGCGCCATTTACATAGTTTTATATTAAATTTACATTTATTTGTCTCAAATCGTCGTTATGTATACTGACTTCGCCCTGTGCTGCAATATACATTTAGTTTTAAATTAATTTATAGAAATCAGCAGGTTGAATGAAAATTGCTGATGTTATCGGATTTTCAGGTGATATTCTCAATTCATTCAGTTAACGGACGCTCTGAGGTAAAGAGTTCAGACTGCAGACTTAGCAACGATTGTACTTAATTGTACAGTACAATGATAACATAGTACAGACATGATCTAACTGTCACCCCCCTTTTTGAGCGTTGACGTGAAAATGCACTACCCAAACTTAAACGGTTGTAGTTCATGAACCCTTTGGACTAAAGACTTACGGTTGGTCTCTTTTAAAAGAAGACACTTGGCAGATTATTGCTAAAGTGGAATAAATTAATAGAATTAAATTATATAAAAGTTATTGAAATTTAAGTTTATTGTTATGAAAATATAATAAAATATCTTTTATTAAAAATAAATATAAATTAATATAGTTTTCAGCCTAAAAATGACAGAAAGTCAAAGCCATATATCTAAGCAAGTTGTGTTCCAAATTTGAAGTTGATATCACAAACATTGAAGTTCCCTTTCGAGGGAACTCGCGATGCGTCATCGACGCTTTAGGAATGCCCCCAGCGTGAATGCGTCTGAGCATAAATGTCAACTAGTCCAATGGAAAGAATGAGCGTCACGGGCGGGTGACGTCATGACCAGGAAGGGATAAAAGCACATCCGGTGAAAACCGGCATTAGCTTCTGTGTCTCAGCAAGCGATCTGTGTTACTCTGTCTCTGTCTATTTATTGTTGTCTGTTGCATTTATATTGGAAGATTTATGGCGAAACAAATGTACAAGCAGTGTGCTTCTCCCTGCCCGCGTTATTTAACGGGTGGGGACACACACGAGCTTTGTGTTAATTGTTTGGGAGTGGAGCATGCGGTCTCAGCCTTCGAGGGGGCTGAGTGCCAGCATTGCGAGATGCTTCCGCTTCGAATGCTCTGTTCTCGCCTGTCACTCTTTGACGAGAGTGGTCAGGTTCGCGATTCTCAGGGTGCAGGACCCGCTGTTGCCGAGGCAGCACGGAGAATGCATTCCTGGGGATCGCAAAAGGATCTTTTGGAGGGGTTGGAGACGGGTCCGAGGGCCTTTTCTCCTTCCTTACCCGGAGGATCCAGTGCTCTCCCCCCGGTGTCGGAAGCCCGCTCTGCGGCTTCTTCCGCCCGGGGAGAGAGCCCTCCATTACTTCATTGCTCTTCCTCTGAGGAGGTTGATGCGATGAGTATGGAGAGTATAAGCACACACACTGGAGAAAGAGATTCGCCACCTGTTTCCCCAGCATATGAGGAGCTGGTGGATGTGATGTCTAGGGCTGTAGAAAAGTTAAATATTGAATGGCCAGCTGAGAAAAGGGGTGCTCGTCCCAAAAGTAAATTAAACGAGCGTTTCCTTTCTTCAGCTACATCACCTCCACCACAGGGCCTTCCCTTTTTTCCTGATCTTCATAACGAGTTATCTAGATCATGGGATAAACCGTACTCGTCACGTCTTTTCAGCCCTCAAGTTCATTTATATTCAGGTATAAGAGGGCTGAAAGAGTATGAGGATATGAGGCGATGCCCCAGGCTGAACAGACGCTCGCAAGCTATCTGTCACCTGGTCCAGCATCGTCTCTGAAGGCCTCAGCTTTGCCCACTAGACCGCTTAAAGCAACTTCGGTGTTAGTGGGCAAAGCTTATACGGCAGCAGGTCAAGCTGGAGCATGTCAGCACACTATGGCAGTGCTCCAGGCTTACCAAGCTGACCTGCTGGGGGATCTGGATAGGAGTTAGGGAGTTGGTCCTGACGAGGTTCGAGAACTTCGTCGGGCCACCGATCTGTCTCTCAGGGCTACTAAGGAGACCGCCAGAGCAATTGGGCGGTCTATGGCAGCCCTTGTAGCTACTGAGAGGCATCTTTGGTTAAATTTGGCCGAAATAAAAGAAAAAGATCAGGCTTTTTTATTGGATGCTCCGCTTGAGGCTTCTGGTCTCTTCGGCGACGCAGTCAATGCGGTCGTCGAGAGATTTCAAGAGTCAAAGAAGCAAGCGGAGGCGTTTAAAAAGTTTCTCCCTCGCCGTGTCCAGCCCCCTGGGGCTGCTGGGCGTGAGCAGCCCCAGCCGTCGAGCTCCTCATATCGTGCGAGACAAAAAGAGAGTTTTTCGTCTCGTGCACCTCCACATAAACACTGGAAACAGGCGCAACACTCTCAGTCGAAGTCTTCTAAGTCGAAGCCGGATCTGAGGACCGTTCTTCAGGCGAATAAGACTTAGGCTCATAAAAAGAGGTCCTGACGTCAATGGCGTCAGACCTGTGAGGACGGCCCCGACCGAAGTGGAGCGGTGTACACCTCAGAATACGGTGCCCGTTCCACTTCGGGGTCCTCACGTTCTGCCAACCCCGTCACCCTTGGTGCTTCGGGGCGCAGCGGTCTCCAGCGAGTCGCTGATGCTATGCTGCGGCACTGCATCGGTTTTGCGCCCTCTAAGGGGGGTTTTAGAGCAGCCAGTTCAGGTAGTTCCTGCCATTATGTTTTAGGCTCCAGAACTGGCTGTCTCGTTAACACCAGAGACCAGCCTCGAGAGGCTGGTTCCCTTAGTAGATTTTCTTGCAGCGTGGAAGCTACTGCCAAATATTTCTCGTTGGGTCCTGCAGATTGTAGAGAAAGGATACAGAATCCAGTTCGGTTCTCGTCCTCCTCGCTACAACGGGGTGTTGCTCACAGTAGTGCATCCCGAGCAGGCTCTGGTAATGGAGCAAGAGGTAAAGGCCCTGTTAGCAAAGGAAGCTATAGAACAGGTGTACTCACCCGACAGAGAATCGGGTTTTTACAGCCGTTATTTCATTGTTCCGAAAAAGGATGGAGGGTTGCGTCCCATTTTAGATCTTCGTCTGTTGAATCGTTCAGTAAAGAAACTCAAGTTCAAGATGCTGACACTCAAACAGATCGTGACTCAAATCAGATCCGAGGACTGGTTTGTCACGATAGATCTGAAGGACGCTTACTTCCATGTCTCCATCCTCCCTCAGCACAGGAAGTTCCTAAGGTTTTCTTTCGGGGGCAAAGAATACCAGTATCGGGTACTTCCTTTCGGTCTAGCTCTATCACCCCGCACGTTCACGAAATGCATAGATGCAGCTTTAGCCCCGCTCAGGCTTCAGGGCATACGTATTCTGAACTACATCGACGACTGGCTGATTCTAGCGGAATCAGAGCAGTTGGCGGTTCGGCACCGAGGTGTCGTTCTCGCTCATATGCAGATGTTGGGGTTGAGGCTCAATGCCAAGAAGAGTGTTCTTTCTCCAGTACAGAGAACCACTTTCCTTGGTGTGGTATGGGATTCAGTGACGATGCGGGCCACTTTATCGCCCGTTCGTGTAGCTGTTATCCTGGCAGCCACAGAAGAGCTGAGGCTAGGCCAGTCACGCACTGTAAAACAGTTCGAGAGACTGTTGGGTCTCTTGGCAGCAGCGTCCAACGTGATACCTTTTGGCCTGCTGTACATGAGACCTTTGCAGTGGTGGCTCAGGACCAGAGGGTTCTCCCCGAGGGGAAAGCCACTTCGTATAGAATATAATAGAATATACTTTATTGTCCCCTAGGGGAAATTTGTCATGGACTCAAGAGTGCAGAGTGCATAGTGCATAGTAGTAGCTGCCCTTACAGACAATAAATACACGTTAAAATACAAATAACAGCTAAAGACGTACATATAAGCTACATAAACACTCATGACACATCCAATAAAAGTCTAAACAAACAAACAAACCAAAAAAAAATAAAGTAAAATAAAATAAAAATAAAATAAAATTAATAAATAAATAAAATTAAAACAAATTACAACAAGCAGACCACCAAGTTATTGCACACTTCCCAGGCCTCCGCATACAAGTCTATTTAAAATTTTGATTTAAAATTTTAATAGAGGTGGGTACGAAAGAGTATTTAAACCGGTTTAATTTTGTTTTGGAAAATTCTATACCTTCTGCCAGAAGGCAAGAGCTCATATTCCGTTTGAAGGATGTGGGACGTGCCTTGGTTATATGGAGGAAACACTGGTTCTTAACCCAGGGTCCGGTGTTGGGAGCTCTTTGCCATCGAGTTGCGATCTCGACAGATGCTTCCCTCACCGGCTGGGTAGCGGTAATGGAAGGCCGCTCGGTTCAGGGTCGGTGGAGGGGTCATCATCTTTCTTGGCACATAAATTGCCTGGAGATGATGGCTGTCTTCAATGCGTTGAAGCAATTCCTCCCAGACCTGAGGGGCCATTATGTGCTCGTCCGTACAGACAACACATCGGTGGTCTCTTATCTGAACCGTCAGGGGGGTCTGCGGTCGCGTCCGCTTTGCAAGCTGGCGCACCAGATCCTCCTGTGGTCTCTGGGGAAGGTACTCTCCCTGAGGGCAGTGTATATTCCTGGGGACCAGAATATTGGGGCAGACATCCTGTCGAGGCAGGAGCTGAGGCCAGGGGACTGGAGACTCCACCCCGAGGCGGTGGAGAAAATTTGGGAGTTTTACGGCCAAGCAGAGGTGGATCTGTTTGCGTCTCAGCATACGACGCACTGTCCACTTTGTTTCTCCCTTACTCACCCAGCCCCCCTGGGGCTGGATGCTATGGTGCAGACGTGGCCGAGGCTACGTCTGTACACATTTCCCCTGTTGCTCTGCTCCCAGGAGTTCTGGAGCGAGTCCGCCAGTACTAGCCACTACTGCTAGTAGCACCACGCTGGCCGAGTCGGATCTGGTTTGCGGACCTGATCCATCTCTTAGACGGTCCTCCCTTGGAGATCCCGATCAGGAGAGACCTTCTGTCTCAGGCTGGGGGCACAATATTTCACCCCCGACCAGAGATTTGGAACCTGTGGGTTTGGCCTCTGAGGGGGCCCAACTCATAGAGAGTGGTCTCTCAACTGAGGTTGTTGAGATTATTCTAAGCTCCAGAGCTCCAGCTACTAGGAAACTATATGCGCTGAAATGGAAGTTTTTTTCTCAGGTGCTTAGTGCTTAGTTCCATCAGACTGACACTCAGGTACTTGGAATTCTGGCGTTTTGGGTATTCTCGTTCCCAAAGCGTCGATGACGCATCGCGAGTTTCCTCGAAAGGGAACGTCTCAGGTTACGACTGTAACCATAGTTCCCTGAGAAAGGGAACCAGACGATGCCACCCTGCCATACTTTCTCAGGGAACTATGGTTACAGTCGTAACCTGAGACGTTCCCATGAGATTTTGTTTAGGCTTAATACCAAAAATAGCCACCGGGTGACATTGAATTCCATTGAATTTAATTGTGTGCATTCTGCCATAACATAACCTGTTAAGCTTCACCAGAGCGTGGGCGCTCTGAAGCGTTTTTTTTTTTTTTAAATAGTTCAAAGTTGCTATCATAATTAATGTTATTAACTTGACAAACTTTACATCATTAAAAAGATATAAGACTCAAGTTTCAGTATTTGACCACTATTGTATTCTGAGAAACTTAAAGTGACAGTTATGTCTTAATTTGTGTCAGGAGTTATGAAATTAAAAAATGAGTCGTTACCTTTAATATGAATTATGAGCGTCAGCTGCTCTCATTCAGAAAAAAACTCCCATGGGATCGTCATGACAGCGCTTGACAAAACAACGTCCCTCAGGGCTTTTAGCTCAAACATGTGTAGATTTGGAGAAATATTGATAGATTCTCATAGGTTTACATCAGATTTCTATAGACAGATATAATGTTTATTGAATTTATACCCAAATGCGTCGATGTAATCATTATGAGCGCTGTATACTCTGATGTACTGTGTTTTCAATTCATACTGACAGTCTGAGGGCGCTGTGTATTCAGTAAAGTCCATATATGGAACACACGAAGAAGTGCATAACCATGTGACATTCAGGAAGTCCTGCCACAAAAACAAAGCTTCCAGAGATCGCTGTAAAGTGCAGATAAAGATGTTTTGAAGACAATAAACATGATTGCAATGATATTTGAGTTACCCGTGTTCTTCAAGCCATGCCAGGTATTTCATAATAATATATTTTATTTATAATGTAATGCTAATCGATATAGATTTCATCATCGTGCAGAACACTATAAATAATAAATTTTCTGTCGGATTTTTTTTATTATCTGAAGCCAAATCAGATCACAGAAGATTATTTAAAACACTCGACTTGCGTTATAAAGTAAGTTTGGAGAACAGACATGGTTTTAATCTCATAAATGGTCGTGTATTGATGGTGTGCTAAGCTAACATGCTAGCTAGCCCTTGTGCACCTACTATACCAGCAGGTATTGTTTTGTGATTTTTTTCTAAGTAGGAATGCTTACTGAAATGTTTCAGTGCATTTGATACCAGTTTCAAATATTTAGTGAGAACTTTGATAAAAGAAATTAGGGTTTGAAACCCTATGAAGAGCCTGTGAATAGCCAGTCGTTAGTAGCTATAATGCAGACAAAAGAAATGCATATTTAGAGCCATAACTAGTCCGGAGAGGTGTAAATGCGTGCAGGGGAGACTGAGACTGAATGTTGCTCGTTTTGCACCACAAAACAATAGCTAGACAAGACTGAATAGATGACTAAACATCAGTTTGCATTGAAGATACTAAATCAGTCTAATCAAAATAAAGTAATTTGACATGATCTTGAAAAACATTTAACTAAATACAGAGTTTTAGACTTATGATTTTCAGATTTTAAATATAAAATGGTCACACATATGGCTTTAGCTGCAGTGCATTTCTAGATTGCTCCAGGGCCAACTTCAATTTTATTTTCATGAAGATGTTTCATAAAAATAAATTTCTAATAACTTTACAAAACTTTGAAGCTATTTAAAAAAATTCATTATGACAATAATTAATTCTACATTTACAATAAACTACCAGGTGTAAGCTTTCAAATGAGATCATACTTGTGTCACAAGGTGACGAACCAGCAGCGGAACTATATATTCCACGGAGGAATGTTTCCACCCGCAGCGCTTTCAACGGAACACCCAGCCAGCCTTGTATGCATCGCTACCATGGCAACAGCAGCCGCTGATGACAGAGTGGCAGCAGGTGCGGCGCATCAAGGGGCTGTTTGATGATTGGGACACACAGCGCTTGGAAACAGATAAAAACCAAGCTTTGGGAGATCAAGGAGTTCAATTCAGTGCAGTGTTCTGTGTTCGGTGTTCGGGTGCTGTGTCCTGACTTTGTTCCGTCGAGGTGGGCTGAGAGTTTCTGTGGGACAAATTGGCTGGTGAGATCGACCCGCGGAAGGGAATCCGCTACGAAGGATTGGGTGGTGTGGAACAGAGAAGCAGAGGAGAAGTCGCCTTGGAGATATCAAGTCCCCTTCTTGGGTAGAGATAAGTGCAAACCTTCTACTGGCCGTACGGCATATGATTTATACACAAAGATACTGTATATGAAGAGAAGCGATCTAGGAACAGGAGTCTAGACACCGTAATGAGAGGACAGCTGTTGTGATGCATGATTGAGGTCGCTATATATTCTTCCGTCTTACTGTCCCTGCTGTTCAGAACAAGGAGGTGGGCTGTGGCCTTATATTTCACAGAGTGGTTGAGAGTGACGTGAGTTGATGCTGTGCCCCATCGTGTGTGTTTGAAGTGAAGTTACTGCATGCTTACTATACCGAATTCTGTCACGTGCCCATCGGCCTTTCCCTGTGTTGCAGTTTGGAGTTGCTGAAGAAGAGATTAAGTGACGGTAGAATTTAAAGCTTGCTGTGTTCCGATTCATCATCGATGCTGTCCTGGAGAACGGAGGAAATCCAGTTATCTGCTGTTCTGAGTGTCCCCCACCTAAAGCCGCTTGCATTCTGTGTTATCAACACTGCCGTGGAGAGCGAAGGAAATCCAGTGTTTGCTGTTCGGGGTGTTACCCCTAAGGCCTGCTGACCCCAGGAGCTGGTCGATTGTCCGGACTTGCCGATCTGACCACCCAGTCATCCTTTCTCGCCAGCCCTCCGAAACCTTTCCGTTACCCGTTGTCTGGGGAAGAACCTACTGTACTTGGAGTGCCCACTTGCTGTCCGGTTGACGTCTGTCACCGTCGTGAGCTTCTGTATCCGCTATACGGGGAGGAACCAATTGTACTTGGAGTACCTACTGGCTGTCTAGTCGACGCCCCTTTCACAGCTGTAAGCTTTCTGCATCCCCTGTATAGGGAAGAACCAACCGTACTCGAAGTACCCACCTGCTGTCTAGTCGACGCCTTTCCACAGCTGTAAGCTCTCTGCATCCCCTGTATAGGGAAGAACCAACCGTACTCGAAGTACCCACCTGCCGTCTAGTCGACGCCTTTCCACAGCTGTAAGCTCTCTGCATCCCCTGTATAGGGAAGAACCAATCGTACTCGAAGTACCCACCTGCTGACTAGTCGACGCCTTTCCACAGCTGTAAGCTCTCTGCACTCACTAGGGAGGAACCGACCGTACCTGGAGTACCTACTTGCTGTCTAGTCGACGCCTTTCCACAGCTGTAAGCTCTCTGCACTCACTAGGGAGGAACTGACCGTACCTGGAGTACCTACTTGCTGTCTAGTCGACGCCTTTCCACAGCTTTAAGCTCTCCGCACCCACCGTCTAGGGAAGAACCAACCGTACCTGGAGTACCTACTTGCTGTCCAGTCGACGCCCCTCTTCACCGCTGTAAACTTCTGTACTTGAGAGATCGAGAAGAGTACAGTCTACTTAGAGCCCGAGAAGGATAAGCCGTGCTTAGAGTACTTACCTGCTGGTCAATCCGCGTCCCCTCCATAGCCGAGAGCCTCGGCACCCGAGAAGTCTGAGGGGTTGAGTGGACCGAGTCCCCGCCTGTTGTCCGGCCGACGTCCCGGCGGCCACTGGATGCTGGGGAGGAAGGAGAAGTTTTAATTAGGATATACAAATTCTTTTAATCAATAAAGCCTGTTACATTTTTACTTTCCTTGTCCGCCTGGTTTCTGGTTTGCTCCTCATTGGTACATTCTAAAGGGAGGGGGTAGGCCCAGTCGACCCTCCCGACCTGTGACAGATTATTGGCGTAGTCGGCAGGGTACCACCGAGTTGAGCCACCAGAAGCCGTTATGGCAGATGAAGAGGCACCGGGAGCACGAAGGCAAGCCATGCCCATATTCATGGGAGCCCCGTGGGCCCAGAAGTACCAAGGTCCGGGATCGGAGATGAGTCTGTCGACGTGGAGGGCCCAGGTCGAATATCTAGTCGGGCTCCAAGGTTTGGACACCCCTCAGGGAGTGCAGTTCATCTTAAATTCCTTGGAAGGAGAAGCACTGAGGGAAGTGCGAGCAGCGCCAGAAGCGAACCGCACCACGGCTCAAGCTATCTTTGACTTCCTTTCGGGGCAATATGGCGATACCACTCCCGTAGCCGTTCTGCGAACACAGTTCTTCAACTGCAAACAAGGGCCGCGACAGACCATCCGGGCGTTCACGCTACAGCTAAGAGAGCAGTTCGCTAGGCTAAGAGGAAGGCAAGACCATGGTCTAGGGGGTGAAGAGAGTCTGCTGCGAGACCAATTCCTCCTGGGGCTACGGGAAGGCCCCGTACGCCAAAGCCTGCGAATACAAGTCCGCCGGAACCCGGACTCATCTTTTGACGAACTGAGGCAAGAGGCTTTGGCCTTGGAACGGGACCACACGGAGAGTATAGAGCCCTCAACGTACATGGTTGCGAGTGCAACCGTCGACCCCCCACGCCCGGTTGAAGCGGAATGGAGACGTGCGTTACGAGAGGAGTTGAAAAAGGACGTCCAGGAACAGCTGACCGAGCTATCCATTGTCTTCAGAGAAGAGCTTCGGCGTGAACGTTCCAGTCCATTGCTCCGAGAGCGGACCTATTCAGCTGGGAGCCGATTCTCAGAACGACGCCCGGCTAGGCCAATGGGGCCACGGTTCAGGTGGGACGAACAGGGACGCCCCATTTGTCATGGTTGTGGAGAGCCGGGTCACTACTTCCGCCAGTGCCGCTCCCGCCGGGGATCACAGGAAGATTTTTAGAGTTGCCGGCCACCGTGGGTCAAGTGGCCGGGACTCCCATGGTAGACCCTCTATTGGTTACGAAGTCCAGAGCATCTTTGGTGGGGCATTGCCCCATTGTAGTGGCCCAGGTCAACGGCTTGGAAGTACAGTGCCTGTTAGACACTGGGTCACAAGTCACGCTGTTCTCTGAGAGCCTGTCACGAGAGCTATTTAAGGGCCAGGATTGTCCCACCTCGGAAGCCCCCTGGTTGACGCTACGGGGAGCCAACGGTCTGGACATCCCATACGTGGGATACCTGGTGACTGACTTGAAGATCCATGGAGTTGTTGTCCCCCAGAAGGGGGTGGTGATTGTTCGTGACGCCTGCCTAGGAACCCATCGCGCATTGTTGGGCATGAACGTTATAGCAGAATGTTGGGAGGAACTGTTCCGAAGTGGACTAAAGCAGACGGCCTCGACCTCGGAAAGCCAAGAGTGGGACCGGATTAAGGCCGATTGTCGGCGGGTTCGCCTTGCCGAGACGCGAGGAGATCGAGAGGGCATTGGGAGGACGGCTTGCCGATACGCTTTGTCCATTCCCGCTCAGAGTGAGGCTGTGGTGTGGGCCAGGCTCCCCTCGCAACTCTATGGCCCGGGAGAGTGGGTATTGGTGGAACCCCATCTGGACGGCCCAAACCTAGAGGTAGCTCGGGGGTTAGCCACAGCACGGCGGGGGAGGGTTTCTGTGAAGGTACGGAACATGAATGCATTCCCCGTCCTGTTGCATTGTCATCAGTGTCTGGCCCGAGTTACAGCGGTGTGCGCGCAACAAGTGAGAGAGCCGGGTGAAGTGCAGTTTAACCGGGTAAGCCCCTCCGTAGTGGAAGTCGCCCTGACCCGAACTGGACCGCCGGTGGGTAGTGAGGGAGAAGAATTGCCAAACCACCTCCAGGGAGGATCACTACGCGGTGAAGGACTGGGAGAGGAACAGACTGGGCGGCTCCAGGATTTCCTGCTCGAATGGCAGCACTTGTTCTCGACTCATGACGAGGACTATGGCCGGACGGACATTGTAAAACATCAGATTCCGACCGGGGACGCCGCCCCGAGTAGAGAACGTTATCGACCAGTGCCACCGACCCTGTATTCTGAGGTCCGCACCCTCCTGCGAGGAATGTTGGACAAGGGAATTATCCGGGAAAGTAGTAGCCCTTGGGCAGCCCCTATTGTGCTGGTGCGCAAGAAGAATGGTTCCTGGAGATTCTGTGTGGATTACCGTAAGCTGAACCAGGTGACTAAGCGGGATGCTTTCCCCCTGCCCCGAGTAGAGGACTCACTCACCAGTCTTACACAGTCTGCATGGTATTCTACTCTCGACTTGGCCAGTGGGTACTGGCAGGTGCAGGTGGACGAGCAGGACAGGGAGAAGACAGCCTTCACGACCCCTTTCGGGCTATACGAGGGGGAACGGATGCCGTTTGGCCTTTGCAACGCCCCAGCCACGTTCCAGCGGCTTATGCAGCGGTGCCTGGGAGGTAAGTTGACGGAAACCACGCTGGTCTACCTCGATGATGTCATCGTCTATTCGCCGGACTTTGAGTCTCACCTCCAACATCTGGAGCAAGCTTTCCGCGCCCTGGACAAATACGGGCTAAAACTGCAACCTGACAAGTGTCAGCTTTTCCGGAAAGAGGTGAAGTTTCTGGGCCATGTGGTGAGTGCAGCTGGGATCGCTGTGGACCCAGAGAAGGTGTCGGCTGTGCAAGGGTGGGAGGCGCCGAAGACTGTGCGACAGGTCAGATCCTTCCTGGGCTTTGTCGGATATTACCGACGGTTCATTCAGGACTTCTCTAAAATCGCCAAGCCCATTAACCAGCTGCTCGGGGGCACGGGACGTTCGAGGGGCCGGGGATCTCCCGCGGTTCAGTGGGACCAGGCATGTGAGGCTGCATTCCGGAGGCTCAAACAGGAACTACTGCAGGCCCCGATTCTGGCCTAAGCAGACTTCTCCCAGCCTTTCGTCTTGTACACTGACGCCAGCCATCTCGGCCTTGGTGCCGTGCTAGCCCAAAAACAGCAGGGGAAGGAGAGGGTGATTGCATACGCCAGCCGAAGCTTACACCCGACAGAGAGGAACGATGCTAACTATAGTTCCTTCAAACTTGAGTTGTTGGCCATGAAGTGGGCAATGAGTGAAAAGTTCAAGGACTACCTATGGGGGACCAAGGTTCTGGTAGTAACTGACAACAAACCTCTGGTACATCTTCAGACGGCAAGGCTGGGGGCTGTCGAACAGAGATGGGTGGCACAACTGGCGAATTTCGACTACCAGCTGAAGTATCGACCAGGGAAGGAGCATACGAACGCTGATGTGCTGTCGAGGTTTCCGGTGGCAGGTCCAGTATGTCAGGGGCCTAACTCTAGCTCCGAGGAGGAGGAAAGAGCGATGGTGGGGATTGTGGAAGCGCCTGGATCATCGCAGGAAGAGGCCCCCAATGGTTGGGGCTGGGACCCACAGTGTTGGAGGTCGAGACAAGCGGAGGATGAAGGGTTGCGGACGGTACGAGAGTGGGTCCAGACTGGGAAATGGCCAGAGGCCAGAGAATGCCGGGCTCAGACTCAGGCAGTCCGAGGGTTGCTAGGACAATGGGAGAGGTTGGCCTTGAGGGAGGGGGTGCTCTGTCGCTCCATCCAGGACCCTAACCTGGGCGAGAAGATCTGGCAAACAGTAGTTCCGGAGGGGCAACATCGGTCCCTGCTACAGGCCTATCACACCCAGTTGGGCCATCAGGGCCTGGAGAAGGCGATCTCGCTATTGCGACGCCAGTTCTATTGGCCTGGGATGGAGAGGATTACCAAGGCCTACCTTCAGGGATGCCCCCGGTGCACCCTGTTTAAGACCAGGAAGGAGACCCGAGCCCCATTGGTCCCGATTCAGGCAAAAGCTCCCATGCACATGGTCGCCATGGACTTTCTGACGCTGGGAAGGCCGGTGGACCGGATTCAGAACATCTTGGTGGTGCCAGACCTATTCACCAAATATGCCTGGGCCATTCCCACCTTGGACCAAACTGCTATCACCACCGCGAATGCCCTGTGGAGGGCTGTGATTCAGCCCTTCGGATGCCCTGAAATATTCCATTCAGACCAGGGGCCGAACTTCGAGTCCAGGGTGGTCCATGAGTTGTGCCAGCTGTACGGAGGTAGGAAGACCCACACGACACCGTACCATCCCCAAGGGAATGGAGGATGCGAGAGGTTTAACCAAACATTGCTGAGCCTGTTGGGAACGTTGGCGATGGATCAGGAGGGCCATTGGGCGGATACGCTTCCGGCACTGATCCAAGCATATAACAACAGCGTGCATAGCACCACCGGGTATGCTCCAACATATCTAATGTTTGGAAGACACGTGCAGCTACCAGCCGACTTAGTAGCGGGGGCTGCTACCCAAGTGGAGGAAGGGAGCTTGTCAGACTGGGTGGCGAGGTGCCACCAGCGACTCCACTGGGCGTATGGCCGGGTCTCGGACCGGATTAAACAGGCGGGGGCAAAGAGCAAGAGACTGTACGATCGAACGGCTCGGGAAGCCCCACTGCTCCCAGGAGAGAGAGTCTTGGTGAGGGATAATCGTCGCCAAGGGAAAGGTAAGCTGAGCGATCGGTGGGAGCCTCGGCCCTATGTGGTCTTACGACAACCACGTCCAGATCAACCCGTGTATGCTATCCGGCCCGAGGGG
The DNA here is from genome assembly GCA_029959095.1 of Rhinichthys osculus. Classification (NCBI taxonomy): domain Eukaryota; kingdom Metazoa; phylum Chordata; class Actinopteri; order Cypriniformes; family Leuciscidae; genus Rhinichthys; species Rhinichthys osculus. The sequence goes on along the minus strand of JARWKJ010000011.1, from coordinate 2,864,247 downwards.
AGAGCGGGCCCAGAGCGGGTGCTCCACCGGAATCTGATTCGCCCTTGCCCGAACTACCCAAATCCCAGAGAGGAAGCACCCCCGGTTGTGGCAGCACCAGGACCGTTACTGGTAGGATGGGGAGTGGTCCCCAGGGGCTTGGGCCCAGCACCGGGACCGGTGAGACCCGAGTCTCCGCCGAGGCGGTCCCAGAGGGAGAACCGAGGTCAACCCCCGGTGAGGTACGGAGACTGGGTGAGCGGAGACCGTTCTCGGGACTAGAACGGATTGGCGGGGGAGTATGTCACAAGGTGACGAACCAGCAGCGGAACTATATATTCCACGGAGGAATGTTTCCACCCGGAGCGCTTTCAACGGAACACCCAGCCAGCCTTGTATGCATCGCTACCATGGCAACAGCAGCCGCTGATGACAGAGTGGCAGCAGGTGCGGCGCATCAAGGGGCTGTTTGATGATTGGGACACACAGCGCTTGAAACAGATAAAAACCAAGCTTTGGGAGATCAAGGAGTTCAATTCAGTGCAGTGTTCTGTGTTCGGGTGCTGTGTCCTGACTTTGTTCCGTCGAGGTGGGCTGAGAGTTTCTGTGGGACAAATTGGCTGGTGAGATCGACCCGCGGAAGGGAATCCGCTACGAAGGATTGGGTGGTGTGGAACAGAGAAGCAGAGGAGAAGTCGCCTTGGAGATATCAAGTCCCCTTCTTGGGTAGAGATAAGTGCAAACCTTCTACTGGCCGTACGGCATGTGATTTATACACAAAGATACTGTATATGAAGAGAAGCGATCTAGGAACAGGAGTCTAGACACCGTAATGAGAGGACAGCTATTGTGATGCATGATTGAGGTCGCTATATATTCTTCCGTCTTACTGTCCCTGCTGTTCAGAACAAGGAGGTGGGCTGTGGCCTTATATTTCACAGAGTGGTTGAGAGTGACGTGAGTTGATGCTGTGCCCCACCGTGTGTGTTTGAAGTGAAGTTACTGCATGCTTACTATACCGAATTCTGTCACGTGCCCATCGGCCTTGCCCTGTGTTGCAGTTTGGAGTTGCTGAAGAAGAGATTAAGTGACGGTGGAATTTAAAGCTTGCTGTGTTCCGATTCATCATCGATGCTGTTCTGGAGAACGGAGGAAATCCAGTTCTCTGCTGTTCTGAGTGTCCCCCATCTAAAGCCGCTTGCATACTGTTCCATCATCACTGTTGTGGAGAGGGGAGAAAACCCAGGTATCTGTTGTTCTGAGTGTTGTACATTCCAAGCCTGCTGTGTTCTGACTCATCATTGATGCTGTCCTGGAGAACGGAGGGAATCCAGTTATCTGCTGTTCTGAGTGTCCCCCAGCTAAAGTCGCTTGCATACTGTTCCATCATCACTGTTGTGGAGAGCGGAGAAAACCCAGGTATCTGTTGTTCTGAGTGTTGTACATTCCAAAACCTGCCGTGTTCTGATTCATCATTGATGCTGTCCTGGAGAACGGAGGAAATCCAGTTATCTGCTGTTCTGAGTGTCCCCCACCTAAAGCCGCTTGCATTCTGTGTTATCAACACTGCCGTGGAGAGCGAAGGAAATCCAGTGTTTGCTGTTCGGGGTGTTACCCCTAAGGCCTGCTGACCCCAGGAGCTGGTCGATTGTCCGGACTTGCCGATCTGACCACCCAGTCATCCTTTCTCGCCAGCCCTCCGAAACCTTTCCGTTACCCGTTGTCTGGGGAAGAACCTACTGTACTTGGAGTGCCCACTTGCTGTCCGGTTGACGTCTGTCACCGTCGTGAGCTTCTGTATCCGCTATACGGGGAGGAACCAATTGTACTTGGAGTACCTACTGGCTGTCTAGTCGACGCCCCTTTCACAGCCGTAAGCTTTCTGCATCCCCTGTATAGGGAAGAACCAACCGTACTCGAAGTACGGTTGGTCACTCACTAGGGAGGAACCGACCGTACCTGGAGTACCAACTTGCTGTCTAGTCGACGCCTTTCCACAGCTGTAAGCTCTCTGCACTCACTAGGGAGGAACTGACCGTACCTGGAGTACCTACTTGCTGTCTAGTCGACGCCTTTCCACAGCTGTAAGCTCTCCGCACCCACCGTCTAGGGAAGAACCAACCGTACCTGGAGTACCTACTTGCTGTCCAGTCGACGCCCCTCTTCACCGCTGTAAACTTCTGTACTTGAGAGATCGAGAAGAGTACAGTCTACTTAGAGCCCGAGAAGGATAAGCCGTGCTTAGAGTACTTACCTGCTGGTCAATCCGCGTCCCCTCCATAGCCGAGAGCCTCGGCACCCGAGAAGTCTGAGGGGTTGAGTGGACCGAGTCCCCGCCTGTTGTCCGGCCGACGTCCCGGCGGCCACTGGATGCTGGGGAGGAAGGAGGAGTTTTAATTAGGATATACAAATTCTTTTAATCAATAAAGCCTGTTACATTTTTACTTTCCTTGTCCGCCTGGTTTCTGGTTTGCTCCTCATTGGTACATTCTAAAGGGAGGGGGTAGGCCCAGTCGACCCTCCCGACCTGTGACACTTGTGCTTTTAGTGCAAAGGGTTCATGAACTGTATCTGTTTCAGTTTGGGAATGCCATTTCTGAGGATTTTTCAAAAGTGGGCTTGCAGCTTAACAGGTTAATACATTTCTGTCCAAATATCACTTCTGTCACAAAATATGGAACCTTGAGACTCAGACCTTTCTGACAATATGTGTTTTGTCATGATTAGAAAAGGTTTTGATCATAAATTATGAAACATGATGATGCCCAAAAGGGGCGGAGCCTGATAAAATAATTTAGAGTACCATTTTATATGATAACGCAACAATATCAATTTCAAAACAGTTTTCACAGGATGAATTCTGAGTTCGTAAGCTTTCAAATGATTTCTAATTCATTTAATTTCTAATTTATGATAACTACTAAAATATGTGATGTAATAAAAAAAGGTGATAAAAATATAATATTATATTTTAGAGGATAATATAAATATAATATGCTCTTTAGAGGATAATATTATCTTATATTTTTTTATTGACAAATACAAGATTATATATGTTTTATTGTGAACTTTTAGCATGCAAATCAAATTTTGAATGATTAAAAGTGTGGTTGTTGACTTTTTGTTACAAAGGTGAAAACTGTAATGATACTTAAATGATACTTAAATATCACGCTAGCGGGAGGGTGACAGTTAAAGGTGCAATGTGTAAAAATTTTGAGTATTTATTAACAGAAATGCAATATGACATCCATAACTATGTGTTCAGTGGTGTATAAAGAACTTACTTAATAAACCGTAATGTTTTTATTACCTTAGAATGAGGCATTTATATATACATAGGCGCGGGAATCCCCTTCTATGAAGATCGCCATATTGTGACGTCATGTTTCTACAGTAGCCGAACGCGAACACACAGCGTTACAGAGCGCGTTTCGTCACTACATTGAAAGAGAAGCCGCAGGAAGCTAGAAGAAGCTAGTCATAAACACCGTGAGTAGTGACTTTTCCCTTGTCAGTGGTGTAAATATGTAGTTGGATTGTTTCATGTAACTTAAGTCTTCTCCCTCGCTGTGTTATGGCTTTGCTATGTGGGGATAAATGTGCTGGTTAAGTTCGTGAGACAGCTGATTAGTAGGCTACTCTTGTCATTGACCGTAAAACAGTTACAGGAATCACCAACCCGTCGATCTTGGAAGCATTTTAAGTCGATCGCTTAGAGTTTCCAAAATCAGAGAAAAAAAGCCTATTGTGTGTAGTAAGTGTGTCTAGGGGATGCGGAGGCGCGCGCGATGTCACAATCACGTCATTTTTGCACCTTTGGGCTCATGCGGACGCGTCGAGTTTAAACAAGGCTTTACGCTTTAACCAGCTCAGCCACAGTAACAGCTCCTATTAGCCAGCTAAACTTTTACTACCCTGTTAGAAAAAATATATAGTTGCATAGTTTCATGTGGGTCTTCTCCCTCGCTGTATTATGGGTTTGCTTTGTGGGGAGAATGTGCTGGTTACGTTCGTGAGACAATCAGCTGATTACTATTATTATATTATGTAAGGTGCATTGTGTAATATTTCTGAGGATCTATTGACAGAGATGCAATATAAAATCCATAACTATGTTTTCAGTGGTGTATAAAGACCTTACTTAATGAACCGTTATGTTTTTATTACCTTAGAATGAGACATTTATATCTACATAGGCGCGGGAATCCCCTTCTATGAAGGTCTGAAGGTATGTTTCTACCGTAGCCGAAAGCGAACAAACAGCGCTAAAGAAACCTCATTGCTTGACTTACTACTCTCTGCTGCTGACTCAGACTCAGACGACGACATATTTTGTCTTACGTCGGCCACCGTAGCTTCTCATTCGAGTTTGAAAACGAGGGATAGGCCGCGAGTGACTTGTTGTTTGCAATTTGCAGGATTCACCACTAGATGCCGCTAAAAATCCCACACTGCACCTTTAAGGGGTTAATTCCATTATGTCCTTAAACAACAATATTGCTGGCCATAAACTGACAAAGTGCGCATCCGGTATGCGATACCTCGCGTGGTCATAGACGCGGCACTGCGCTTCTTATCCGGTGTGCGACCCCCTTTAGATTATTGGCAGCATAAAAAAACGAAACGATGTGACAGCCATGAGCTGAACAATACAAGTTACCAGTAATATCCATCGAGTCTATGTACTTGTTGCCCGAAACACATCAACAAGAAAGAATGAAGGCTACCCTGTAAAACAACTGCAATCATCTGATACAAAATTACCCTATTCATCACTGTCATCATAACCGCGATCCTAAACTACAAGTTCATAGGCGAATTCCTCCTCCTCGTCGCTCTCCTCCACTTCTCCCTCTCCTCCTCCTCGTCGCTCTCCTCCTCTTCTCCCTCTCCTCCTCCTTGTCGCTCTCTTAATAAAAATAGACTTTGTTGAAATACTCTGTTGATTTTGATCGTACATATAAGTGTTATACATCAATCGATCCTGTTAATTGTCTATTATTTTTCTGTATACTCACAATAAAAACAAAGTTTTGTGCTTTTTGTCAAATAAAGAAAAATAAACATGATGCGAGTTTTGCCTTCTCTCTGTCAGTGCAGTCCATTCACCGCGGCTCGTTCAGAGCGATTAAAAAGCTGGTAGCAGATGAATTCAACAAGTGAAACGTAGTTAAAATAATTCATAATCACAATACTGAAATTAGGCTACTGAAATGAAATTGAATAAATAATGCAAACATAAAACATTGCAATAATAATACTTACAGACATACAGGCGATAGCTCAGTGGTTAACGCAACGACGCGAGCTTCGAAGAGCTTCAATCGACCCGAGATCGAATCTCAATGTAGCATACATGTTGTTAACCGATATTGGCCAACAGCGTTTATATTTAACCTTCTTGATGCTTAAATAGCTAACTGTTAATAACTGTTTACTTATTTAAAGTCAAGAGTTTTGTTTAATTATCATTACAACATAAATTTGCTACATTCCTGTAGAACCGCAGCCGCTGCACAAAGGACATAAACTGATGAAGGAAGATTGTCAGCCGATTGCATCAGAAAATGAAAATGAAGAAGCTCGTCTTTAGTCTGCTAAATTATTGTGTAATGTAAAAGAACACTAAAATTACTTAAGTTTGAAACCAAGTTCGAACATTTCAAGGTTTAAATAAAGTGTCGGGACAGTTTTTTTATTATTATTTAAAACAGGGTTGCATCGGGTTTGGAGTTTATTTCTTTTGCGATGGAAAATAAGAAACACTAGGCTAATCTTATTCTTGCGACATTTTAAATTTGTATTGCCAAAGAAATGACAGCTATATTAAACAATTAAAACAGTAGGCCTACAAAACGAAAATTGTCCAAAGCAACATAATTAAATTAAAACATGCGTTTTTCTTTGCCTCTCTCGCGCTGAATCTCTTTTTAACAAGTTTATTTAGTCTCCCTCGCTCTCCATATGAAAGAGAAACATTAACACCTAGGCCTAATGTCCTGCGCGCACGATACAGCACTGAACTGTCCCTCCAACCCCCCACCGGCTATCGGAGTCTGAGGCTGATTTAACACAAAGGGAAGTCGCAATTCACACTTAAATCGCTATTCTAGACAGTGTTGATAATGAAGGAATTAATTGATTTAAGTTACATGTAGCCTAGTGATATTTCTGTCATAAAAGTTTATTACTAAATATTTCATTATTTCAATAATTGATGAAATAAAACTGGTTTGGGCCAGCTTTTTCCAAGCAAAACTAAATCTAATCTGAAAAAATGCATGTTAATTTGTTGTCATAAACAAAATGTTCAACTCAATATTAAAGTCTACAGGGATCTTTGGATCCTTTCAACCAGGCATGCAATTTGTGAATTAAGTTTTTATTTTAATTTTTATTATTCAAATAAATATCGAACCACGGTGCTTCGTGGTAATGCTGCTAAATTAAATAACATGTATTGAATAATTATGAACTTAAATTAAACAATATCGCAACATTTCGACAAATACATTATTTGATCTGTTTTTACATTTTAATTCAGGGCGATTTAGCCTACATAGAGCGAGATTTTCACCCTTGTCATTTTCTCATTGGGAAGCGCTTACAGGCTACATGTTTGAGTAGATCCTCTGTACCTCTCGTTTTCATATGGATTACATAATCAGATAACATTTATTAGCCTGAATATTTAGACATTTAAAGGCTTTAGACATAGCCGATTTCTTATAGTGACTGAGCTGAAGTGGCTTTCGGTTCATTTTTGTGACGCGCAGTTCCCGGAGACAGAGACGACAGATAAACTTTTGTCGTTAGCAAAAGTTCGAATAAAACCCGACTTTAGAAAAATGCACAGGGCCACTCGGCGTGGTCTGCCAAACGACTTAATTATAAACTTCAATATTTAATTCAAAATAATCTCAAAAAGCTTTGTGAAATTTTGAAAAGCCGTGCATGCATTAAGGCCACTTGAACTAATGAACAACTGAAACGCTGGTTTTGATTTTATTGTTTGTCGTTGTTTAAACGTGCTTGTTGCATATCTCTATTTTATATTTGATATGGTCTATTGGTGAAGTTGTAGTGACTGTGACATACATAATTCACCTTTGGGTTAAATGTAGTTCTATACATTGTTGGTGATAAATGCAGTACTTTGTTCTTAACGTTTTTTTCCTCATAACTGTTCAGGGATCGTGGTCCCTTTAAATGTTCTGTATGGGTGATGACGTAGGACGCTTGTCAGCGCCATTGGTTGGCTGTTAGTTTTGTCATACGAAATAAACGACACACGTATTTGTGTGCTCAAAGTGAGAAGTTGTCTCTTGCTAGTTACTGCAATTTCCACACTGGTGACCCCGACATTAGTCTGCTGGACGTATCCAGAGACACGACACGACCATGACCGCGAACGCTGTCACCCTCAAACTCCCCGAATTCTGGGAATCGTCGGCATCTGCATGGTTCGCACAGACTGAAGCGCAGTTCGCGCTGCGTGAGATCACCGCGGATACAACAAAATACTACTACGTAGTGTCGGCTCTCGGTAATTCAACGGCATCCAGAGTGGTGAGCCTTCTAACAAATCCTCCGGAAAACGAGAAATATGCAGCACTCAAAGCCCACCTGTTGAAAACGTTCGGACTGTCGGACGCTGAGAGAGCCGGCAGGCTTTTCTCCCTTCAAGGACTGGGTGACAGCAAACCGTCCGAGAGTGAGAAGTTGTCTCTTGCTAGTTACTGCAATTTCCACACTTTGAGCACACAAATACGTGTGTCGTTTATTTCGTATGACAAAACTAACAGCCAACCAATGGCGCTGACAAGCGTCCTACGTCATCACCCATACAGAACATTTAAAGGGACCACGATCCCTGAAAAGTAGCCTATAGCATTGATTAGCTGTGGAGGGAGGGGTGTGGGGATTCAAATAATTCAGCAGAAGCAGGGATGTTTAGACCAGAAGGAAATCCCCGTCCCTCCTGGCAAATCACACTTTACTTAAAACCATGTTTTTAAAAACTCTAGGTTGTAGGGAATCAAAATAATAATAATAATAGGCCTAATAAAAAAAAAATATATATATATATAGGCTATATATGTAAAATTACTTTTTTTACAGAACTGCTTTTGAAATTAAGATTGGTAGCCTCGTACGATTGGTACAGATGCAACGTCGTTCTTTTGGAATGGATACTATTGTTCCTTAGTGTAAAATGGAAATGCATGGTAATTTTATTTTATAAATATAAGCAAAAAACTGTATGGTGTAACAGAGTTTTAGAGCTAGACAAATCTCTCTGCATTAATAAATATAAAATTTGCAGTAGACCGTGTTTGATCGGGATTTTAACCCGTGTCATCTTGATGATCGAACCGTAAGTTCTACCGCTCGGCTATGAATTTTCTCACTGAGAAATGCCCAAACGTTTGTTTCTCACATGAGCGAGAAAACGTTTTGTCGTTAGCCTGTGAGTGTAGGCCTACATGAATAAAAGTAGACCTTTTACAGTTTTAAAAGATGACATCTTATCTGTATGACCAACAATTACGCAGTAAGTTCTTTTAGCTGTTATGAGAAAAATAAATCCAAATGAACGCGCCGCCGCGTTTGTCAAACTCTAATCCAACATGCCAGAATAAAGCCAGATTTTAGAATAATGCATAGCCACTCGGCGTGGTGTGCCAAAATACCCTAATTATAAACTTCAATATTTCATTCAAAACCATCTCAAAACGCTTTGTGACATTTTAAAAAGCCGTGAATGTATTAAGGCCACTGGAACCAGGATCGTAACTGAAACGCGCTGCATGTCTCAATACAGGAGCAGAAGCGCTGGTTCAGATTGTATTGTTTGTTGTTTAAACGTGCATGTTGCATATTTAAAAATATTTGTTTAAAAATAAATGTTTGTTGTAGGCTTATTTGTAAATTACCATAACTTGTAGAATTTCATCCTTACTGTTAATTGACATTAGCCCCACTTACGTTTTGATAAATGTCCCTTTGCGCCACCTGGCGGTCATTTCGCGAGCGACTTTGAAATACGACTGGTTTATTTTTATTGTATTGGTCTACTTTAAAAAATAATACTTTATAAGACATTTATGGGAAAAGACTATTTTCTTTTCAAGATGTTTCCAACTGTAACTTTGAACCAATTCTGTAGACTGGCCCATATAGCATTTGACCAGGATTTGTTTCCAGGTATGACTAAAAATGTGCTTTTGGCTTTCATTTATATTTTGATTGTTTGTATATATATACATACACACACACACACACACACGTATATATATATATATATATATATACGTGTGTGTGTGTGTGTGTGTGTGTGTGTATATATATATATGTATATATATATATATATACACATGTAGGCTATATATATATATATACAAGAAAGAATGCAATGACAATATATATATATATATATATATATATATACATGTAGGCTATATATATATATACAAGAAAGAATGCAATGACAATATATATATATATATATATATATATATATTGTCCTTACATTCTTTCTTGTGTGACACCCCTAAATGAAAGGCTCATTATTATGCAGGGTCACTGTCTGAGAACCACTTAATTATTCATGATAGGGGTTGGGCCGTTCCGCCCATCCGCATATTGCCTTGGCAAACAAAAAAATGTTTTTCACAATTTAAAACAATCTCTTGTTTTATGTGAATGATTAGGAAGGATGATTTTCAGATCATTTTGAAGCAAAAACTCCAGGCAACAACGTACATTAGTCAAAAGTCTTGTGGACTCATATTTAGTATGTTTTTTGTGTCCTTATTTCAAAAACTTTATTTTTTAGTTTTTTCAATAACCACGCATAAACAATATTCTCTCAAAAATACAAACATGTACATATATGTTGCTCACACATTATTGTAGTCCTGTTTGTGCTAAACAGAGTGTAATTTCACCTGTGCCATTAATATGTTTATAAGCAACTGAAAAAAGCACAAATGTCAGAGCATGTCAAAACATCTCAAGGACCCCAAAAACACCTTGGTCCCCAGAGGGTTAAATTGTTTTAAAGATATCAAACATTGGCTGGCTAATAATTGTTTACAATTAAATGAGAGTAAAACTGAAGTCTTGATCTTAGGTTCCTCCTTGTCCCGTTTACCTGGCCGAGCTGTCCAGTTAGGCCCATTATCGTTGAACCTTGGAGTGATTTTTTACTCATCTCTACTTTTCAATGAGCAGATCAGTGCTGTTGTATAGAGTAGTTTTTACAATCTGAGATCAATTGCTTAAATGAAAATTTTCCTTTCCCATACTGACTTGGAAATTGAGATCCACTCATTTATTTAATCTAGGTTAGATTATTGCAATTCATTGTATAGTGGTCTGAACCAAATTTCATTATTTAATGTGTTTATTTATTCTTTCTTGATCTGTAAAGCATTTTGGGTCAACTTCTGTTGTTTTTAAATGTGCTATAAAAATAAAGGCTTGTTGCCATGTTCAACGACTTGTTGACTTGACACATCATCTTTTCAACAATAGACAAGTTGTTTATGCTGAGTTAAGCTGAATTAATTTGAAGCATTGCTTTATGCTATGTTATACTAGACTGCAACTTGTCTTTCGAAAATCATATTTCATGTGTTATAAGAACTGCCTTTTTCCACCTTAGAAACATTGCTAAATTACGTAACATGCTATCTGTTTCTGATGCAGAAAAGTTAGTTCATGCATTCATGACCTCGAGACTAGATTACTGTAATGCTTTATTAGCTGGTTGTCCTGCATCCTCAATAAACAAGCTACAGTTAGTGCAAAATGCAGCCGCTAGAGTTCTTACTAGGTCAAGAAAATATGATCATATAACACCGATTTTATCATTTCTACACTGGTTACCTACAGTATTAAGTTCCGTATCAATTACAAAGTACTATTACTGACCTATAAAGCCCTAAATGGTTTAGCTCCTGTGTATTTAATGGACCTTCTATCGCCCTACAATCCATCGCGTTCTTTAAGATCACTAAATTCGAGGCTTCTGGTCATTCCTAGGATATCTAAGTCCACTAAAGGAGGGAGGGCGTTCTCACATTTAGCTCCTAAACTTTGGAATAGCCTTCCTGAAACTGTTCGTTGCTCAGACTCGCTCTCCCAGTTCAAAACTAGATTAAAGACGCATCTCTTCAGCCAAGCATTCACATAATGCTTACCTTTTATACCACTGTTGAATCAGATCGAATGCATTAATATTATGAACAGCAGCTACGCTAGTTATTTCCCATCTGCTTTTCTGCTGTTATCTCGGGACGCTATTCCCGAGGTAAATAGCGTTCGTCAGCTCCAGTTTGTATCCAGCCTCTCACGGAGACTTCAGATGCCCCAACACCTGCGATGAGACGACTCGACGCCTGTGATGAGACGACTCGACGCCTGTGAAGAGACGACTCGACGCCGGCGATATGTTATGCCCTAAATTAATACATGATGATTAACTAATTGTATTTTTCTATGTACATTTCTGAAATGCACTTTCTGTAAAGCTGCTTTGAAACAATATGTATTGTGAAAAGCGCTATACAAATAAACTTGAATTGAATTGAATGAGCAATCAGTCATAGTGATGTGCCTCTATGTATTGAATAGAAACCAGTTATAGCAAAACCTGAAATAAGGAAAAAGATCCGCACACGAATATCGACCAAAAAGCTCACAAGATTTCTTTTCCAGAGGCCACAAATAAAGTGCCAAAGTGCAAAAAAAATGCAAGATTGTAAAATGTTTTCGGTTTGCACTTTTTTGCACTTTATTTGACCTTTATTAAGCTTTTTGGACGATATTTATGTGCAGATCTTTTTCCTTATTTTTGATTTCCTTTTGGATCTAGGCATCACAAGAAGATAGCACTCATCAGTTTGGGACTAATGTTTGGCGCTGTGCCTTTCCATCCCCTTGTTTTATAGCAAAACCTGAAAATGGTTTGCACAACATCGTAATGTATTAAACCCTTGCTCATGTTTTTCTGACACTATCTCTGTGTTCCCTGCTGTATGTTTCATAGATTTTGTTTAATTAAAACTGTGATTGGATTTCCTTCGCCTCTAAGAATCTGTGTTTTACAGACATAATAATGGTTTATTCTGATGGTAGAATGTTTAAAATTGTGGAGTTTAAAAGTGCGTTTTTGAAAAATATAAAAATTATTATTGATGAGTTATATGCAATATATTGTTTTGTGGTCTGGATCAGCACGCATTGTTCAACTGATAGAGTTAACAGTGCCATGGGAGGATGCGGTAGATGAGGCATATGAGAGGAAGAAAATGCGGTATGCTCATCTGGCCACTGAAGCAGAACAGCGAGGATGGAGAGTCCAGGTTTATCCAGTGGAAGTGGGTTGTCGAGGTTTTGTGGCACACTCTACAACCCGGTTCCTCAGAGATGTCGGATTCAGCGGCCAAGAGTTGCGTCGCACAGTAAAGAACTTATCTGAAGCAGCAGAAAGGAGCAGCAACTGGCTGTGGTTGAGACGGAAAGATTCTAGCTGGCCGTGTACAGGCCGAACACGCTACAGTTTCGTAGAACTCTTGAAAAACTTGAAGAGTCTGTTGGTTTATTTGTATGGTTTGCATAGTAATTACAGTTATGACGTTCCTGTGTATATTGCGTGAATGAGGGTTGGTGTTTGGGCAGATATTGTGGTAGGTGGTATGCCATACAGAACCGTTGCCACTGAACCTACTTTAACGAAGACAGTGGGGCTCGACAGCCTTAGTCAAACGGGTTGGCGCGTATGGTTGGGTTGCGGAGAGATTGTGAGATTGTGGTTAGGTCTCAGCAGCAGGAGGGATGTAGAGGTCAGTAAGCTGGGCTGAGTTGAGTGGGGGACGGAGGGGGGTGACTCTGGGACGCCAGAGTCACTGTCGAGCCCTCTTGAGGTGTCGTGGGCTAGTCGACGAAACACTGAGGAAGGAAGGTGCCCACTTGAAGACCCTAGAGATGTCCCCTACTCGGCTCAATCCAGATGGTTGTCGTGCTGGTCCACTAGGGAGACCACACTGTAGTTGCAGCCGTCGTGTGTGCCGAGTACACTGCACCCGTTAACGCCGGACAGAAGGAGATTCACACCACCATATGGAAAGAAGCGTAAAGGGAAGGAGAGATGGAGAGAGAGAAGCATAGGTTACTGTAAAGCTACGTCTTAGTTTGTGCTTATCTTGGCGAAAGCCGAGTACAAATCAGCATGAGGTTTAACATCTACTCTAGTGTAATGGAAATCAATACATTGCATTTTAATACTCGAGACAATTTAATACTTCCCGTTTCTGCAGACAGTCATGTGACTTCACGAGCACTTCCAGCTGCTTTTATTAGACAGAGGATTGTTATTAATTTATGCTATTTTTATTTTATGTGAACATTTGTATTGTGTCAAGTAAAAATGATGTGTTATTTGCGAAAGAAATGAGAAGTTTGTATAACTAGGGGGCGCTGTGCGGTTCATTAAGCTCAACCCTGCATTGAACCCCTACAATTATCTCAATGTCTTTCTTTTCTCTCTCTCTGTTTTGTCTCACGTTTGTTTTGTGTATAATATTTGATAAAAAAAAAATCTATACATAAGTCCGTATTCACAAATGACTGGTTAGCGTTAACCAGGACGTGTTACCGATTAGCCGCCAGTATCACGTGACCAGTGACCACTCTGCGCTTCATCATCAGTCTGGACAGTCTGACACACTGAAAACGCTTTATCTTATAAACCTGTTTCTTCTGAACAGTCTCCAGTCTGTAATCTGTAATTTATTCCTGTGATCAAAGCATCATTACTCCAGTCTTCAGTGTCACATGATCCTTCAGAATCATTTTAAGATAATTTCTTATTGTCACACACGTTGATCTGATTGGTTACAAGGTAGTTTGTGATGTCAAAAACACAAAGTAAAAGTGTATGTAGCTTTTGCAATACTAAAAAAAATAAGATTTTTAAATAAAGAACATTTTTCAATCATCCTGTTCAAATGTTTACACCCCGACTCTTCATGAATTGTGTCTCCTTTAACATCTGTGAATGTTTGAAGCTTTTGATCATCCAGGTGAAAACACATAAGAATGGAGAATCAAGCACATGTAAACTGGATCTGTTTTGTAAATTCAGTTATTTTTCTTGTCTATGTGTAAACAAACATCATGTGACTTAAACTGTACATGTATACGGCCTACATTTAAAGTTCCTCACAAATTATTTTTTTGTGAAATAAACAATCCCAAGTCGTTTATTTTTCTTGCAAAACAAAGAATAAAAAAAAAAAAACCTTTAAATTCATGTTATTTAGTATTTAATACAATTTCATTAAAAAATCAAAGTGAATCATTCTGAATTTGGAAAAAGCTTTTTTTGCCAAAAGCCTATGAATCATAAATCGAATCAAGTGTGACCAACCAACACTTCAAAATAATGCTTCCCCACAAAGTTTTCGAAATAGGCCCCATTCCCAAAAAGGCGCTCCAAACACCAAAGCCGGTTTGCCAAACATCAGTAAACCTTAAGAACAATAGCACAGGTGTAAGCTCGTTTAGCCTATATAATGTTCCAGAACAGTGCTTTTGCTGTTAAACATTAAAAGTCTTCAGATGAAAAAAGCAGATAATGACGCAGAATCTCTTACTTTTACTACAGACTCTGTGGACTCTGACTTCTACTAAAGATTGAATCGTACCACGTGACACACATCAGTCAGGATCCCACAGGAGAGTCTGAACAGCGATCTCAAACTGAAAGCGTTTAAACACTTCTGGATTCTGTTCCTGTAGGACAAGCGTCTGAACTACAGCAAGTAAGCTTTAATACTTCGACTACGATTAAAGGGATTTGAGGGAATATTAACGGATTTCATATGAGTTAGTGTGATAATGCTTAATATGTTAAATTATAACATAAGATATAACTTAGGCCTATACCTGTTGCAAAAGTACAAAGAAACGACCAAAAAGGAGTCAGGAATTACTCAAACAACACGTTTTATGGCCATTAATTGTGTAGAAATGAATTATGCTTTTTTCGAAAAAGGTTAATTTTCATTTTAGGATGTAGTTTTGTGATAATGTGAAATCGAAAGTAGCCTATCCAAGCAAACATTAGGACGTTTAATTCCCTCCTACACATTGGTTAAATAATCGTTCCACAATAAAAGCTGAATGGACTTTTTTGACGTTGTCTGTTCTCTGTTACATATAGGCCTATATTTTAATCGATCTATGCTGTCCTACCGCGACTATTTTTGGCCAGGGACACGCCGTTGCTGTCGGACCAATGATTGCCTGGTGGACAGTCCAGTCTTTTCAGTTGGTGAGTGCTTAAAGGGATACTCCACCCAAAAATGAAAACGTCTCGGTTACGTATGTAACCCTCGTTCCCTGAGTACAGGGAACGGAGACGTGTCGTCGGGGAGTTCCCTGACGAATTGGGATCACGCTAGGGAGCCAATTGCCTTCGAGAGAATTAAAACGAGCCAATGGAATTGGCATGCAAAATTTGCAATCCGCAGCCCGCCTACCAGCGCGGGTATAAAGGGCGGAAGTAAATATTGCGCAATGCTTTTCGCTGAGGAGCCGAACAGTGTCCAGTCCTCCGCGAAGGTACAGCAACATGGCGAAGGGACGACACGTCTCCGTTCCCTGTACTCAGGGAACGAGGGTTACATACGTAACCGAGACGTTCCCTTTCGTCCTGGGAACTCCAACGTGTCGTCGGGGAGTTCCCTGACGAATTGGGATCCCTAACAAAACGCCATGGTGCTGGCCCCTTCCAGCGCCCAGCTAAGCTACCCAAGCAGTTTCACAATTTACGGGAGCTAGCAAGGGAATCACACTGCTGCTCCGCAAGACCCACACAGTGGATTGGATAACACTGGGAAAGCGTGCCCAACCCGAAGAAGGGGAAGGGAACGCTGCGGAAGCCAGAAGCCTGAAGAAGGCCTGGAATACGCATATGTACTAGCCCAGGGGGATAGTGAAACATATGGCAGTCCCTGAGGTAGTCCCCTCCAAGGAGAGTGGGAGCGTACTCAACAGGGACGACAGAACGAGTCTGTCAAGGGGAAGACACGGCTGGACTGCACGTGGCATAATGGGTCACCGAAGAGACCACTGGACATAACACCCAGTCTACACAACAACTCCCTAAGAGGTAGTAGACCTGGCGCCGGCGGTCCGCCACGCCTGGCACCGAAGGGGTGATGGAGGAACTCACGAGGCTAACCAACGTAGGGCGCCAACGGAGCGAAAGACGCACGTATCCGGCTGAGGCACGGAGTGGCGTAGCAAGCCGACACAACCTATTCCCTCGCACCACTGGCCGTAGCGAGTACTCGGGAGGAAATAGGTTCCACACGTAGGCTGTAGAATCTAGCGAACGTGTTCGGTGTCGCCCAGCCCGCAGCTCTACAAATGTCTGTCAGCGAGGCGCCAACGCCCAGGAGGCGGCAACACCTCTCGTAGAGTGAGCACGCAACCTGGGAGGACAAGGCTCACCCGTAGCTTCATACGCTTGGGTGATAGCATCCACTAACCAGTGAGCTAACCTCTGCTTGGAGACGGCCTTCCCCTTCTGCTGGCCTCCGTAACAGACAAAGAGCTGATCTGAGGTCCTGAAGCTTTGCGTTCTGTCAGTGTAACCCCGCAGGGTGCGGACTGGACAGAGAAAAGCTAGGGCTGGGTCTGCCTCCTCCTGGGGCAGCGCTTGCAGGTTCACTACCTGATCCACGAAGGGAGTGGTAGGAACCTTGGGCACATATCCGGGCCGGGGTCTCAATATCACGCGAGAAGGCCCGGCCCGAACTCTAGGCACGATTCGTCGACCGAAAAAGCCTGCAGATCCCCGACCCTCATAAAAGAGGCCAATGCCAACAGGAGCGCTGTCTTAATGGACAGGATATTCAGCTCCACTGTCAGCAAAGGCTCAAAGGGAGGACTTTGAAGAGCTCTCAGTACCAGAGCTAGGTCCCAAGAGGGTACAGAGTGCAAAACACGAGGTGGATTTAACCTCCTAGCACCCTTGAGGAATCTGATGATCAGGTCGTGCTTCCCAGGGACTTACCTTCTACTACATAGTGATGTGCGGCTATTGCGGCAACATACACTTTGAGGGTGGAGGGAGACAGCCTACGCTCCAACCCATCTTGTAGGAAGGAAAACACGACTCTGATCGGGCAAGTTCGGGGGTCCTCCTGGTGGGTGGAACACCATTCGACGAATAGGTTCCACTTCAACGCATAGAGGCGCCTCGTAGAGGGGGCTCTAGCAGAAGTGATGGTGTTTACCACTGCCTGTGGTAGATCACCTAGAACCTCCGCGTCCCGTCCAGGGACCAGACATGGAGTTTCCAGAGGTCTGGACGCGGGTGCCATAGAGTGCCCCGTCTCTGAGAAAGGAGGTCCTTCCTCAGAGGAATCGGCCAAGGAGGGACTGTCGTGAGGAGCATGAGTTCCGTGAACCAAGTCCTGGTGGGCCAATACGGCGCCACTAACAGGACCTGCTCCTCGTCCTCCCTGACCTTGCACAGAGTCTGTGCAAGAAGGCTCACTGGGGGAAACGCAAACTTGCGCAGGACCCGGGGCCAGCTGTGAGCCAGGGCGTCCGTGCCGAGGGTCCCCTCGGACAGGGAGTAAAACCACTGGCAATGGGGCGTGTCCGGAGAGGCAAACAGGTCTACCTGTGCGACTCCGAAAACACTCCAGATCAGCTGAACCGCCTGGGGATGGAGTCGCCATTCTCCTGGCAGGGGAGGCAGCCGTGAAAGCTCGTCTGCCACACGGTTGAGCTCCCCTGGAACATGAGTGGCGCGAAGCGACCTCAGATGCTTCTGACTCCATAGGAGGAGGTGGGAGGCGAGTCGCGACATGCGGCGGGAGCGTAGACCACCTTTCGGTTGATGTACGCAACGGTCGCAGTGCTGTCCGTACGGACCAGTACGTGCTTGTCTTTGAGGAGCCCCTTGAGGCGGCACAAAGGCAAGCGTACTGCTTGCAACTCTAGGCAGTTGATATGCCAATGCAGCTGGGGCCCCGTCCACAGACCCGAGACTGCATGCCCTTTGTACGTGGCCCCCCACCCCATGGCAGAGACATCTGTGAAAACCACAGCATGCCTGGAAACCTGGACTAGGGGATACTCCGGCCCGTAGAAACGCAGGATCCGACCACGGGGAGAAGGTTTGGCGACAGTGCGGGGTTACTTTGACCCGGAACGTGCCGCTCTGCCACGCCCACCTCGGGACTCGATCGTGAAGCCAGTGCCGAAGCGGTCTCATATGTAACAGGCTGAGCGGCGTTACTGCGGCTGCGGCTGCCATATGCCCCAGGAGCCTCTGAAATTGTTTCAGTGGGACCGCTGTCCTGCCTCGAAAAGACCTGAGGCAGGTGAGCACTGACTGGACGCGCTCCTCCGTGAGGCGCGCTGTCTGGGCGACCGAGTCCAACTCCATACCGAGATAAGAGATCCTCTGCACGGGGCAGAGTTTGCTCTTGTCCCAGTTGACCTGAAGCCCCAACCGGCTGTGGTGCCGTAGCACCATGTCCCTGTGATCGCACAACACATCTTGCGAGAGCCAGAATGTTGAGAATGCGAACGCCTTGTTCTCTCATGGGAACAATGGCCGCCTCCGCGACTTTCGTGAAGACACGGGGCGACAGGGCCAGCCCGAAGAGTAAGACCTTGTACTGATACGCTCGACCCTCGAAAGCAAACCGTAGAAACGGTCTGTGACGAGGAAAAATCGAGACGTGAAAGTACGCGTCCTTCAGGTCGATCGCTGCAGACCAATCCTGGGGACGGATGCACTCGAAAATGCGCTTCTGCGTGAACATTTTGAACGGGAGTTTGTGCAGGGCCCGATTCAAAACTCGCAGGTCCAGGATTGGCCGTAACCCACCGCCTTTCTTGGGTACAATGAAGTAGGGGCTGTAAAACCCGGACCTCATCTCGGCAGGAGGGACCGGCTCGATCGCGTCCTTCGCCAGCAGGACATCGAACTCTTTCCGCAGGACAGGGGCATCCACTGACCGCACACGGGTGAAGTGGATGCCCCTGAACCTGGGAGGCCGGCGTGCAAACTGAATTGCATAGCCGAACCGAATGGTGCGGATGAGCCATCGAGACGGACCCGGAAGCACTAGCCAGGCTTCCAGGTACCGAGCCAATAAGCCCACCCGAACCACCGGCGTACCCGCGGAGGGGCAGCGAGGTGGAAGGCCGGGACCCGGCTCCAGTGGCAATGTAGCCACTGGAAGCGGGGTCTGGGCAGTCCACCGTGGGGCAGACGGCAGAGAGAGCTCGTAGGCTTTCTGCTGCGGGCTGCCCGGTGGCGAAGGGAGGGGGACAGACGAAGAACGAGGCCCTGACTCCTCGTGTCCTGGTCTCTGCGCCTCCAGGCCCAGCTGCAGACCGGAGCGACGCAGCCGGGGCTGCGTCACTGCTATCTGCAAGCTGGGGAGAGGGGAACGGGAGTGGTGCAGCTCGGGGGCGGCACGCACTGCCATTCTGACCCTCTCGGACGGAGGAAACTGGTCTTATTATACTGCCAGTCTCGATCGTGAGGGGAAACGAGGAACGAGGCCCGGGGGCATCGAGTCCTGGTTTCCCCTCACCCAGCGAGAGATGAGAGTGACAAGGCCGCAGCCCTCACTGCCATCTGAGCGCTGGGGCCCGTGAACGACTCAGAGGAAGTGGACTGCTCAAACTTTGGGTACCGCTGATTACAGGATAACCAGCGGCGGAACAGAAACGAAATTCTCCACCCGGCCCTCCCCCGGGGGAAGGAGTGGTAATGATACGCACTCCCAAAGAGCAGAACGTCACATAATCTGGGTCGCTCCTCTCAGGGTTGTTTCCCTTTCCTTTGCTGGGGGAAAACAAACTCCGAGCGGGCTGGTTTTGAGGTGCTTCTGGACCACCAGTGTGGACATCGTCTAACCGAGGGCCAGCGCTGTGACTAATCACGGTCAGTCACTAAGCACAGCTCAACCCCGAGTTAGAACTACGCACGTGCAGTGGTAGTGAGAGAGGAAAAACTTCTGCAGATTTAGGCATGTTTGGCTTGCCATATTGGCACCAAAAATGCTTCCATACTGCCAAAATTCTTCACACACATCCAGGCACTTTAGAACAGCCCAGGAAAGTGTGGCCGTTAAGTCTGAATCTTCAGCATGAGAACACACCATTATAGTAGGAACTCAGCATCACATTCAGAGTATAACCGCCCTCTCTCCGATGTAGCGATCGACATCTGTCCTCCCTGGGGCCCCGAATGAAATGCCCGGTCCCTCATGAGAAGGACCAGAAACCCATTCGAAAGCCTCGACGGCACACGGCACGCTGAACTGCTCCAACCTTTACGTGAAAGGGGAGGCGAACAACGCGCCGACGTGGTCATGCACTCCTAAGAGAACATGAACCACCCACGAACGCAGTCTCAACACACTGATTAGGCATGTGAAACCGTGATCGTGGCCGTCAACCAGGCATGCAAGATAGTGAACGTGGCCATCGCTTCGATGACACACGGCACGCTGAACTGCTCCAACCTTTACGTGAAAGAGGAGGCGAACAACGTGCCGACGTGGTCATGCTCTCACAAGAAAGCATAAACCACCCACGAACACAATCTCAGCATGTTTGCGATGCGCTAGAGGAGTGAGTGGTTCGTGCTCACTGAAACCCTCAGATCACCAATGTTATTCGCCAAAGCAGCCCTCCCCTGGTGCACCAGAAGAGAAACTGGATCGGGAAATAAGCAAAGGGACTCACCTCATAGAGGCACGCGAGTCTTGATCTTGACCACGCATCTTGAGCGCCGAATGACGCGCGCTGGGTTGCCGTGACAACCCGCGCCGTCAGCCGGCGCTCGACGGCACACGGCACGCTGAACTGCTCCAACCTTTACGAGAAAGGGGAGGCGAACAACGTGCCGACGTGGTCATGCACTCCTAAGAGAACACGAACCACCCACGAACATAGTCTCACACACTGATTAGGCATGTGAAACAATGAACGTGGCCGTCAAATAAGGACAGGAAACGATCGCATCCAGAAACACACAAGTGAAACGTCATCCTGAAAAGGACGCGATCTTCACTCGTGTTGCTCTTTCAGAAGGGAAGAAAAAATACTCTTTAACGTGCCGAGGCACAGAGGAACCACCGCGGCAGACAGACGGGGAAACTGCAAGCCCGAGTGCTGCACTCACCACCCAATACCAGCCGTTAGAACAGCTTTTGTTTTTAAAGCCAGCTGGCCGCGGGAAGCGATGGTCACTCGAAGTGCCGTCACACCAGCAACAGAGGATCTTCTCTCTCCTTCCAAAGATGACTCGTTCTTCTCTTTTTAAATGTAGCTTTCGAAGGACACAGCAGCTCAAAGAGACACACTGGAGGCTCCGAAGCAAAAAGCATTGCGCAATATTTACTTCCGCCCTTTATACCCGCGCTGGTAGGCGGGCTGCGGATTGCAAATTTTGCATGCCAATTCCATTGGCTCGTTTTAATTCTCTCGAAGGCAATTGGCTCCCTAGCGTGATCCCAATTCGTCAGGGAACTCCCCGACGACACGTTGGAGTTCCCAGGACGAAAGGGAACTCTGTCATCATTTACTCACCCTCAAGTTGTTGCAAACCTGTGTGAGTTTCTTTCTTCTGCTGAACACAAAGGAAGATATTTTGAAGAACGATTGGAACTTTGACACCATTGACTTCCATAGTATTTTTTTTCTACTATGGAAGTCAATGGTGCCGAACAACTGTTCGTTCTTCAAAATATCTTCCTTTGTGTTCAGCAGAAGAAAGAAACTCATACAGGTTTGCAACAACTTGAGGGTGAGTAAATGATGACAGAATTTTCATTTTTGGGTGGAGTATCCCTTTAAATCAGAGCCAGTGTAAGATGTTTGTACCGAAGGAGCATAGATGATTAATCAAGGTGGTAATCCTTTTATTTTTTTATTTATTTTTTTATTGAACAGTATTAACAACCATAATTGGCCTGGTACAACATATGAAATGTCTTCTCAGACAACAGACAAGCACCATAACATAGAATATAGAAAATACAAATACAAATAAGGTAAAAAATAAATAAAAAAATAAATAAAGGAAATAAAATAAAAACACTAGGGGTTTTCAGAAAGTTACACATCCTCTATCAAAGTAGATACGATTAAGGCATTCTTTTTCTTCATCAATTTTAGTGACAAGTAATGACACCGTTCTTTATGAAAAACGTAAAAGGTTGGAAGTGTTTTCAGGAATCAATTCTTGTGTAAAAAGAATTTCCCAAAAATAATAAATGTGTTTACTGCCAAGACAAGTGTTTCATCTTTCATAAAAATACCAAAAATGATATTTTCCTTTGTTAATACAGGTAAATCTTTAAATTTAGGAAATAACCAGTAATGCAAATCCTCCCAAAAGGTATAGGAAAATTTACAATCATAAAATAGATGTTCTGTTGTTTCAATCTGATCAACACAAAAGGAGCAACTATTAGCATCAAGACCAAATCGACATCTTAGAAATGCTCTAGATGGATAAACTCCATCAGAATGTTAAAGTGTCCACTGTCCTTTGCTTTTGGTGCAACTGGAAATTTAAGATATTTTGTTCTTAAGTTCTTAACTTCAGCACTGGAAAAATATTGAGAGATTGAATTTTTATTTGAAGAATAAGAAGAATTCCTTCACAAAGGCTTTGCGAATTGTAATATTGGGTAAATGTATGTGAGTTAGAGAAGCTCCATTCACCAAAAGCCTAGGAAGACAGGGGGTTACATTACTTAGAGATATGTTGAAAGACATCTGAATTATAGATTGTGGGATTGCTTTGATAATGTTATCATACAGTTTTCTGTCAAATAAATTAAAATTTAAACAGAAAGTGTCAAAAGACATAATGGCTCTAGTATTATCTAAAATATGCTTCACAGACCATATTCCTTTCTCCCACCAATTTTTGTAAAATAAAGACTTATTCCTAAATACCACATACCTACAGTTCCACACAGGGATGTTGTGAGGACTGAAGTTATACTTGTAGATCATTTTCCAATAAAGTAAAACCTGTTGATGAAACACTGATAACTTAACAGGGAGTTTTTAAGGTCATAATCACATCTAAGGAGAAGATTGACGCCTCCTAATTTCATAAAAATTTGACATATGAAACCAAAAACTACTTTCATTTTTTAAAAAGGATCTTAGCCAATTCGTTTTAACAGTACCATTAATACATTCAATGTCTATTGCTTTTAGCCCTCCTTCTTCATACTCTTTAACCAAGATTCCTTTTCTAACGTAGTGTGTTTTTCTTTTACCGATAAAATTGAAGTTGTCTTGATTTATAGCTTTTGTTGCTTTCTTAGGAAACGAGATTGAGTAAGCTGGGTAAATAAGTCTAGAAATGCATTCCATTTTTGTAAGAAAAATTCGGCCAATAATAGAGATGTCTCTTTGAGACCACAAATAAAAATAAAAAAGTACATTTATCTAGATTATTCCAAATGTTGAGATTATTAAGTGAGGCATTATCCTTTGTAATGTGTATATAGGTATTTAACAGTATCTTTAACAGGAATATTGCAAAAAGTCGAAAGAGTGAAGTTAAGAATTGGTAATAATTCAAATTTTTTTCAGATTTAATTTTAAACCAGACGCCCTGGAGAAAAACTCTATTTTTTGGAGTTTGGTTAATGTTTTTCATGAATATAGTATGAAAATCTGTATGTATGAATATAGTATGAATATAGTATATGGAAATCTTGAAGATTTACCCTGAGGTAATATAACTGATGCTGTTAGTGTCCTTATAAATTAATTTGACAAAATTAATACAATTTTCTCCAAATCCAAATAATTCTAGAGTGCAAAACATAAAATTGTGTTCGATCGTGACAAAAGCTTTAAAAAAAATCTAAAAATAAAATAAAACCTTCATCTTCAATCAAATAATTATAATCCAATAAATTGAGCACAAGTCGTATATTATTGTGAATTGAGCGCCCTTTTAAAAAACCTCACTGTGTCTCTGAAATAATCTGTGTGATTCCAGTTTTTAATCTGTTTGCATAAATATGAGTTAAAATGTTTTGTGTCATTATTAAGCAGGTTTATGGGTCTAAGGTTGTCTATTAATGTAGGATTTTCCCCAGGTTTGGGGATGAGAGTGATAATCCCTTGTTTCATAGTAGTTGGAAGAATGCGGGATTGAGATATTTCTTTTAACATATGAAAAACAAGGTCTTTAAAGGCACACTGTGGAATTTTTGACCTGTAATTTTCACGTCTAGTGCCCCTAGAGGCCACAAGCGCCGCAGCATTGTCGCAAAAGTCAACAAACAGTCAACCGGTCAACCTCCCCTGTCTTCATGTGTGTGCAGACGGCATTTGATTTGTATGTGGGAGAAAGTTAATCGATTCACTACTGACCAAAATAATAATATAAATATAAGATTAATAATATAAATCCTATAAAGAAAACAAATTGAATAAAAGTAGCATACGCAAAAAACAATGTCTGATCAGGTAAGTCGCATTGACAAGGGTTGCCCAATCCTGCTCCTGCCGATCGTCTGTCCTGCACAGTTCATCTCCAACCCTAATCAAACACACCTGAAGCAAACAATTAACGTCTTCAGGATCTCTTTGCAATGGGTTGGAGATGAAATCGAGTAGTCGGGAAATCGTGTAACAAAACTGATATAACTCACTACATATTTCCGTTATTTGTAGTCTTCAGTTTGTTTTTCCTTTTACACAAATACAAACATATATGAGCTGAAAGGAAAAAAAACATTTACATTTACATTTGTATACGGCAGTATGTTGTGACTTATATCAGTTTTGTTACACGAATTCGCAGTAAATATTACATACACTTTTATGCCGATGTTTATTTTAAACTCTCCCTGTTTCTTTTTTTGGTCTCCTCTGACAAAATCTTTGCTTTCTTCGCTTTCTTCCGAGTAGCTGTTGATTCAGCCATGACGACAACATACAGACGCCGGCAATCAAACGCGAGTTGAGCTCTCACGTTAGAATTTGAGGAAGTTGGGGTGGTGGGGGAAGTGACGTATGCCGTAAAGCGGTCGAATTTTGTAGTTCTTTTTGTGCTCGGGTTCCTACCCGAACCCCGAAGTTACATAGTGCTAGTAAAAGCGATACAGACACCTTCAGGCTTCGGCAGACGTGTCATTCAACCTATTGTAAGTCGATGTACCATCTCAATGGGGTTTGGTAATATATTATAAAGGTTGAAAAGTTCCACAGTGTGCCTTTAATATACTCCCAAAAATGCCTATAGAAGTTACTCGTTAATCCATCTGAACCGGGTGATGCGTCTAATGATAAACATTTCATGGCTTTTTCCACTTCAACCATACTAATTTCTGCTTCACACACATTGTTAAAACTCTCATCTACTTTGAGGATCCAATCTTTAATAAGATCAAAGAACGCATAGGCATCTGTGTGTGAATAAGAGGAGGAATACAGTTTACTGTAGAAATTGTAAATTTCTTAGAAATCTTATCAAGATCTGTGCATTCTTGGTTATTAATTAGCAAAGATTTAATACCATTACGCTCTTGTCTCTTTTTCTCCAAGCTACAGAGATATGCAGAGCTCCTTTCGCCCTCCACATCGCCCTTGATCTTATATACGCTCCTGTGGCTTTATCAACATAAATGTTGTCTAGTGAAGATTGTAGGAGAATAAGTTTTTTTTTGTCATTTTCATTTGTTTATTTCTTTAATAATTTCCAATTCTTTTTTTTAGCTATTCCTGTTTAATAATTTACCCGAAGATATAGAGAGCTGACGCACCTTATATTTGAAATATTCCCATTTTTCTCTATAAGTTGTAAAATTTGAATCTCCAATTATAATATTAATTGTAGCTATAATTTCTTGACCAAAAGTTTTACTGTTTAGAAGATTTGAGTTAAATTTCCAGTACCCTTTTGTCCTTTGATATGTGTTTATCAGGGTAATCCATCCGCCGGAAACTGAAGCCTCGCGGGAGCCGCCATTGTAGCAGACCATCACCTGCTGCTAGCATCCCATTGACTCCCATTCATTTTGGCGTCACTTTGACAGCGAATAACTTTACATCTGAGGCGTCCAAAGACTCCATTTGTCCATTATTTATTTCTAAAGAAACACGACAATGTATAAAAGGCTCCATTACTTTGTATCTTACGTTATGGCCCAGTAGAATCAGTTTTTGTAAAAATAGGCTAACGATTGCGTCATAACACGCGACTCTCTGTCGTACAGTAGAGAAATTACCGTATAGACAGAAGGAGAAGCTCATAGGCAATCTTTTACTGTCTATGAGGCAATCCGGGGGACATTGAGGCATAAAGTCAAGGGAGAAGCCCATAGATAGAGAGTTCATAAAAGCAACGGGACAAAATATTTCAACAACAGATTTGTTTCAGATTTCAATTCAGATTAGACTCGGCACAGCTACTAGAAGGTCAGAACGGTTGCTCACGTCACATCTACGTCGTCAAGCTAGTACGCTTGGCTATCAGGAAGAGAGTCCTTCTATTGGGCTTCAATTCTCTCCGTTGAAATCAACGGGGTCGCTGTATCCATTTCTTTTACTGTCTATGTGAATAATAGGCTCGTTAGAGATGTGAAGTTCAGCCGAGAGTAGGAGAGACTGCAGTGAGAGGAGGAGTGATAAACTGGGTCAGACGCATGAGAGATCTAACACGGAAATCGCGAGATTTACACTCGTGCGCTAATAAACTGGATGTAATTTTAGTTCTGTTGTTTTTATATAAAAATAAATATGATGAACAAGACACCAAAAGTACATGTTATTTAATTCCATTCAAAACAGACATGTTTTTATATATTTTTAGAAAAATGATTACAATCCCATCCATAGTGAGATCGCACTGTCAGACAGATTAGGAATATTCACACATAATGTATACACATACAAACATAATATCAGAGTTTTAAAATCAAGCATTTTAAAAGAGAACAAATACATCACGGTTGTTTAAGCCAATGAGCATTAAGCTGTGTCGTCAGTCATTTCCCATCATGCTTTTGGTCATCAGTCGCTGGAGAGAAACTGCAGACTCCGACCGGCCGCCTCACTGTGCTGGAGTTTCAGACACACGTCAGCAAGACATCAGAGCAAGGCGGACTGCATTTATAACCAGCAGCATATAATCACGCTCATATTTTCATTTTTTGTACACTTATGCTGTTTTTCCCTTTGCTCTTGTTTCCACGTTCTGCACTTGCTTTTCCAAATGTTTCACGAGAAAATGAAGTCGTGATCATGAGAAAGCTTAGGGCTTCTATAAGATTAATGTTAAATTAGAATTAAACTGATGGACGAGTGTCTGTGAGCCATTAAAAATACTGTAATAACCAAACTGGACCAGAGGCAGAGAAGAGCACACCAGAATAAGCAGTACAACACACAGTTCTTTATGGTTAAAAACACAGCACAATCCTTCTATTTGTGCTTCTATCCAACACAAGGGGTGAAAGTTGTTTTAAACCCTTGTTGGATCTGGAAGCAGAAGAAGGGTCCTCGTTAGAAGAGAAAGTGCACTCATCAGTCAAGCCCTTAGAAAAGGTCAATCCATCGTTCTTCATATCCAGTCTGTTCTTCATATGTTCTGTATGTTTTGGGCGGTGTGACTGTCGCTGTGGTGTTATTCCAATCCAAACACATTTCTGCCCATGTAAAGGATGATGTTTTACGAGGATATATGGACATGAGTGCAGTACAATGCTCTCTTTACATAATAAATTATAGTTTAGCAATCACATGTTACATGGCGGATATGAGAGGTGAGCCCAACGCAAGATTCGGTTTCATTTTATATAATGTTTGTTCAGGCATGTTTATAACGAATGTCGCCATAATATATGTTTATACATATTTTCATTCTTGTTCTGTTCTGTTCTCACTAAAGCCTGCCCTTATTTAGTTAAGTCAAGTTACCCGAGTTGCTTATTTACAGTATATAGTGCTTTTTACAATACAAATTGTTTTAAAGCAGTTTAACAGTGATAATAAGTGATACATAAGCAGATAAAAACATGTACGCAATGCGGGGGTGGATAAATAAATAAATAATTGAATTTTCAATAGCCTACCTGATGTCACAGTCACGGAGTCGTTAACCGGTTCAAGTCGTTGCTAACCGGTTGACACTTATTAGAAAACTGGAATCTTCAAAAACTATAACATATGGGGCTTTACGAACCAATATATAGGCCCTCATATTTTATTATGGTAAACAACAAGGAAACACGAGTTTGCCATTTAACATTTTATTTGCACTTTGTACCAAATAATGCAAGCATTTGACAACAAATCTTGTTAAAAAATGAACAACAAAAAACGGTCGTGCTTTAGAATTTAAAATCAGCTGCTTGCGTTCGGGTTTGTCCGATGTCTTACTTTAATACAGTGAATTGTCATAATTTGCGTAAAATCCCGTGTTTGTTCTGATCTACCGATCTTGATGGAAATTTTAAGTGAATGACAGCTCTATTAGCCTGAATTAGCTGAGGTGCAGTCACGAAGTGTTCGTTTTTAAACAATAACTTCATCTATTCTGTGTCTTAGTACAATAAAACATTATATCTGTACTAAAATTACCATGGTAAACCGATAATAAGATACGATTAAAGTTAGCATTTAATATTTCTTTAATACGGCCAAATC
Organism: Rhinichthys osculus; assembly: GCA_029959095.1. Classification (NCBI taxonomy): domain Eukaryota; kingdom Metazoa; phylum Chordata; class Actinopteri; order Cypriniformes; family Leuciscidae; genus Rhinichthys; species Rhinichthys osculus. The sequence goes on along the minus strand of JARWKJ010000011.1, from coordinate 2,835,522 downwards.
ATTCACAAAAACGTACATAAAGGATGCGCATGCTCAGACCTGAATTGTCTATAACCAATGAGATTGCTGAATTATAAACCAATTAAATTAGGGGTGGATGGGGCGACACGTGTTAAAAAAAAAAAAAATTATAATTAATATAGCATAGAGTTGTTTGTGGTGGTGGTGTTCGCAAGCGCGTGTCTAAAAGTGGACTGGAATACAGCACAGACTGCACTCTGGGTTACTATGCATTTACGGTGATGCGCTCTAAAATAATGCTCACCTTGTGCAGGACATGCAATAAGGAGAGGTGTCGTATTTGGCCAGAGAAGGCAAAACATGTGGTCATATTTCTACAAAAAGAATTTCTGAAATTTAAAGCTGGTTTGTAGCATATATGAATACAGAGTACTTTGCTGTTATTAGGCCTACTGTAGCCTAACTGTTATTTAGTGTGTTTTTAGTGTTAAATTATTGTAGTTGGGTTAGGTGACTTATTGTTTTATTGTGAATTTGTGATTTTTTTTTTGTAGGCTACGTATATAACTAAGTATAGGCTACTTTAAAAATGTAATATATTTATCAATTTTAAGAATTTTATTTAAAAAAAAATCAATAAAGAAGCCGTTCTAGAATTTCATTCACCATTGACCGAATTCACCGAATTTCATTCACTGTTTACCGGTATCGGTTTAAAAGTATCGATTTGTATCTGAAAAAACTCAAACGATACCCACCCTTAAGAATAATGGTGAGTCAGAGTCCAGTGTAACTGATGTAACTGATGATAAAGTACAGTACATGAGGTGTGTGTATCGTTTGTTGGCTTAACATTTGTCATTAGTTCTAAATAAATGTTCATCATCATTTGTTTATCCCTCTGTACTATCATGATATTAATCTCAGTGCCTCATTGTCATGTCCAGGTCATGCTGAGCATCTGATTGTCTTCACCGACACAAAGATACCAGTGCTGAGCTGTTTCCAGTGGCCGTTTATCCGCAGTAATGTCAGAGGAGCGAGGAAAGGACTCTCTCTCTAAGATGAGTCTCTCAGAGAAACAGAGGTAAGACTGCGACTGTTTCCACAGAATCATTTTAAACACTACTGGAGTTTCAGGTTTGTCCTGTACAGAACAAAGCCTGATCAACAAGGAGTGTTTGCTCTCACCATTGAAATGTCAAATGCTGTGCAAAACAATTTAGGACTTCCTATAAATGTTTTTAGATTGTCGCAGGTTAAAATGAATTTAAACTGGTTTCATGTTTAATTTACAGGAACATTTAGGACAGTTAAATATGTTTAATTTACCATATGTGACGGAGCGGTAAAGGATTTCAATAAGTTAATTTGCTTACGGTGATAATTGTCGACTACGCCACCCTGAATAAATCAGGGAATATCTAAATAACCCAGCAGTTAGCATTAGGTCACACAGGTTCGTGTGTGTCAGGGAGGTTAGAGACAAGAGTACAACTTAATTACAAAAAAGGTCTTTTATTGACATACAAAAATAGTTCAAAACAATATCTTCTCTTAAAACAAGGGCGCACAGCGCTCAATGCACAAATGTCGAGGCACAAAAACAGGTGCTCACAGGGGGGCAATATGAGTGGCACACACCAACATAGTCCTCTACCCACGAGGGTAGGAGGAGTTTCAGTCAAACAAAAAAATAGTAAAAAAAAAACAACCAGGCTGAGCCTACCGGCGGAAGGACCACTTAATGGCTTTTCCAAAAGCGCAATCCTACTCACGCACACACACACGTCACCGTGCACTAGATCACACACACAGGCACTTCAAAAGTGTCACCCACTGCAACACCACCACTATCACCATGCACGAGAAGGTCCTTCCGCCTGGCCACCTCAGTCCCTGAGAAAACAAATACACTGAGTTTAGTAAAACCCAAAAATAAATAGGCAAAAGAAAATATAATAATCAAGGTCAGCAAAGACACACAAAAATAATTACAGAAACAAAATCAAAACAAAATACACACAGCTAAACTAAAGAAACAGAACAGAATCACAGCAGATAGAGCTGGTGCAGCACACACACACATACACACGCTCACGCGTGCACACACACACCCACTGGTTCTAATACAAATAACAGTCAATTATTGTTGATCATAACTTTATCACATTAAAAACGAATGGAAGTAGACGATGTAAATCCTGCTGCTGGCCCACGGCGCGATCGCAGTGTAAACACGTGCATCTCAAATGCACTCAGGTTATACTTAGGGTGACCAGACGTCCCGTTTTTCCCGGGACAGTCCCGTATTTCAACTCTAATTTTAGTGTCCCGACTTATTATGAAAAAATCATGTTTTGTCCCGTATTTCATCGTTAATATATATTTTTTATATATTATAGGTTTCGTTTTCGAAAGGCTACGTGAATATGTATGTATGTTATGTTCAAAACCGTGTAGCGCGCGCATGACAGAGAGGGAGAGGGCGAGAGACCTTGCGTGTGTGTGCCCGTGTAGCGCGCGAACGATAGAGAGGGAGAGAGCGAGAGACCTTGCGTGTGTGTGCTATAGTACGCATTAATACGCATGCATCTAATAGTAGCTGTGCGTGTCCAACCCTCTATTTTAAATTACAGCAATATTTTGGGGGCGCGAGAGAACGGCTATGGGATGATCCCCCGAATCCGCATCATCCCTGAAAACCCCGGTGCTGCCCACTAAACCATGTAGGGATACATCGTCTTTGGTGGGCAGGGCTTATATGGCTGCGGGTCGGGCTGGTGCTAGTCTGCATACTATGGCAGTACTTCAAGCGTGCCAGTCCGACCTTCTAAAGGATATTGATGAGGGCGAGGGTCCAACTCCCAAAGATATAGCTGTTGAGGAAGGCTGCAGACCTGTCTCTCCGAGTCACCAAGGAAACAGCCCGTGCTATCGGCCGTTCCATAGCAGCTATGGTGGTCTCGGAGAGACATTTATGGTTGAATTTGCCAGGCATCAAGGAGAAGGACAGGGCTTTCCTCCTTGTTGCCCCTATTTCGCCTTCTGGCCTGTTCGGCGACGCCGTAAACACAGTCGTCGACAGGTTTCAGGAGGCGAAGAAGCAGTCTGCAGTCTTCAAGCAATACCTCCCTCGCCGCTCCAAATCCAAGAAGCCTGCCCCCATGGGCAGCCGCAGCCATCCACCAGCTCCTCTGCCTATAGACAGGCACAAAAAGAGAGTGTCTCATCTAGAGCCCCCCCTCAAGGAGCTTGGTGGCATAGACGCTCTCAGGCGAAGCCTCAGCAGAAGCGGGGCAACCTGAGGGCCGTCCTGCAGGCTAAGAAGGCTTCGTCCAAGAGGTCCTAGCCAGCCTAGGTTCTCTGCGGGTGGCCCCACCCGTGGCGGAGCGATCGAGGTCGCCTCCTCCGCGGAGCCCGCAGGAAATCGATGTCGACTTCCCACTGCCAAGTGCGCTTTGGGACGCATCGGTTTCCAGCGAACGCGCGCTGCACTGTCCGCCCCACAGGCTTGCGGCCAGGCAGCAATCGCGTCCGCCCATCGAGAATCGTTTTCGGTCGAACTCTGTCGGAGATCCTCTTCAGGGGGTCGAGAACGAATCCCGATTGGTACCCGAAGCCAGGCTCGAGAGCCTGGTTCCCTTGGTAAAATAGTTCGATGCGTGGAAAAATCTTACGAATATTACGCCTTGGGTCCTGCGCACTATTCAAAAGGGGTACAGGCTGTAGTTCGCTTTCTGCCCACCAAGGTTCAACGGGGTGGTCTGGACTGCAGTTGACCCAGTGCAGGGTCGGGTATTGGAACAGGAAGTAAACTCCCTACTGGTAAAGGAGGCTATAGAACGTATTCCTCCACCGGAGAGGGAGTCCGGGTTTTACATCCGCTACTTTATAGTTCCCAAAAAGGATGGGGGGTTGCATCCAATAATAGATCTCAGACACTTGAATCGTTCTCTGATGAGATTCAGGTTCAAGATGCTCACTATTCCCATCATCGTGAGTCAAATTCAATCCGAGGATTGGTTTGTCACGATAGATCTAAAGGACGCATACTTCCACATATCCATCCTTCCATCTCACAGGAAGTTCCTGAGGTTCGCTTTCGGGGGCGAAGCGTAACAATATCGGGTTCTTCCCTTCGGCCTAGCTCTCTCCCCTCGTACATTTACCAAATGTATGGATGCAGCTCTAGCACCGCTGCGGCTCCAGGGCATCAGGGTGCTCAACTATATCGACGACTGCCTGGAGATGTTGGCGGTGTTCCGAGCTCTGAGGAGCTTCCTGCCGGACCTCAAAGGTCATCAGGTCCTTGTGAGGTCAGACAACATGTCGGTAGTGGCCTATATAAACCATCAGGGGGGTCTTAGGGCTCGCCCTCTATGCAGACTGGCGCATCAGATCCTCCTGTGGTCCCAGGGAAAACTGTTGTCTTTAAGAGCAACATACATCCCGGGGAGCCAAAATCAGGGAGCGGACATCCTGTCGAGACAGGGGCTGAGGCCCGGGGAATGGAGACTCCACCCCGAGGTGGTGGAGTCAATATCTCAGAGGTTCGGCCCAGTGGAAGTGGACCTATTCGCGTCTCGAGAGACGACCCACTGTTCACTGTGGTTCTCCCTCACTCATCCAGCCCCGTTGGGGTTGGATGCCATGGTGCAGACGTGGCCGAGGCTGCGTCTGTATGCATTTACCCCGATCGCTCTGCTCCCAGGAGTTCTAGAGAGGGTCCGTCATGATGGGATCAGTCTACTGCTGGTAGCCCCGTTGTGGCCGGCCCGAGTATGGTTCTTAGACATTATATCGCTCCTAGACGGCCCTCCGTGGGAGATTCCCCTCAGGAGGGACCTGCTGACACAGGCAGAGGGCTCAATATTTCACCCTCGGCCCGATTTATGGAAACTGTGGGTCTGGCCCCTTTAGGGGGCACAGTACCTAGAGGCCAGCCTATCAGCTGGAGTAGTGGAGACCATACTCAGCTCTACAGCTCCCTCCACAAGGAAAATGTACGGCTTAAAGTTGAATGTCTTTACCAATTGGTGTGAGGTGGATCCAATTAACTGCCCAGTGGCTTCAGTTCTGGAGTTCCTCCAAGATCGCTTTTCAGCTGGTCTTACCCCGTCCACACTCAAGGTGTATGTGGCTGCCATTACGGCTTTCCACGCTCCTCTGGGTGATGGACCTCTTGGGAGACAGCAGTTGGTCGTACGTTTCCTCCGTGGGGCTTGGAGGATGAGACCTGGGGCTCGTACCAGGGTTCCCACATGGGACCTGGCAGTGGTTCTCGAAGGGCTGGCCGAGGCCCCCTTAAAACCACTGGAGTGGGCTGAGGCCAAGAACCTTTCCCTGAAGGTGTTATTTTTTGTTGGCCATTACTTCTCTGAGGAGGGTAGGAGATCTCCAGGCGCTCTCTATATCTAACAGGTGCCTGGAGTTTGCTCCAGGCGACATTAAAGCCATCCTACATCCCAGGCCAGGCTATTTGCCTAAGGTGCCATCCAATGCGGCACGGCCTACGGTTCTGCAGGCTTTCCATCCTCCACCTCACGTGACGGTGGATGAGGAGAGACTTCATCTGCTTTCCCCTGTCAGAGCGCTAAAAAATTATATTCAGAGGTCCTCTTCATGGCGGAAGTCAGACCAGTTATACCCAACTGGATTGTCCATGCTATTTCTTTGGCCTACCAGGTGCGTAATTTGCCTTCACCTTTGGCCATGAGGGCTCATTCAACAAGAGGCATGGCGTCCTCTAGAGCCCTCCTCTCGGGGGCCCCGATCCAGGAGGTCTGGGATGCAGCAGGATGGGCCACCCCCCACACCTTCATTAGGTTTTACAGTCTGGACATTCCGTCTACGCCTGGCACTCTTGTGGTCTCGTCCTAAGTGTGCCTGTGAGCAGCTTCACACTAGGACAGGCAGGGCGCGTTGTGGCATAGTGGGTACTCGTTCCCCCAAAGTGTCATTCGACGCAGTTCGAGTTCCCTCGAAAGGGAACGTCTCGGGTTACGTCTGTAACCCTTGTTCCCTGAGAAAGGGAACGAGAACTGCGTCCCTTCGCCACGCCTTCCCCTGCCTGGCAGCGCTTGCTTTATCACAGAAGCTAACACTGTTGTGTGCCGGCGTCTCTTTGTAGCTTCCGCTTATGCCGTCACACGTTACGTCATGACGCAACACCAATCAAGATTGGCTTAGCTTCATTCATGCTTCAGAGGCGCTACGCTGAGGGTCGTTCCCCCAAAGTGTCATTCAACGCAGTTCTCGTTCGCTTTCTCAGGGAACAAGGATTACAGACATAACCTGAGACGTTTTCCACACCATTCAGATCCGAAAGAAGATCGAAAGCACTAGTTAGGGGCACAAAACATATTTTAGCATTAGATAAGTGCCAATTACCAACACAATCCAATCTGAAGTTAATTAATGCATTGTTTGACCGGACATAACTGCTTTATATATATAAATATAGGTTATATGTGTTTGCACACATGATATCAGGAAGCAACGAAATACACTCATGAAGACAGGAGTTGGCCATTTATGACCAAATTAGACGTCCTGTCTTCAAAATAGTTTTACTGTTTGGGTGGTCTATAAATTAGGATGATTGTTAGGGGTGAGTTTGAGGAAACCTTCAAAACCATATATTCAAAAGTCTTAGTATTATGAGTCCAGTTGAGCAAGTGTTATGGAGTTGCGATAGATGACCACAAGGCCACCCCCTTTACCAGATAAATTTTGATAACTGATTTTTAAACCTAATGATTTTATAATGTCTAGCCTAATTTTAAATTCAAAAGCAAACCGGGTTGGAGAGTGGAAATGGCTAAAATGAGCCAATAAGCGCTCTTCTGCCGCCATGTACTGTTTATATTGTAACTCTTTGTATGTATATAACTCTTTCAGTTTTACAAATGGGGGTCATCTTTGAAGGATTAATAAATAATGTTTTTTGTTATCATATTCAAAATAACATTTGAAGTGCTGGAATGTTTAATTACAAACACTGTGTTTCTTATTCAAATGTTCCCACTATCTTCAAGTCTGAATCAATAAAACTGGTTCATTGGCAATTAGGTAATTGTGACAATTGCATTAAAATATAAACACCGCATTTACTTTGGTTTAGTGTCAATGAAGGGGTACTTAAAGCTGCAGTCCGTAGCTTTTCCTCTTTGTTGCCATCTCTCTGTTCAAAATCTGTAACTGCAGTGATTCGCGGGATTATCATCTTTACGTGGGTTGTAAATCGGCATGAAACAGCGCGGATGAACACAGTGCTTTGAGGCGAGTGCTGCTGTCAGTCACCGCGCTGTGTGGATACTGTCATACAGAATCACAGATTCACTTTTTGAAAGTTTGACCACCAACATAAGAATTTTTATAAGAAAATGTCTTATGAACAAGTAAAATTCATTTTTGTTCTGACCAACTAAGGGGGAAAAAACATTCGACATGATAAGCTTCGTTAGATTTAATCAACGCGATTTACAGCAACCGTGCAAATTATAGCCTACTTTGTTCTCAAATTGTTCATGTTAACAACATCAGCATTGCGTGACTAATGTTAAATTTAATGTGTTTTATGGTTAGCAGCTACCTGTGTAGTTCAGAATTCATATTCTCAGTAATAGCAAAATGAGAAAGGCACAACAAAGGAAACTCCATAACTGTGTGAATTAAGAAAATGTACTGTTACACCATTGAACTATTGAAATGTCTTACTTGTTCAGCAGAAAAAAGCCGTCTCTTCTTCCGTTTTGAACCCCTTCAAAACACGGAGTTCACGCACTTTTCAAAAGCCCCGCCGATGTTTAAATCCTTGTGTTCGCATGAGACGGTTTCTTTCTCTTTCTCTAGCCACCTTAAATCCGAAGTACGAAGTCTTTTGGGTTTTATAACTGCTGAATCTCCAGTTGACACTGATGATTGTTGTTTGGATCTCTCTGGATGCCATAAGTTTAATAATGTAAAGTGCTGCGAGAAAAGCCTATACATCTAAACATCTCGTCACGCGCAGTATAGCCGGCTAGCCGAAACTCCTTCTTTATGTGTACGGGTGTGACGTAATGACGCAAAGACATGCTCGAATTTCCCGCGGAAACCCACCAGTACCACTGGAATTAAAATCATTATTACAAGCTAACCGTTTTGAATCTAGCTATGGTAAGCAAATAGTTTTGACCACTGGCAGAATATTTTTTTTTTAATATAATTATTTTGGATTGTTTTTAACTTAAAAAAGTTACGGACAGCAGCTTTAATCCTTATTAATGGGGTTGTGGGGTACTTGAGGCTAAAAAGGTTGGGAACCACTGGTCTTTTCTTGATGTGAGAAGACGCCGCTTCTCATGCTCACAAACAAAAACGCAAAACTCCAGTTACTCTGCGATTCTTCTCCTGCTGCTTCACAAAGCTGGTTTCTACGTTACGCTACTAGTTGGATTCACTTTCTCACATTCTGCAACTTTTTCGCTGTGTGCTCTGGTTATGCTACAGGATCTGCTAAACCAGTGGCTTTTCCAGCTGCTACGCTACCTTGCAGAGTGGTCGACAGGCTACTTTTAAACCTTGGCTTTTATTCTGACGATTCCCAACTGCCTACAGCTGTAATTACCTCTGATAACGACTTGATCCTCCACAGTATTCTCTGTTGAAGCTTGGCCGTGATTCTCTGGTGTCTCAGTCTCCTCCAGCATCAGCCCCCCCTCCCCCCCATGTGCACAGGGGTGCTCGACATAAATTTGTTTACATGGAGACATCCCAGGCTACTCCTGCTTTTCGGTCTATCACTACCCATCGACGACGTCATCAGAACGAGCCGCGCCTGCACTTATTTAACCTACGGCCCTTAGAACGGGCTGTTGATGTCATCCTCTCATGCCAATACATCTGTCCTTAAGTCTGTCTCATTTATGCTGCTTAACACTTGCTCACTAAATAATAAATCATGACATTATAACTGACAGGAAACTGGATTTTCTATGTCTGACTGAAACTTGGCCGAACCAAATTGACTTTCCTGCGCTTAACCAAGCTACCCCCCAAGGCTATAGTTACATTCAAAGGCCCCGTAGTTCTGGACGTGGTGGGGGACTGGCTGTCATACATCATGCAGATTTCCAGATAAAAGAATTTCCAGGACAAGCCTCTTCATTTGAGTGCATTCACTTTGCTCTGTCTGGACCTCTGCTGATATAACTGCTGAATCTCCAGTTGACACTGATGATTGTTGTTTGGATCTCTCTGGATGCCATAAGTTTAATAATGTAAAGTGCTGCGAGAAAAGCCTATACATCTAAACATCTCGTCACGCGCAGTATAGCCGGCTAGCCGAAACTCCTTCTTTATGTGTACGGGTGTGACGTAATGACGCAAAGACATGCTCGAATTTCCCGCGGAAACCCACCAGTACCACTGGAATTAAAATCATTATTACAAGCTAACCGTTTTGAATCTAGCTATGGTAAGCAGATAGTTTTGACCACTGGCAGAATAATTTTTTTTTAATATAATTATTTTGGATTGTTTTTAACTTAAAAAGTTACGGACAGCAGCTTTAATCCTTATTAATGGGGTTGTGGGGGTACTTGAGGCTAAAAAGGTTGGGAACCACTGGTCTTTTCTTGATGTGAGAAGACGCCGCTTCTCATGCTCACAAACAAAAACGCAAAACTCCAGTTACTCTGCGATTCTTCTCCTGCTGCTTCACAAAGCTGGTTTCTACGTTTTGCTACTAGTTGTACGCTACAGTATTCTCTGTTGAAGCTTGGCCGTGATTCTCTGGTGGATGATCTGTGGCTTGTACGCTAACGCTAGCTAGCGTTGGGCAAGCTAGCAGTCTCCTCCAGCATCAGCCCCCCCTCCCCCCCATGTGCACAGGGGTGCTCGACATAAATTTGTTTACATGGAGACATCCCAGGCTACTCCTGCTTTTCGGTCTATCACTACCCATCAACGACGTCATCAGAACGAGCCGCGCCTGCACTTATTTAACCTACGGCCCTTAGAACGGGCTGTTGATGTCATCCTCTCATGCCAATACATCTGTTCTTAAGTCTGTCTCATTTATGCTGCTTAACACTCGCTCACTAAATAATAAATCATGACATTATAACTGACAGGAAACTGGATTTTCTATGTCTGACTGAAACTTGGCCGAACCAAATTGACTTTCCTGCGCTTAACCAAGCTACCCCCCAAGGCTATAGTTACATTCAAAGGCCCCGTAGTTCTGGACGTGGTGGGGAACTGGCTGTCATACATCATGCAGATTTCCAGATAAAAGAATTTCCAGGACAAGCCTCTTCATTTGAGTGCATTCACTTTGCTCTGTCTGGACCTCTGCAGCTACAAGTGGTCCTTGTCTATCGCCCGCCTAAGGCATCTGCTAGTTTCCTGCCTGAGCTCTCTGACCTCCTTGCTCTGATCTGCCCCACCTCTCCAGCTACCATCTTACTTGGTGACTTTAACATCCATGTTGATTCCAGTAATGCTTACGCTGCAGAATATTTGTCACTATTGGACTGCTTTGATTTTACACAAGATGTCAACGGCCCCACACATGCTAAAGGTCATACACTGGACCTAGTATGCTCCTCGGGTACAACCCCAACCCATCTACAAACTGTTGACCTAGTTATTTCTGACCACCTTGCCGTTATGTTCTCTGTTTCTGTGCACACACACAGGAAGTGTGTGAAAAGGATCATTGCATATCGAAACATCAAACAAGTGTGCATACATAAATTATCCTACACTCTTGCAGGCCATCTTATCAGCTATCCCCCAAACTGCACAGTTGATGACTTGGTTAATCACTACAACCTGGCCCTGTTACGTAGTCTGGAATCTGTTGCCCCCCTCATCACTCGATCTGTCTTCTTCTCCTGTCCTGCTCTCTGGCTCACTGCTGAACTCCACCTCATGAAGGCCACAGAGCGGAGGCTGGAGAGGTACTATAAAAAATCTGGCCTCACTGTCCACCAGGTAGCCTACAACAACCATGTTAAGAGCTACAAAGATGCTCTGTCCAAGGCGAAAAATAACTATTACTCTACACTCATTCGCAACCAACAATATCAACCTAAACAGATTTTTTCCACTTTCAACCACCTACACCTACGCCCACTTGACCCTCCTCAACCATCTGACCCTGCTGGCCTATGCTCCAGATTCCTGGATTACTTCCAGAAAAAGGTAGAAACCATCCACCAGCAACTCCAGATGTCCAGCTCCTCTCACCCAACCCCACTACTGCTGCTTGACACAAACTCTTTAACTGTCTCCACACAGGACTGCCTCTCTTCTTTCTCCTTACTCAAAACAGCTCAAGTTCTTGAGCTAGTGTCAAAAGCAAAGGCCACGACCAGCAAACAGGATCCAATGCCGACTGACTTGGTCAAGGCATGTCTTCCAACTCTGGGTCTCACACTGGTCAACATCCTCAACAGCTCGCTGTCTTCTGGGGTGGTCCCCACCAGCTTTAAAACTGCTGAGGTGATCCCTACACTTAAAAAAACAGGCCTGAATCAAGATGACCCAAACCACTACCGCCCAATCTCCAACCTACCTTTCATATGCAAGTTATTGGAAAGAGCTGTGGCTTCTCAACTCAACCATCATATGCTACAGCACAACCTCTACGAGCCATTTCAATCTGGTCTCAGGACACATCATAGCACAGAAACTGCCCTCATCAAAATCACAAATGATCTTTTAATGGCAGCTGACTCTGGCCATGTCAGCGTCTTAATTCTTCTAGACCTCTCTGCAGCCTTCGATACAGTCTCCCACTCCATTCTTCTCACTCGCCTCTCTGAACTCATTGGTCTCACTGGTATTGTGTATTCCTGGTTTAAATCCTATCTCACCAACAGGCAACAATACACCACCCTTAAGGGCATTTGCTCTGAACTGGTGCCAGTCTTACACAGAGTGCCACAAGGATCGGTGCTTGGCCCACTACTATTTAATATCTACATGCTACCTCTTGGGATGATCATCCGGAAACATGGATTACACTTCCACTGCTACGCTGATGACACCCAGCTCTACATCAGTACTAAGCCTTCTACTCCCCTTCCACCAGTGCCACTTATCAACTGCCTTAAGGACATAAAGAACTGGCTGGACAGTAACCTTCTCAAACTCAACAAAGACAAAACAGATCTCATGGTGTTTGCCCCGCTGTCACTTCTTAAAAATGTTGATGACATCATACTGGATGTGGATGGCTGCTCAATCTCTGCATCTCCTCAAGTACGCAACCTGGGCGTCATCATGGACTCCACTCTCTCCTTCAAACAACACATCAAAAACACTTTTAAAACTGCCTTTTACCATCTTAAGAACATCTCTAGACTCCGACAGTGCCTCTCCAACTCTGTAGCTGAGACCCTCATCCACTCCTTCATCACCTCCAGACTTGACTACTGTAACGGTATCCTGTTCGGTCTGCCCAGCAAGGAAACTGACAGACTCCAGTATGTACAGAACTCTGCGGCTAGGATGCTCACCCACACAAAACTTGGACTTCACATCACTCCCATCCTGAAGAAGCTTCACTGGCTGCCAGTTAAGTCCTGGATCAAATATAAAATCCTCCTCCTGACATACAAATCTCTCCATGGACTTGCACCTCAGTACCTTACTGATCTACTCCATCCCTACACTCAGTCACGGTCCCTGCGGTCCTCTGACAAGGACCTGCTCGCTGTCCTTAAGTCCAGGCTCCGGACATTTGGTGACAGAGCCTTCTGTGTTGGTGCACCATCACTCTGGAACAAGCTTCCTCTTGCCATCCGCTCTGCCCCCTCTCTAATAACCTTTTAAAACCAGCTTAAAACACACCTCGTCACTGAGGCCTATGGGCTTTAGCTCCCCTGGCTTCACACCTCTCTCCTCTTATCCCCCATATGTCACAAAGCTCGAATCATTAGAAGAAGCTCGTCTTTAGTCTGCTAAATTATTGTGTAATGTAAAAGAACACTAAAATTACTTAAGTTTGAAACCAAGTTAGAACATTTCAAGGTTTAAATAAAGTGTCGGGAAAGTTTTTTCAAATTTAAAACAGGGTTGCATCGGGTTTAGAGTTTATTTCTTTTGCGATGCAAAATAAGAAACAATAGGCTAATCTTATTCTTGCAACATTTTACATTTGTATTGCCAAAGAAATTACAGCTAAATAAAACAATTAAAACAGTACAAAACGAAAATTGTCCAAAGAAACATAATTAAATTAAAAACATGCGTTACTCTTTGCCTCTCTCGCGCTGGATCTCTTATTAACAAGTTTATTTAGTCTCCCTCGCTGCGCGCGCCGGGTCTCTCTCGAAATTAATCATTTCAGGGTAAAAACACATCATACAGCTGAAAATACTGTATATGTCGCTGCGTGTCAGCCATTCAAATCACGGAAAAATTATTTAGCCTTTAATTGTGGCTTCAAAGACACAGCATGCTTTGTTGAATTCACCTTACAATAACTTCAATTGAAATTTTGTGTGAAAAAAACTTTAAATAGGCTACAATAAATAAACTACAATATTTATAATTTAATAAGATATGGGGCCTACATTTGGACACAGATTTATCCTTACAATAATTTTGCCTGCTCATCAGGCTGGCTATCCGACACTCTCCATATGAAAGAGGAACATTAACACCTTTGTCCAGCAACTGTCCCTCCAACCCCCCCCCCCACAGCCTATCGGAGTCTGAGGCTGACTTAACACAAAGAGAAGTCGCAATTCACACTTAAATCGCTATTCTAGACAGTGTTGATAATGAAGGAATGAAATGATTTAAGTTACATGTAGCCTAGTGATATTTCTGTCATAAAAGTTTATTACTAAATATTTCATATTTCAATAATTGATTAAATAAAACTGGTTTGGGCCAGCTTTTTCCAAGCAAAACTAAATATAATCTGAAAAAACGCATGTTAATTTGTTGTCATGAACAAAATGTTCAACTCAATATTAAAGTCTACAGGAATCTTTGGATCCTTACAACCAGGCATGCAATTTTTGAATTAAGTTTTTATTTTATTTTGTATTATTCAAATAAATATCGAAACACGGTGCTTCGTGGTAATGCTGCTAAATTAAATAACATTTATAGAATAATTATGAACTTTAATTAAACAATATCGCAACATTTCGACAAATACATTATTTGATCTGTTTTTACATTTTAATTCAGGGTGATTTAGCCTACATTTAATTAAAGCGAGATTTTCACCCATTTCTTGTCATTTTCTCTTTGGGAAGCGCTTACATTGCATGTTTGAGTAGATCCTCTGTACCTCTCGTTTTCATATGGATTAGCCTACATAATCAGATAACACTTATTAGCCTAAATATTTAGACATTTAAAGGCTTTAGACATAGCCGATTTCTTATCGTGACTGAGCTGAAGTGGCTTTTTTGTGACGCGCAGTTCCCGGAGACAGAGACGACAGATATACTGTTTTTGTCGTTAGCCTAATATGAATACAAGTTTACAGTTTTGAATGATGTAAGCTACTCTACTCTTATCTGTATGACCAAAAAATTACGGAGTCGCCTATTAAGTTATTTTAGCTGTAATAATGAGAAAAATAAATTAATCTAAATGAACCGCGTTTGTCGAACACTAACTCACCATGCCAGAATAAAACCCGACTTTAGAAAAATGCATAGGGCCACTCGGCGTGGTGTGCCAAAACACTTAATTATAAACTTCAATATTTCATTCAAAATAATCTCAACACGCTTTGTGAAATTTTGAAAAGCCAAATGCATGCATTAGGGCCACTGGAACTAATGAACAACTGAAACGCTGGTTTTGATTTTATTGTTTGTCGTTTAAACATGCCTGTTGCATATCTCTATTTTATATATTTTATATTGGTGAAGTAGCCTATAGCATTGATTAGCTGTGGAGGGAGGGGTGTGGGGATTAAAATAATTCAGCAGAAGCAGGGATGTTTAGACCAGAAGGAAATCCCAATCCCCCCTGGCAAATCACACTTTACTTAAAACCATGTTTTTAAAAACTCTAGGTTGTAGGGAACAGACCTCTCTGCCATGCGCGCGCATGGTTCGGAGCACAATATCTGTCTCGCATGCACGCTTGCTCTAGATAGATTACGGGACATTTTAACTAATTTGCGGTATAACTAGTCGATCACGAGTGGCTCAACAGGTAGATCTATAGATAAACTATATCTTTCAGGAATTTGACCGACGGGGTTGACACTTCAGCGTGAGAAATCGGGGGTGTGGCGTGAGAGCGTGAGATTTGGGTCAATTGCGTGAGTCTCACGCTCAATGAGTGAGAGTTGGCAGCCCTGAAAAAAATATATATATAGTATATATATATATATATATATATAGGCTATATATCATTTATTTTTTACAGAACTGCTTTTGAAATTACGATTGGTAGCCTACTATTATACAGATGCAAAGTCGTTCTGTTGGATACTATTTTGTTCCTTAGTGTAAAATGGAAATGCATGATAATTGTATTTTTTAAATATAAGCAAAAAAACTGTATGGTGTAACAGAGTTTTAGAGCTAGACAAATCTAAATAAATATAAAACTTACAACAGACCATGTTTGTGCGGGATTTGAACCCGTGTCATATTGATGATGAACCTAAGTTCTACCGCTCGGCCATGAATTTTCTCACTGAGAAAAAACCAAACGTTTGTTTCTCACATGAGCGAGAAAACGTTATGTTTTTAGCCTGTGAGTGTAGGCCTATGCTTTAGCCTTTTACAGTTTTAAAAGATTATATCTTATCTGTATGACCAACAATTACGGAGTAGGCTATAAATGTTTGTTGTAGGCTTATTTGGAAATTTCCATAACTTGTAGTATTTCATCCGTAGGCTACTGTTAATAGACATTAGCCCCACTTACGTTTTGCTAAATGTCCCTTTGCGCCACCTGGCGGTCATTTCGCGAACGACTTTGAAATGCGACTGGTTTGTTTTTACCGCGGTGGATGGCTAAAAATGGTATGTGGATGGCTAAAAGGTGTGACAAAAAATGTGCTTTTGGCTTTCATTTATATTTTGATTGTTTGTATATATATATATATATATATATATACACACTCACCTAAAGGATTATTAGGAACACCTGTTCAATTTCTCATTAATGCAATTATCTAATCAACCAATCACATCGCAGTTGCTTCAATGCATTTTGGGGTGTGGTCCTGGTCAAGACAATCTCCTGAACTCCAAACTGAATGTCAGAATGGGAAAGAAAGGTGATTTAAGCAATTTTGAGCGTGGCATGGTTGTTGGTGCCAGACGGGCCGGTCTGAGTATTTCACAATCTGCTCAGTTACTGGGATTTTCACGCACAACCATTTCTAGGGTTTACAAAGAATGGTGTGAAAAGGGAAAAACATCCAGTATGCGGCAGTCCTGTGGGCGAAAATGCCTTGTTGATGCTAGAGGTCAGAGGAGAATGGGCCGACTGATTCAAGCTGATAGAAGAGCAACTTTGACTGAAATAACCACTCGTTACAACCGAGGTATGCAGCAAAGCATTTGTGAAGCCACAACATGCACAACCTTGAGGCGGATGGGCTACAACAGCAGAAGACCCCACTGGGTACCACTCATCTCCACTACAAATAGGAAAAAGAGGCTACAATTTGCAAGAGCTCACCAAAATTGGACAGTTGAAGACTGGAAAAATGTTGCCTGTACTGATGAGTCTCGATTTCTGTTGAGACATTCAGATGGTAGAGTCAGAATTTGGCATAAACAGCATGAGAACATGGATCCATCATGCCTTGTTACCACTGTGCAGGCTGGTGGTGGTGGTGTAATGGTGTGGGGGATGTTTTCTTGGCACACTTTAGGCCCCTTAGTGCCAATCGGGCATCGTTTAAATGCCACGGCCTACCTGAGCATTGTTTCTGACCATGTCCATCCCTTTATGGCCACCATGTACCCATCCTCTGATGGCTACTTCCAGCAGGATAATGCACCATGTCACAAAGCTCGAATCATTTCAAATTGGTTTCTTGAACATGACAATGAGTTCACTGTACTAAAATGGCCCCCACAGTCACCAGATCTCAACCCAATAGAGCATCTTTGGGATGTGGTGGAACGGGAGCTTCGTGCCCTGGATGTGCATCCCACAAATCTCCATCAACTGCAAGATGCTATCCTATCAATATGGGCCAACATTTCTAAAGAATGCTTTCAGCACCTTGTTGAATCAATGCCACGTAGAATTAAGGCAGTTCTGAAAGCGGAAGTGGGTCAAACACAGTATTAGTATGGTGTTCCAAATAATCCTTTAGGTGAGTGTATAAATCTGTGTGTGTGTGTATAAATATTTATTTATTTATATATATATTGTCCTTGCATTCTTTCTTGTGTGACACCCCTGAATGAAAGGCTCATTAGTATGCAGTCTGCTCAGGTGAGAACTGCCTAATTATTCATGAGGGGGTTGGGCCGTTATGCGGTTGGGCCCATCCGCATATTGCCTTTGCAAACAAAAAAATATTTTTCACAATTTAAAACAATCTATTGTTTTATGTGAATGATTAGGCAGAATGATTTTCAGATCAATTTGAAGCAAAAACTCTAGGCGACAACATCCAATAGTCAAAAGTCTTGTGGACACATATTTAGTATGTTATTTGTGGCCTTATATTAGAAACTTTATTTTTTAGTTTTTTTCAATAACCACGCATAAACAATATTCTCTCAAAAATACAAACATGTACATACATGTTGCTCACATATTATGGTAGCCCTGTGTGTGCTATATAGAGTGTAATTTCACCTGTGCCATTAATATGTTTATAAGCAACTGAAAAAAGCAGAAATGTCAGAGCATGCCAAAACATCTCAAGGACCCCGAAAACACCTCAGACCCCAGAGGGTTAAACATGAAACCTGCAGAATTTCATGTAATAAAGTGTTATTTCTGTTCTTTGTGCCATTAGTGAAAGATCAGGCTCGCATGTGTCCAGCTCTGTGTCTGTGAAGAGTGACTGCTCAAAAGGTGAAGGACCAACATTCAGTGAGAGAAAACCATCAACTAACAAAAGGTATTTCATGTGCTTCTTATTTCTTATGTCTACTCAGTGACTGTTAGAATAATTTTTTTTGTAATACCCATAGGGCTCTGCGATATGGCCAAAAATTCATTTTTTAATGAAAGGCAATGCGGTATATATCTTGATATATTCTCCTTTTTTCTATTTGGACAATTTTCTGTATTTATTTTAAAAACATGTTACTTTACATCCTGCCCAGTGTTGTCTTACAAACAATGTTCATATTGAAGGCAATGAAAACAAATACAGTGAATGTAACCATGTAGGCTGTGCAACATTGTGTGCATAAAAGGGTTAAAACCACACTAACATTGTTACAACATTACAATCAAAAACAAAATTAATGCTTTTTAAAGCAGACATTAAATTCACTAAACTTAAAAATAAATAAAAACAAAAGTACTAAATGTTCACAGGAAAGAGGAACACACATTCACTCATCTGAGCTTAGCAATTATATTAGCCTAGATATGATAACCCCATTTCAATTCTGCTATCATTCAAATCCACTTACTTGTAGGTTTATAATATCCAAAATCAAATATTTTAGCAAAATGTAGCTATATTTTTAGCTGTGCTCCTATTCTATTGCACTCTGTCTGTTTGGTGCGTGGCGGAGCTCATTAAGTGAAGTTTTGCAGAGACTCACATGGCTTGTCCACTCCTGACAGAAAAATTTACATATTTGCATGACCTTCTAACATTTACAGATGGAGAATATACCTGTGCAATATAAGTTATTCACTGAGGAAAACAGCACATCACAAACGCATTAAACAGCACATATAACGGCTATCTGATTATATATGATTTTTGCCATACTCAAGCAGCCCTACATTAAACCATTTCAAATTAGACAGAAGTATTTCATGTAGCAAAGTGTTTTATCGTTCTGCTCTTTGTGTCATTAGTGAAAGATCAGGCTCACATGTGTCCAGCTCTGTGTCTGTGAAGAGTGACTGCTCAAAAGGTGAAGGACCAACATTCAGTGAGAGAAAACCACCCACTAACAAAAGGTATTTCATGTGTTTCTTATTGTTGGTCACACATAGACTGTTAGCGAATATTTCAGCAAATATTTATCATAAAACTGTGTTCAAAAGTTCAAAAGCAGTGCTATAAAAACCCAAAGAGAGCATCAGCAAAAAGATTGAAATTTGTATTTGAAATATAATTAAATTTTTTGTAATATGCATTAATTTGATTCTGCTTACATAACTACTGCAAAACATATCAAAATACCTATTGTCAATGCAGAATTCACTATACGTTTATACTTAAATAGATCCTATACTTTAACTGCGAAACTTAAATTGCTAATGTTTTCTCGTTCTCTACTAAAGATAATAATACAATTTTGCCTGAAAATGCAGTATTTTCTTTTATTGGCTAACAGGCTTCAGTGTGAGACATTAGACTCAGACGGTCAGACTCACAGGAACAACAATAATTGCAAAGACAATCTCCTAGGGATCTTCCAGGTAGGACACATTTTCATACATTTTATATTTATAACAAACAAATAGATACGGAACTTTTTTTGCAAAAATAATAGAATATAAATTTTTAGAACCGATAAAATAATAAACAAAATGTGAAAAGACAAGTGTTGTTTTTGTTCATTTTGTGTTAAATGGCAGCTGATTGACATGTTTGGTTTTTAACTGGTTTCTTTTACACATATTGTTAATTACTGGATAATTCGTTTTTTTTTTAACCAAATATGGATGTGGATCTTGTTAAATTGTGTTGTTCTGTCTCTTATTTTCTTTGCTTTGTTTGTAGGATATTGAGAGCAAAATAATCATATTTCTGAAGCATGAACTGGAAAAGTTTAAGAAAATATTACAAAGTGAGAACACACAACACTTTGTGAAGGACTTTAATGAGAATAGATGCAGTATCAAAGCAGCAGCTCTTGATCTCACACTACATTACCTGAGAGAGATGGAGCAAGATGAAGCTGCTGATGCTCTAGAAGGTAAGAGACTCATGATCATCTGTCTGATTGTCACTTATAAATGTAGGAGAGAAAATTAAGACTAAAACTATCTATTTTCTATTCCTGTGTTTAGATGAACTGTTCCTCATTTATCGGCTGAAATGTAGCCTGAAGAAGAAGTATCAATGTGTGTTTGAAGGAATAGCAAAGCAAGGTGACTCCACACTTCTGAATAACATCTACGCAGATCTCTATATCACCCAGGGTGGCATTGAACAGGTCAATACTGAACATGAGGTGAGACAGATTGAAGTTGCTTCCAGGCGTCATGAAGCACAAGAGATACAGGTTGAATGCAAACATTTGTTTGAAGCACCTGAACAAGATGAGGAGATCCGAACTGTATTGACAAAAGGAGTCGCTGGCATCGGAAAATCAGTCTCTGTGCAAAAGTTTGTTCTGGACTGGGCTGAAGGAAAAGAAAATCAAGATATCAGCTTCATATTTCCTCTTCCATTCAGAGAGATGAACTTAAAGGAGAAAGAAAAACTGAGTTTAATGGACCTTATAACTACATTTTTCCCAGAGACAAAAGGACTGAACCTTACAAGAAGGAATCCATTCAAAGTCCTGTTCATCCTGGATGGACTGGACGAATGTCGGCTTCCTCTGAAGTTTGATTGTAATGAGACGTGGCGTGATGTATCGTCACCAGCCTCTCTGGATGTTCTCCTAACGAACCTCATGAAGGGAAATCTGCTTCCTTCTGCTCTCGTCTGGATCACCACCAGACCAGCAGCTGCCAGTAAGATTCCTCCTGACTGTATCGACCGGCTGACAGAGATACGAGGATTCAGCGACGCACAGAAGGAAGAGTACTTCAAAAAAAGATTTACTGATGAGAATCAGGCCAACACAATCATAGATCATGTTAAAAAATCAAAGAGTCTCTTTATCATGTGCCACATCCCAGTCTTCTGCTGGATTTCAGCCACTGTTCTCCAGAACATTCTGGAGGAGAAGAGAAATAATGATGTGAAAAACGCTCAGGCTGATGCGATCTCTAAAACACAGCACGACTCAAACACTGAAGACACTCCCAAGACTCTGACACAAATGTACACACACTTTCTCCGCTTTCAGATCCAGCAGAGCCGCCGAAAATATGATGGAGAATACACACCAGATGTTTCCTGGGATAAAGACGCCATCCTTTCACTGGGGAAACTGGCATTTCATCAGCTGGAAAGAAACAACCTGATCTTCTATGACACAGACCTGAAAGCCTGTGGTATTGACGTCTATAAGGCATCAGTGTACTCAGGCATGTGTACCCAGATCTTTAAGGAGGAAACAGGGATCATTCTTTGTACCATGTACTGCTTTGTTCACTTGAGCATTCAAGAGTTTATTGCAGCCCTTTATGCTCATCTGTTTCTGGACATCAACAAGACAAGTGTGTTTGTTCATGAGTCTACAGAACAGGAAAAGAAACATGAAACCATGATTGATTTTCTCAAGACTGCAGTGGACAAGGCGCTCGAGAGTGACAATGGACACCTGGACCTTTTCCTTCGCTTCGTCCTCGGCCTGTCGCTCCAGTCCAATCGACGACTCTTACGAGGTCTGTTGAAACAGCGAGACGGCAATGACCAGAGCAACAAGGAAATAGTTCAGTACATCAAGCAGAAATTAGAACATAATCTTCCTGCAGAGAGATCCATCAATCTGTTCTACTGTCTGAATGAACTGAACGACCAAACTCTGGTGGATGAGATTCAGACTCACCTTAGCAAAGGAAGTCTCTCATTTGGTGATCTTTCACCTGCCCAGTGGTCTGCTTTGGTCTTTGTGTTGTTGACATCAGAGAAAGAGCTGGAGGAGTTTGAGCTTCAGAAATTCAAGAAATCAGACGAGTGTCTCATTAGATTATTGGCTGTCATCAAAGCCTCCAGAAGAGCTCTGTAAGTCACTTACTACGTTATGTCATGTTTTGGTCTAATCCAGGGTATAACAGATTCTTTAAAATACATGTATTATCAGTTGTTACTTTATTTCTCCCCCAAAAAATAAATGCTTAAATTTCATAAGTTTTAGTTCTGTAGTTTTAATTGTGGCGGAACAAAACATATTGCAATGCAATACATAGATGATTGAGAGATACAAATAAACGTTTATCAAAAGCCTGTTGAATCATATCTGATATATACATTTTAACGTGTTTTAAAAAAAAATTACTTGAATTTAATAATTGTAATCTTGAAACATTAATAACTATAAAGAAATTCTTAGGTTTCTTCTCTTGGGTTTACTTTAATCAGTAAAGATAAAAAAAAAATGATTTAGAACTGAAAGGCCTTTTTGCTGAAATGTATGAACTATCAATCAGATGACAGAAGGCATGTAGCAGATTTTTTTTTCAGCCAAGTTTTGATCAAATTGATAATTTAGAGGTCTTAGACATTCATGTATCAAATATGATACATTAGGCTTTATAGGGTTAAGTTAGCAGAGGATGAAGCACAACAGTATTGTTATCATACAACACACTGGTTTAAAGTTATTTCACCAACTTTCACTATGTAGTTCTCTTCAACTTCTGCTATAAAGCACATATGCTCTTACATAACTTCAATGCTGAAATCATTAACCCCCCAGAACCACCTCCTCAAGACAAATGTAAAACTCATTGTCATTTAAACTATATTTTTATTTATGCATGTCTCATTTAATTGAGCAAATTATTTAATCAAAAATAATATATAGAAAGGGATAGTTTTCTCAGTGTTTAGCTCACCCTTCTATTTGTATATAAAAATATTCCACCTAATTTCGTCATGTAATTTATTTATCTTGCAGGCTAAATGATTGTGGCTTAACAGACAAAAGCTGTTCAGCTCTGGCTACAATTCTTGGATCAGATACCAATCTGAAAGAGCTGAACATGAACAATAATAAACTGCAGAATTCAGGAGTGAAGCTGCTCTGCGCTGGACTGAAGAATATAAAGTGTAAATTGGAGATACTGAGGTAAGTTGTGTTACAACTAGGGCTGTCAATCGATTAAAAATGTAATCTAATTAATTACATACTCTGTGATTAATCTGAATTAATTGCATACATCATTTTTGCTGTTAAAGTATTTTAAATATTTCAATTCAAATGTATCAATGAATAATCAGCATTAGTGACATTAAAGTTCAAAAACTCTTTTATTATTAAACAAAAGGAAGCTGGAGCGCTGCTGGTATCCCTTGTATCCTCTGGTGCTCTTGGAAGGGTTGAATGTTCATAAAAATTATTTGGAAAGAAATGGGAAAAAAAATCCAAGTCCAGGCACTCAGTAGGTTACAAAAGTAAAAAAGCCTTTATTATTATTTGATCGAGGGCTAAACCATTAAAAAACACCAACGTGTATAGGCCCACTGGCCTTCATCAGGGTGTTGGTAACAAACAGACAGAATCAAGCAATACTTATAGTTGCATTGGTTTCAGGTGTGCCACTCTGGCACTTGCAACACAAATTTTGGCCACTAGAGGCAATAGTTCAGGTCATGTCTAATGCCAGAAGTTAAATCATACAAGTACAAAGCAAAATAAGAGATCTCCAAGTGGAAAAATAGGAGTGACACCACTACAAACATCTAGTGTACTCCACACAATATGTACCAAATGTCAATAAAGTGTCTTTATAGTGCAACTTACTGAGTGGACTTTAAAGAATAACATCCTTCTCTTTCTAGACAAATTGTACAGACAGGAAAAGGGGACTGCAATGGGCGCTTGTTTTGCTCCCAATTATGCTATTCGTTTTTTAGGCTTGTGGGAGGAGCGCTATATATTTTCTTAAGATAACCCTTTTAAACCTCTTGGGACCAAAAACGCACCCGTGCGTTTATGCAGATTTTTTTCATATAGCAGAAAAATAGACTTAAACTACTCCATCATTTCTGGTCATACAGAGTTATGAAACATAAAAAAAAACTGTTAAATGTCTACTTTTTTATGTGCCCATCTACAATCGAAATAAAATATTGTGCTTTTATAAAAGAAAGAAAATATACAGGGTGTGCGTTCTGCCTCTCTGTGTCTGTGAACTTTTTTTCTGGAGCACGTCTCTAAACTTAAACAAAACTCACCGAATACTATTCACCCAGACATGAGCAATATATGTTTATGATCATTTAAGTTTGTACTTTTAAATTATCTAATTTAAAACTAAAATAAATATTCCCTGTTTATGTAATCTATATAAAAAGAGAGAGGTGTCAGCCGTTCTCATTATCGTTCTCGCATCTCATTATTCCGCTAATGTGACACGGCCATGGAGAGCGCGCGCTATTCAAACGCTAATGATCTGAAGCAACACATTGAGACGTGTAAACGCCCACATAAACTCTGTAAACACACTATATTTAGTCAGATTAATGTACTGTTGTCTTGCGCGGCTGTGAGGAATAATCCTGGGACATTTACCTCAGAACAAGTGCTGGTTTATTTTCACTTCGAGGAGCGAGCTGAACTGTAAGTGTTTTTATTTTTGTGCTTTGTTCTAATCGCGATATGTAATAACGTTAGTTTCTGTAAACGCAAAAATAGCCTACTGTTTAAATTTGAATCATGTTTCTGTGTGTGTGTGTGTGTGTGTATATGTGTGTGACTAGTTTTGGATAGATGATAAAGTTTTAACTCTAAAATAGACATCAAATAAGCTTTTGTTAGCAGTTTCTGGTCATATGTTAAATATATAGTATGTTTTGTCAATAAACTAATCAACTAAGAATAGTGTTTTTTCCAATGCAAGCTATATCAAAATAATGAATCCTTAACTTTGAAATATGTATGATAAAATGTATTGGCCTACTAAGACATTTATGGAAAAAGACAATTTTCTTTTCAAGATGTTTCCACCTCTAACTTTGAACCAATTCTGTAGAATGGCCCATATAACCTATTTGAACAGGATTTGTTTCCAGGTATGACTAAAAATGTGCTTTTGACTTTAATTTATATTTTGATTTTATATATATATTAGTGCTGGGCAACGATTAAAAATTTTAATCGTGATTAATCGCATGAATTTATTGCGATTAATCACATTGTTACGCGCAAGAGTGAATAATGATTTCTAAAGTAGTGTATTGCACACTTTTGATTTAAATGTACTGCTATATACACAAAAGTGCAATAACATGTGGTTTGCCAAAACTTTAAAACAAATAAGCTCCTTTATACCAGCAGTATTCCCTTTACACAGTAGCAATAAAATATTTATTGTAAATCTCAACTTAAACATTAATGTAATCAAATCAAATATTAAAACAAAGCTATGCCACTGCCAGGGCATTACCTTGTCACTAGCTTGTTAAAACGAGTCCAGTTTTCTTGTTTTTTTTCTGAACAGGTATCAACAGGTATCTTTTATCAGGGAGCAGCAGAAACAGTCTATGTAGTCAGAGGTCATGACCACTACTACAGATATATAAGTCGACCAACGTTACTTCTCTGATAGCAGCTTAGGTTTGGTCATGACATGGTTTCCCACGTACACTAGATTACATTAAACAGATGTAAAGCCCAATTTATACTTCTGCGTCGAACTCGCGGCGTAGCTACGTACCTGCTGTGTGTATCGCGCGCACCCTGACGTGCACCTCTCCAAAAATGTAACATTGCGTCAATTATACGCGTACCGCAAGCGCTGTGATTGCTAGAACCGACAAGCTAGTGCGACAAGCGAGTGTGTTCCTGTGAAACTTTTGCGGTCATGCTCGCCTCACGCACGCGCACGCGCCCTCGCCCTCCCGTTGCCGAAGTTGAATTGACGACGCGCTGCACAAATCATTGGAAGAGAGACTGATCCTCGGCTCGCTGTTTGTGCGTTTCCACAATCTAAATAGTTATCAGGACATCAACAGAAGGGAATTCACATGGCAGCGCATCTCCACTAAACTAAACGCAGGCCTATCAGGTAAAGCTATGTATAATTTTAATTTAAGTTAAAAAGGCTACAGCTGCGTAGCGCACAGAAGCCGTTGCCATGGTTACTATCCATAGAGCGCCTGTCATTCACTCGCGGAGCGCTGTCTCCCTTTCTGTTCACCTGAGAGAACCTGCCAAAGCCTCTCCACTGCTTGTTTGTGTGGGTTATTTGCTGGCTGACCAACATCCCACCCCTCCTGTGATCCATGGTTTGACTGTAGGCCTATGTGTATTCAGAGCCAGTGAGCAACTGACTTTTAAAAATAATAATAAAAACCAACTGCGTTAACGGGCGATAAAAAAAATTGTCGGCATTAATTAATAAATGCGTTAACGCGATAATAACGTGTTAACTTGCCCAGCCCTAATATATATATATATATATATATATATATATATATATATATATATATATATATATATATATATATATATATATATATATGTATGTATGTATGTATGTATGTGTGTGTGTGTGTATATTGTCCTTGCATTCTTTCTTGTGTGACACACCTGAATGAAAGGCTCATTAATGATAATTAACAAAATAAAATAATGCGGGGTTTTTGTCTTCTCAACCACCTAATTATTCACAATGGGGTTGGGGCGTTCGCTCATTCGCATATTGCCTTGGCTAACAAAAAAATGTTTTTCACAATTTAAAAGAATCTATTGTGTTATGTGAATGATTAGAAAGGATGATTTTCAGATCATTTTGAAGCAAAAACTCCAGGCCACAACTTCC
Source organism: Rhinichthys osculus (assembly GCA_029959095.1). Taxonomy (NCBI): domain Eukaryota; kingdom Metazoa; phylum Chordata; class Actinopteri; order Cypriniformes; family Leuciscidae; genus Rhinichthys; species Rhinichthys osculus. Next base: position 2,808,807 of record JARWKJ010000011.1, on the reverse strand, counting down.
ATTAGTCAAAAGTCTTGTGGACACATATTTAGTATGTGTTTTGTGGCTTTATTTCAGAAACTTTAATTTTTAGTTTTTTCAATAACCATGCATAAACAATATTCTCTCAAAAATACAAACATGTACATACATGTTGCTCACATATTATGGTAGCCCTGTTTGTGCTAAATAGAGTGTAATTTCACCTGTGCCTAGGGGTAGAACGGTACACAGAAGTCACGGTTCGGTTCATACCTCGGTTCAGACATCACGGTTCGGTACGATTTCGGTACAATGGAGGGAAAAGCAAAACAAAAATGCAGAAGGCATTGTATTTTTTAAATAAGTTTTATTAATAAAGGCATAGAACCAGTTTATTTGTAGTGCACTGACAATTGTTTTATATAATTAGTTTATTAATTAAATTAATAAAAAGACAAAAAGACCTTGCGATATGTTTGGTAATTGTACGTGAATTAATTTAAAATTATTTTGCTATATTTCAGATCAATATATTTGTTTTCCTTAATTTTAATTAACATTATTAATTAACAATGTAACATTATTCTCATCTGAATTATAAATAATTGATTTCTGTATAAAATAATACTACCATTACACATTCGATTTTTTTTTTTAATCAATGTAGAATGTGTAAGATTAGTGCTCCGAGGACAAGAAATGGAAACCAATGCAATATGACGAATGTCCAAAAGATGATGGGACCCACAGACTGTTTTGAAATGGAGTTGGATAAATATGTTTTGCTTTTAAAACAGTGCGTGTGTGTGTGTGTGATTTTGGTTGGGTGACTGACAGTTGTAGGTTACAGTTTGACAAGAGTTTACAGTGTGACAAAAGCACAATGTTGTGTTTTATTGCGAGTGTACACATATGTAAGTAAACACTTTGCAGGTTTAATGATCTGTATGAAAAAAATTACGGAGTATGTTTTTTATGTTTCCACTGTTCGATCGCGCGCCTCTCTCTCTCTCACACACACACACACACACAGGTCGATCGCGCCCGCGCGCCTCTCTCTCTCACTCTCTCTCACACACACACACACACACACACACACACACACACTCCAGCATTGCAATCTTGACATCGCAGCCTGTCCATTATGCGGTCACGGTCACACCAAACACGAATAGAGCGTCAAATTCGCGTCTAGTTCGACGCTAGTCCAAAGCGAATAGGACCCGCGTTTAAAGCCAACGTTTGAAGTGAACGCGCGTTCAGAGCTAAACCGATGGTACAGATTATGTGTCCCTAAAGAACCCGCGTATCTAACAGTAGTTCCGCATTACAGTTTTATTTATTTTTATACCGTGTATTCTCCGTGTAAATTCGTGCACCGAACCGTGACGCCCGTACCGTTTCGGTTCGATACGAATACATGTACCGTTCCACCCCTACCTGTGCCATTAATATGTTTATAAGCAACTGAAAAAAGCACAAATGTCAGGGCATGTCAAAACATCTCAAGGACCCCAAAAACACCTTGGTCCCCAGAGGGTTAAAGATAAAATCTTGTGGTGGGGTAGATATATTGATGATGTGATTCTGATGTTCTCAGCCTTAGAACAAGAACTTGTAGACTTTCATGTTTATGTAAACAGTCTAAATGAGAACCTTAATGAGAACTTACACGCCATAAACTTTCTGGATCTACGAATCTCAAAGGATAATGAGGGATTCTTGCATACATCTATTTTCAGAAAAGCAACAGATCGTAATACCTTACTGCATGCAAATAGTTTTCATCCCCCATGGCTTATTGATAACATACCCTTTGGATCCAGATCCAGAGACTAAGGTGTATATGTGATTCAGATCAGGATTTCCAAAATCTATGGAAGCAAATAAGAGACATAACTATTTGAAATTTAACAGCCACTGAATACTTCGTTTTGAAATATTTTATTTTGAAAAACATTTATCTGAATTTATTTCCTCTGAATTCACCCCTTTGAAATTATTTTACTTTGGAAACCATGTATCTGAATTTATTTGTTTATTTGTTTTGTTTAAAAACCTGCATATCGATTTTAATATTTTTCAATGCTCAAAAATTCAGATACAAAAAAAAAAAAAATCAATTTACAGAATTTCAGATAAAATAGATTCAGGTTGATCAAATTCGACTGCTTAAATTCAGATCTCAAATTCGACTGCTCAAATTCAGATCTCAAATTCGACTGCTCAAATTCAGATCTCAAATTCGACTGCTCAAATTCAGATCGAAAAATTCAAGTTAAATATTCACATGGTAACATCCGGGCCACCCAGGATAGGCCACGCCCACACCGGGGGGAAAGCAATCCAACCGTCTCTATTGATTTGCATTGCGAGAGGCTGCCTCCTTGTCATTTATGACGTATAACAAAAAACAAAACAATGTCTAAAAGCTGTTGTGAGACAAGGTGTACAGCAAACAAGCAAAATAACCCAGAAATCATTTTTTATACGCTGTCGACCCCAAAAACAGTTTGTTTTTCAGGACATAAAAGTGGATCAAGAAGTGGAAAGAGCGCAACTATTTCTCAAACTACTCTGAGAAAACTAGATTTGTCGGCTGCACATCCATGATGCGAATCTCCCGTTCCACCACATCCCAAAGATGCTCTATTGGGTTGAGATCTGGTGACTGTGGAGGCCATTTTAGTACAGTGAACTCATTGTCATGTTCAAGAAACCAATTTGAAATGATTAGAGCTTTGTGACATGGTGGAAGTAGCCATCAGAGGATGGGTACATGGTGGCCATAAAGGGATGGACATGGTCAGAAACAATGCTCAGGTAGGCCGTGGCATTTAAACGATGCCCAATTGGCACTAAGGGGCCTAAAGTGTGCCAGGAAAACATCCCCCACACCATTACACCACCACCACCAGCCTGCACAGTGGTAACAAGGCATGATGGTTCCATGTTCTCATTCTGTTTACGCCAAATTCTGACTCTAACATCTGAATGTCTCAACAGAAATCGAGACTCATCAGACCAGGCAACATTTTTCCAGTCTTCAACTGTTCAATTTTGGTGAGCTCTTGCAAATTGTAGCCTCTTTTTCCTATTTGTAGTGGAGATGAGTGGTACCCGGTGGAGTCTTCTGCTGTTGTAGCCCATCCGCCTCAAGGTTGTGCGTGTTGTGGCTTCACAAATGCTTTGCTGCATACCTCGGTTGTAACGAGTGGTTATTTCAGTCACTGTTGCCCTTCTATCAGCTCGAACCAGTCTGGCCATTCTCCTCTGACCTCTGGCATCAACAAGGCATTTCCGCCCACAGAACTGCCGCTCACTGGATGTTTTTTCTTTTTCGGACCATTCTCTGTAAACCCTAGAGATGGTTGTGCGTGAAAATCCCAGTAGATTAGCAGTTTCTGAAATACTCAGACCAGCCCTTCTGGCACCAACAATCATGCCACGTTCAAAGTCACTCAAATCAACTTTCTTCCCCATACTGATGCTCGGTTTGAACTGCATTTCAAAATCTGAATTTGAGCAGTCGAATTTGAGATCTGAATTTGAGCAGTCGAATTTGATCAACCTGAATCTATTTTATCTGAAATTCTGTAAGTTGATTTTTTTTTTGTATCTGAATTTGTGAGCATTGAAAAATATTAAAATCGAAATTCAAGTTTTTAAACAAAACAAATAAATTCAGATACATGGTTTCCAAAGTAAAATAATTTCAATGGGGTGAATTTAGAGCAAATAAATTCAGATAAAGGTTTTTCAAAATAAAATATTTCAAAACTAAGTATTCAGTGGCTGTTAAATTTCAAATAGTTATGTCTCTTATTTGCTTCCATAAAAATCAATCTATGGATATGCAGCGGCGTTTTCGACAAAGCGGTTATCAAACACAAACTCTCATTCAAGCTCATAATAGAGCCCAATCACTTGAAAGGAAGAACCTGCTTCAGTCTAAACCCAAAATATTGTCAACTCAGAAACCCTACTTTGTCACTAATTACAGTAAGGAGGCTATCCAGATTAAACACATTATAAAGAAAAACTGGAACATTATTGAATGTGACCCGACTCTACGGGAAGTCAGGGCTCCAGACAAACTTTTTCCCTTGGTTGCACTGGTGCGCCTAACTTTTTTATTTAGGTGCACCAGCACAAAATTTAGGTGCACTCAAATTTTTCCTCGTCTCACGTCGCCTTTAACGCTACAATTTCAAGGTCACCTTTTTATCACGCTCCATATACATTCATATATATTATGTAAATGCTTTTAAACAAGAATAAGGTGTAGTTTTTTATTTTTTATTTGAAGCACAATTATACTATAGCCAATATAAAAATATAAATCTTTAAAAAAAATAAAAAATGTAAAGTGCTGTTTTTACATTGTTCAAGTTAGGGCAGGGTATTGACACAAATTTCACAATTCGATTCAATATTGATTATTTTGGATATCAGGTACAATACATGGCAAATTTTCTCAAGGAAAACAAATCTCAACTAATGCTGTAAACTGGGAGTCAGTTGTAGCCCACTATGCTTCATTAGCCTACTATAATATTGAAGGTAAAAATTACCTGATTTGTACACAAACACTTTAATTACACTTTTATTTATTTTTATAATAATAAAAGTTATATGAAATATAAACATTTAAATGGTGGCTGCATAAAAACTTGCCAGATTTTTTCAAACAACATTCATTAAATATTGAAAAACATTAAAAATTATAATGAATATGTAATATGGTGCATATATTTGGCAAAATGCTCCTCTCTAGAGTTAATTTTTCTAGCTAGCTAACGAGTTTATGGTCACTGGATATGTTTTTTCTGAGGTAAATGTGACGTTACATTACATTGTTTACAAGCGTTTTACTGACGTCTTTCCACGGTTGAAACACTGATTGAGCGATTCCATGTGAAAGATACGAATTTCGATAAGTTGTACTCTATCTTTTAACACACTTTCAGATGCTTGTTCATGTTTATTTCGCGCTGTAACTGGTATTAAGGCGGAGAGGAGATCATGTGCTTCTCCTGAGCTGAGCTGAGCCAGAGCGATCTCACGCCACGGCGTCAAAACACTATTTATGTTTTTGAATTTCGTAACAAAATGGACCTAATTTGAAATCTGAGACTTTGTTTCATATCAATAGAAATAAAGAACAAAGATTATTGCGATTTATTGGATGGGATGCACGCTACAATGTTCCATTCATTCATCAACTGAAAACAGCATAGCCCAACGGTTCGTAAAAATGAGAATCGATTAAAATCGAGAAATCAATATTTTTCACCTAGCCCTAGTTCAAGTAGCCTACATTTTTAAAAGTTTCTTCGTTGTCTGTTTTCTTGCGTTTATTTAGCTGATGCTGCTGATTGCCGTAACTGATTCTCTGGTGCTCAAGTCGCAATTTATTTCAATCACACAGCACGGAGCATTTTAGTCCTACAGGAATATCTGAGCCACAGCCAATCAGAGGCAAAGACCCGCCCAATCTCTATCTCTGATTGGTTTAGACCACGATATGATCCAACCATGCATGTAAGGAGAACAAAAAACTCGTTTGTGGAGAGGCAGCGGATGCGATCATGCGAGAACGTTATTAGGTGCACTCTAGAGCCCTGCAAGTTAGAAAGAAGTTACCTCCCTGCTCCTAAACGTGAAATTTGGCTTCGTCAACCTAAGGGAAATTTTCCTTGCGGTAACTGTAATTATTGTGAGAATATGGCTAAAACTGATACATTTATGGATGTTTCCAGTAATAAGACTTACACTGTTAACAGTTTTATAAATTGCAATACCACCGATGTTGTTTATCGATTAGAGTGCACTTGTGGCTGTTTTTATGTAGGCCTCACTAAAAGGAGATTAAGAGACAGGGTAGCTGAGCATAGGTATGCCATCCGGACTGCAAATATGAATTATCCAATGGCCAAACATTATATAGACGCTAAACATGGAAGGGATTCGACCTCACGAGTAGTGGGCATTGAGGCTGTTCGCCTTGATGCCAGAGGCGGGGATATAATCAAACGCCTTAAACAAAGGGAGACATTTTGGATCTATTCTTTGAGGGCCACTAGTCATGCAGGTCTCAATGAAGATTTTGACCTTTCACCTTTTTTGTAATTGTTGTGTTTCAATGGGTACAGTGTTTTGACTAGTCTTTGAATACAATACCATTTTCTGTTAATGTTGTTTTAGAACCATCTTGACTATGAAATTAGAATTATGATGGGTAACTAACCTATTCACATTTATTGACATTTGGTACATATTGTGTGGAGTACACTAGATGTTTGTAGTGGTGTCACTCCTATTTTTCCACTTGGAGATCTCTTATTTTGCTTTGTACTTGTATGATTTAACTTCTGGCATTAGACATGACCTGAACTATTGCCTCTAGTGGCCAAAATTTGTGTTGCAAGTGCCAGAGTGGCACACCTGAAACCAATGCAACTATAAGTATTGCTTGATTCTGTCTGTTTGTTACCAACACCCTGATGAAGGCCAGTGGGCCTATACGCGTTGGTGTTTTTTAATGGTTTAGCCCTCGATCAAATAATAATAAAGGCTTTTTTACTTTTGTAACCTACTGAGTGCCTGGACTTGGATTTTTTTCCAATTTTTATGAACACTCTTTTATTATTATTTGCCGTAACACCAAGGTAATTGTGATTGCTAACTGAAGTCCAGTGATCTCCTGTAAGCGCAATATTCCACTCCCACCAATACATCTCCTTTTGTTTTGTTTTCAGTGTCGTACAGCTGCTGGATTTTTAATCCAGCGGGTTATATGTTATGTCTGAAGAGGCAATTTGCAAAACCTCTGCTAACCCTCTGTCTTCTATCACTGAAACTGCAGGACATTGTGATGCATTTAGCAAGGGAATTTCTCAGTCGGTCAAATACAGATTTGCTAAATTTGCGTTTCAGTGTTTGAAGATGACGTTGACTGCTAGAGTTGGTATCACGGGACATGCTAGGTCGTACCTCCGGATTAACGTTAACTCCTGGTTGCTTTGCATTGATGTGGACTTTATTTTTATCAACACTTCCATCAGGCCGTTTTTTTATAAGTAAATGTTCCAATCAATGATCCAGGCAGCGCGTTTTCGTCTCCCTCCTTCAGAAAAAAAGTCGAATGGTGGCTAGAACGGCTCCCAATCAAAGGTCAATAATAATGGATTAATCTGCGTTATTTTATTTTTTTCAGAATAATTAATCGCAATTAGCGCGTTATTTAATTAACTCTAATTACAACAGAATACATTTTTAGATATTGTTTACTTTTAAATATATTTTGATTATGACAACTCAGAATAGATTATTTTTAAGCCTCTGGGGTCGACAAACGCACCGGCGAGTTTTGCTAGTTTTTTTTTTTTACATAGCAGCAAAATAGACTTAAAATACATTAATAGTAATTCCTTGAAAATTTTACCTCAGAAGTGCTGGTTTCGGTTTCATTTCGAGGAGCAATGGATCCAGCTGAGGATCGTGAATAGTAAGTTCTTTATTCTTAAGGGCTTTGTTCTAATCGCAATATAGTGTATGTAAACCGCAAAAAGGCTGTTTAAATATGAATCGCATGTCTATGTGTGAATGAACATGAACACATCTACTAGTTTAGCTTTTCCCAAACTATATTGCTATACTGAAATGAGTACAAATCGACTGAAATATGTTCAAATAAAATGTATTTGTATAAAGCAACATATTAATTTGTAAATTAACATTTATTTGCCCTATATTAATATATCATAAAAACGATATGTTACAGATGAAATATGAATGTTTAAACAAGATTTCGTTACTAGTTTTGGATAGATTTGAAAGTTTTTACAGTAAAATAGACTACTGTCACATCAAATAAGCTTTTGTTTGCCAATTTCTGCTCATATGTTAAATAAATAGTATGGGATGTTTTGTCAAAAATAAAGTAGGTATATTGAATTATCAACTAAGATATTATTAGGGGTGTAACGGTACACAAAATTCACGGTTCGGTTCGATACGATACACTTGTGTCACGGTTCGGTACGTTTCCAATACAGCAAAAAGAAAGAAATGCCAGAGAAAGTTCCTTGATTTAATTTTTTTAATTATAATTTTATTAAAACTAACATATTAAAGTATGATTTTTTTTTTTTTTAGCAATGATGGAGCTATACTTGACTTTTCTTAGGAGCTTATAAAACAAAACAGCTCCTTGGACAAAATGAAATGTAATATTGTAGTAGTTATAAACAAAGGTTTATTTTAGTTCAGATTAACATTTGAGGGCAGCAATTGTATTCATAATGTCAAAATAAAACCCACGTGATGTTACTTGAAAGCATTATAGGCTACTATTCCTGCCAAACTTCCATGGTTACAGTTAGTAGTGTTACTACAGTAAACCCATGGTGAATGTGCTGATCTGTGGACACTGGATAGTTCATTCATGGCACAATGTTTCTTCCTGGTTTCCACGTCAGCGCTGTTTGATCCGTTAATAACGGAGAAATGCGAATGTTTCTCACTATATCTCGCAGCGATGTTATTATTTCAGTGGCGAATTCAAATTTTTTCTCTCTGATTTCGCTGTGTAGTAACAGTGCTGATGATTATGATCGGCTCGCGCTGCATTGGTACAAACTGATAAACGGTCCGTCAACCACACAATATCGAGTGGTTTCGTTCCGCTTACATTACATTTGCCATTTAATGTTGTGGTCACGCCAGCGTCTCTATTATGAGCGCGCTTGCCACGCGTGACGCGCCTACATTTAAAATAACGAAATTTTGGTCGGCAGGAAAAATGGTCCAACGAACCGTTCGGTTCAAAAATGCATACCGAAAACCGAACCGAAAGCCTCGTACCGAATGGTTCAATACGAATACGTGTATCGTTACACCCCTAGATATTATATTCTCTTAAAAATACAAACATGTACATACATGTTGCTCAAATATTATGGTCGCCCTGTTTGTGCTGAATAGAGTGTAATTACACCTTTGCCATTAATATGTTTATAAGTAACTGGAAAAAGCACAAATGTCAGTGCATGTCAAAACAGCTCACGGACCCCAAAACACCTTAGACCCCTAAGGGTTAACATGTTATTGAATATGGCAATATTAAAGGGTCTTGAACTGCATTATTTTATTGTTTTATAATGTTTCCTGTGGTGCATTTATAATGTTAGTATAATTGAGAGTGAGTGAGAGGTGAAGATAGTCAATGGCGTTTGCCTCGCTGACATTAACGCTGCGTTTATTAAGGCCACGCGCCTGTAGCCTCGCTACAGCGGGGTAATACCAGATCCATACCTCTCGCTTCCCGGAGACATGTAGTGGATCCAAACAATGCGCATATAATGAACATAGTAAAGTAAAACAACAAGAGTGGTATGGTCCAAAAGTGAACTGATATATATGATCAAGAAATCTGGTGTGTTAATGAAGTATTGTGTACTTTATGTGAGAGAAATGAATTGGTGTTGACTTTTTAAATATACATGGGTATAAAAAAAAAGAAAAAAATAACCTTTTGTTGGATGAAGTGTGAATAATCCAAGACTAAATTGATATATTAAAGGTGTATTTAAAATTCAAAATTCTCTCTCTCTCTCTCTCTCTCTCTCTCTCTCTCTCTCTCTCTCTCTCTTCAATTCAATTCAAATGAGCTTTATTGGCATGACTGTGTAAAATAGCACAATATTGCCAAAGCAATAGTAATATAAACATATATGTAGATACATAAAAGTGAACAATAAAAAACAAAAACAAACAAAAAAACATTTCCATATTATGCATAAATATCTCTCTCTCTCTCTCTATCTCTCTCTATCTCTCTCTATCTCTCCCTCTCTATCTCTCCCTCTCTCTCTCTCCCTCTCCCTCGCTATCTCTCTCTCTCTCTCTCTCTCTCTCTCTCTCTCTCTCTTGCTAGGGATTGTGGGTAGTGGGAAGAATTAGAGTTCGGGAGCACATGAGAGTTTGTTTACTTTAATCTTGTTTTTCGTTTTCTTTTTATAAGATTTCGTTAAAAAGTTTAGTTTATGTAACAAACTTATTTTTGAACGCTGACTGAGGTCGGCAAACCTATAGATAAATGGGGTCAAGCGGAGATTTCTCACGCTTGACTCTTAGACACGGTTTGAAATGCACACCTGATGATTCAATATCTGTGGAAGATGTGGTGGTTGCAGTCAGCGAACAGGTTGGTGGGTTAAATATTAAGTCAGCTTCAAGGATGAACAAAGCTGTTGTTGTTTTTCTTGCCGATGTCCAGATGGTTGATGGTTTGGTTGAACGCGGAATTACGATTAATGATACGTTTGTGCCAGTACTGCCGTTATCGAGTCCATCTAAGAAAATCGTATTATCGAACGTTCCTCCGTTCATAAAGAACGAAACCATTCAAAGCGTTCTTGAAAGATATGGCAAATTAACAGCACCTATAAAAATGATTCCGCTGGGTCTGAAAAATCCGAATATCAAGCACGTTATGTCTTTTAGACGCTTTACGTACATGATATTGAATGAGCAACAAGATCCGCTCAATTTAGCAGTGAAACTCAAAAACTAAGGCAAAGATTATACAATCTTTATTAGCTCGGATCACATGCGGTGTTTTGCGTGCGGGGAACACGGGCATGTTAGGCAAACATGTCCAAAAAAACAAACAGATAAGTCATCTAATCCGCAAATAATTGAGCAACACGTTGAACAAAATAATGTTCTTGTTCCTGCTGTTGAAACAGCACCTAAAGAAAACACTGATGTAGGAAGAGACGTAGAAAATCAGGATACGGGTGAGGAGATTGTAAATCTAGCAAGTGTAGAAAAATCTACTCTGATTGTAAATGAAGAGGACAAACAATCAGAAAAAGGGCAAACAGTTATAGAAGATGATAAAACAGAAGGCGAAAGAGAGGAAGCTGAGGAAGAAAGCTGTACCCAGATGTCCAATGTGAGTTCAGGATATGCTATTTCTGAAAATGATTCAGATCAGGATCTTGAGAGTATAGATAGTCCTTCTGATGTAGATGATGCTGAGAGATCGGAGTCGCTTGGCGCTAGATTGTACACAGTAAAGCAAATCAGTGACTTTCTAGATAGTACTAAGGGAGCTCGTAAACCACAAATAGAGACGTTTTTCCCTGATTTGAAGCGATTTTTGGTGTCATGTAAAATGGCAATGAACAAAGCAACCGTTGAGGAATTAAGTAGACGGAAGCGTTATCGCCTTAAGAAAATAATAACAAAGGTAAAAAACACGGTAAACCGTAATGTAAAGAAGGTTTGAATATTCTTTTCTTTTTTTTTTAAATGGAGAGAAGAGAATTTATAGCCTGTGTTTGGACGCTTTTTGTCTCTTTATTAATAGTCAGCATCATGGCATCCTTAAACTTTGGATCTTTGAATGTTAATGGGTGTCGTGGTGCTGAAAAAAGGTGTGCTTTGTTTGATTTTTTTAATCGGAAAAAATCTGGTATAGTTTTTCTGCAAGAAACACACACAGATTTGAATAATCAGGTGCAATGGCTAAGTGAGTGGAAAGGTAAAACTTTCCTTAGCCATGGTTCAAACGTTAGTGCCGGTGTAGCAGTTCTTATTTCTTCAGATGTACAAGTACAAGATAGCAGAGCTGAAGAAGTTATACCTGGCAGAATGCAAGTTATAGAATTTAAGTTATTAGAGTTATTTTTTTTCTCTTATTAACATTTATGCTCCTAATGACGGTGTAGAAAGAGTTTCTTTTTTCAAAAAATTAAAAAATGTTATTTCAAAAATTCCAAATAATAGAATAATAATTTTAGCTGGTGATTTTAATTGTACTCTTGATTATACTATGGATCGGAACCATGTTGAACCTAATCTCAATTCGTCTGAAACTCTCAAAACTGTTATTCGTTTTCACAACCTTGTAGACGTTTGGAAAGAAGCCTTCCCTAGAGATAGACAATATACATGGTTGAAAATTAATTCGAACACAGTCTCTGGTGCAAGACTTGATAGATTTTATGTTCAAAAGAATAATAGAGGAAGGTTTTTTAATAGTAAAATTTTGCCAACATCATTTTCTGATCATCATTATATTGCGGTAACTATGACCATAAAACAGAGCACTTCCCACCATCATATTTGGCGTTTTAACAATAGATTATTGCAAGATAAGTCTTTTGTACAATTTTTTACTTTGTTTTGGAGAGAGTGGAGAGAGAGAAAGTTACAGTATAAAAATTTAGGCCAGTGGTGGGATACTGGAAAAGTACAGATCCAGCTCTTTTGTCAACAATATACAAGAAGCCATATGATGGAGCTGAAAGAAAAGGTCCTGTTCTTGGAAGAGCAAATTCTCCAGTTAAGCAGTTCCATCAGTGATGGTGAAGAGACAGAAACTGCAAAAATGCTTAAAGAGTACAATTTGATTTTAAAGAATTTGTATGAAGAAAGAAGTCGCTGCGCATCGATACGGGGACAATATCTTCAGCTAAACAGCATGGATTCTTCAACAAAATTTTTTTTTTCATTGGAGAGGAATATTAGAGAGAAGAAAAACATAAATTATATTAAATTGCCAAATGGAAAAGAAATCATGGAAAAGAAAGAAATAATTTCACAAACTTTACTCTTTTATGAGGATTTATATACAGCACAACCTTGTGACCTTGAAGCAACAAATCAGCTTTTAGATGGACTTCCACATCTTAAAAAAGAAGATAAAGCTGAATTAGACAAAGCCTTGTCACTTCACGAGCTAACTGAGGCTGTTCAGCAGCAATCCTCAGGAAAATCTCCAGGGTTAGATGGTTTGACCTCTGAGTTCTACAAAGCCTTCTGGTCCCTCATCGGACAGGATCTGTATGCTGTATTTTGTGAAAGTTTTGAATCAAAAATCTTACCCCTGAGTTGCAGAAGAGCTGTAATCACTCTCTTACCCAAGAAAGGAGATCTTGGCCTATTAAAGAACTGGCGACCAGTTTCTCTTTTGGGAACTGATTATAAAATATTATCTAAAGCTCTGACAAATCGTCTCAAGGAATTTTTAGCATCCATTATTCACGAAGATCAGTCCTATTGTGTACCAAAGCGGTCTATATTTGACAATCTTTTTCTTGTGCGGGACATGTTGTATTTAACCAAACTGCATAAGTTTGATCTTGGTCTTGTCTGTTTGGACCAGGAGAAGGCCTTCGATAAAGTTGACCATGAATATCTGTTCAAAATACTTGAAGGCTTTGGCTTTGGAAAGCAGTTTACTTCATGGATTAGACTTCTGTATGAAGATGTTTATAGCATGTTGAAAATTAATGGAATTCTGACAAGACCTTTTTCTGTACATAGAGGAGTGAGACAAGGTTGTAGTTTATCTGGCCTCTTGTACACAATTTCCATTGAACCAATGTTGAGGATGTTGAGGGAGAAGCTGCAAGGATTGACGGTTCCATCATCTTGCCTCTCGAATACTCCAGCAGTTAAACTAACAGCTTATGCCGACGACATCACAGTGATCATTAGATCTGAAGATGATGTTAAACATCTAATCTCATGCCTCAACATCTATGAGAGTGCTTCTTCGGCACGTGTCAATTGGGAAAAAACAGACACTTTATTATTAGGTCATTGGTTGAATCAGAATCTACCGCAACTTCCACATCAGTGCCTTTGGAATAAAGAAGGTGTAAAGATACTTGGACTGTTTTTTGGGACTGAACAGTTTATGGAAAAGAATTGGGAAGGACTTCTAGAAAAAGTAACAGGCAAGCTCCAGAGATGGAAATGGATTCAAGCTCAGCTTTCTTACAGAGGCAGAGTGTTAGTAGTGAACAATCTAGCCGCCTCAATGCTGTGGCATCGTCTAACAGTGTTGGACCCTCCCAAAGAGCTCTTATTGCAACTTCAAAAAGCCTTTGTTGACTTTTTTTGGGGAGGCCATTATTGGCTCCCTCCAGGAGTTCTGTGCCTTCCAGTTATTGAGGGCGGTCAAGGACTACTTCATCTAGCCTCTAAGGTGAAAGCCATGAGGTTACAGACTGCACAAAAACTGCTTTATTCTTCTGACTCTGTACCATGGATCAGTTTTGGTCTTGCCATTCTACGAGAGAAAAACAAGATCGGTTTTGATAAACAAATATTTCTGAGCTCTGTTAATGTTGTAAAGGATATGTTTAAGATCAAGTTTTATGGATCTGTGTTTGAAGCTTGGAGTTATTTTAAGTCGGAGCGAAAAGAACATTTCGGCTTTAATGAACCACTTTTTCACAATCCCTGGTTTTCCCATACTTTTATACCTAGCATTGATTTTTCTAGCTTTGGTTTAGTTGGTGTAACTAAAGTTGGGGATTTGATTGATTTGACTGATAGAGAGTGGTTTTCAGTACAACATTTAACTATAAAGATTGGAGGTAGATCAGAGAGAATTGTTGGGAATATATTGAAGAATTTGAAAACATCTTTTCCTACGTCTTTGTGGGAATATATAACCAATTTTATGTCTGGTAATAATTATTCAGAAGTTCTTTTTCCTGAAGTGTATATAACACCACAGGTAGACCAACATGAGAATGATGATGACGATAATGTGAACTTGTTGCTCTCTTTTAAAGGTTTACAAAGCCTTCCTTTTTCTGTTGTGAACAAGCAAAATGTATATAATGTTTGTGTAAATTCTTTCTTTGCTGGACAATTAAGAGAGAGGAGAGATACAAAATGGAGATCTCATCTCTCATTGACAGAGAATAAATCACCTTCATGGCGGTTACTGTATAAAAACCCCCTACCAAAAAGGTCTGGTGATTTACAGTGGCGGATTTTGCATTGTGCATTACCAACAAAAGTTTTTTTGTTTAAATGTGAATATTCAGATTCTTCTCTTTGTACTTTGTGCAATGAACTTGACACAGTTTTTCATGTTTTCTGTGAATGTTGTAAACTATCTCCACTTTTTAATGTTTTGGATAGAATTATGAGCAGTTTAGGAATAATTTTTTCAAAAACAGTGTTTATTTTTGGTTGTAAGTATTCTCGCGATAAGTGGGAAATCTGTACTTGTTCAAATTTTTTGGTTGGTCAAGCAAAATTAGCCATTTGGAAGGCTTATAGAATTGAAATGGAAGGACAAAAAGTTAATATGGTTAATCTATTTAAGGCCTTGGTTGAATCCAGGGTAAGAATATGAATTTAATAAAATGCATTGTAATCTCCTAATGTTTGAGAAGAAATGGTGTGTAAACAAAAGTTTAATTTTTATAGAAGGGGAAGATCTCTTTTTTAAATGGTAATGTTTTGATAAAAAAGTAGGTTTTTTAGATGTTAAAAAAGTTTTTTTTAATGATGGAATAAATTGCTTTAAAAAGTCTCTCTCTCTATCTCTCTCTCCCTCTCTCTCTCTCCCTCTCTCTCTCTCTCTCTCCCTCTCTCTATCTATCTCTCTCTCCCTCTCTCTCTCTCCCTCTCTCTCTCTCTCTCTCTCTCCCTCTCTCTCTCTCTCTCTCTCTATCTCTCTTTCTCTCCCTCTCTTTCTCTCTCTATCTCTCTCTCTCTCTCTCCCTCTCCCCCCCCCCCTTTTCTCTCTCTCTCTCTCTCTCTCTCTCTCTCTCTCTCTATCTCTCTCTCTCTCTCTCTCTTTGTGCGCATGTGCGGAGTGAGTGTTGTGAGGAGTGTGTGAGTGAGAACCGGTGAGAACGCTGATGTGGTGAGAGTGAGCTTTTTTCTTCTTTTATTCCTGTTTTTCCCTATACTGTCTTTGTATAAGTGTGTATTGTTGATTGTTTTAAAATATTGGTATACTTTTATAGAGGAAATAGTTATTGTGTGAAGTATAAAGTAAGAGGACGCCGTCGGCCGGCGTTAGCCGGGTGGCTATGGCGGCGCCGGCGGTACCCGGTCAAAGTTTTGACCAAATTTCACGCAGGCATGGCGTTAAAGTACTGCCTGCTTTTAATTGTTCTGTAGAAGATTGTGCTTTGGCTGGTGGGAAGGCTGTCGGGTATGATAGTATTGTCTCTGCATCCCGAATGAATAGCACTGAATAGCATTTTTTTGGACGCCATAGAGAAAGTGAATAGTGTTGTTCAGAGTGGAGTTGTGATCCAAGATACGCTAGTTTCTGTTGTTCCGTTAATTCAACCCGCAAAAAGAATTATCCTCTCCAACGTCCCACCTTTTAAGGACGAGTTGTTAACAGCAGAGTTGTCTAGGCATGGCAAAAGAATGTCGCAAATGAAAAAAATACCGCTTGGTTGCAAGTCTCCTTTGCTCAGGCATGTTGTTTGTTTTAGACGGCAAGTGTATATGATTTTAAACAGCGGCGAAGATGAAATGAATGTGGCGTTCAAATTTCGAATTGACGGATTTGATTATGTCATTTTTGCATCTTCTGATACAATGAAGTGTTTTGAGTGTGGCAAAGAAGGTCACACCAAACGAGTGTGTCCTGGGAGGGCTGAAGTTGCGGGTGCTGGTTTGTTGACATATGAAAATGCTGGAGCAGTAATGTGGAGCAGACTAGCGCTGACAATGTAACGATGAATGCGAGAAAAGAGGGGGAAGATGGCGATACTAGCAGGACTGCTGTTGTTAGAGGGGTTGAGCGTGAGCAAAGTAGGGATGTTGTTTCAGGAGGCGTGGAAAGTACAGAAAATAAGAATGAAAGTCAAATTACGGTGACAACTGATAGTGTTATAGCTGCAGCTGAATGTATTTTAGCTGAGGAGAATAATACTGACTTTGAAAAGGATGAGGCTTTATTTAAAGCTCCTCCTAGTAAGAGGAAACGTGTCAAGAAATCCCCAAAGAAAACAAGTGATAAAGTGGTGATGGATAAACAAGCTGATGATACTGAACACAGTGCAATGGATGATTCTGATTGTGAGGCTGTAGATGGTAACAATGAGAAGGGTCAACAAAGTTATTCTTTTGTAAAATTGAGAAGTTTCTTACAAAAGACAAAGAATATGAAGAATGTCCAGGTTGTAGATTACTTTCCTGATCGGAAAGCATTCATTGAATCAGCCGTGATGTTAATGAGGGGAGAAGGTGAAGAACGATTCACAGTACAGGAGATATATAGACTGAAGAAATTTGTTTCTAAAGTGAAATTGGAATTAAAGATTGAAGATGGATTTGAAACTACATAGGTGTCTCTTTCTTAAGTTATTGTGTGTTTCTGTATGTTGTTTAAATTTATGCAATCAAATGAGTGCAATAAAGGGGGCACCCTTAACTTGAATGGTGCTAGAGATATTCAAAAAAGAGCACTTTTGTTTGAGTTAATTAGTCAGAAGGGTGTAGATGTAATGTTCATACAGGAAACACACAGTGACTGCTTGAATGAAATTGACTGGAGGAAAGAATGGCAAGGGCAGGTGTACCTCACACATCTGAGTTCAGTCACAGGTGGAGTGGCCATTCTTTTTGCAAAAAGTTTTTTGCCAATTTCATGTCAAATAAAGCAAATGATACCTGGTAGGCTTTTAATCATGCAAGCAAAATTTGAAAAGTTTAATTTTGTTTTTCTTAATATATATGCTCCCACAAATGGTACTGAAAGAATTGTGTTATTTAATAATGTCAGTGTTTTTTTTTTTTTTTACAAAATTGTAATTTTGATGATTATCTTTTTTTTTCGGGGGGGGGGGGGGGGGGGGGGGGGGGATCATGTTCTTGATAGGAATCATTTGGAACCTCACACTGCTTCAAGTCGTGTAATGCGTGAATTGATTGAAACGCACAGTTTATGTGATGTGTGGAGAGAATTGAACCATAACAATAGGCAGTACACATGGACACACTCCAGAGATAATGCTATTTCTATGGCCAGGCTTGATAGGTTTTATTGTTCTAGATCTCATTTTAATATTGTCAAAAAGTGTGTTATTACTCCAGTTGGGTTCTCGGATCACTGTTTGGTTTTGTGTGAAGTGTTTATAGCAAATGTTAAAATAAAGAGTGCTTATTGGAATTTCAATGCATCTTTGTTGGATGATATGCATTTTAGAGATGTGTTCTGTAATTTTTGGGGAATTTTTAAAAGTAGGAAAAATAGTTTTAAGGATTTAAGACAGTGGTGGGATTGTGGGACAGTTGAAATAAAAGCTTTATGTCAGCAGTACGCTTTCAATGTCTCTCGAGATATTACACACTCAATGAGAAAACTTGAATCTCAGATTATTGAATTGCAAAAGTTGTTTGAAGTTACTGGGGAACAAAAATGTCTTGATGCTCTTAAGTGTAAAAAGTCATTTCTTACAGACCTGCTGGGTATAAAGACACAAGGGGCTCTGGTTAGACCACGCTACCAGATGCTCACACAAATTGATGCCCCATCAAGGTTTTTCTTTGGCCTAGAACGGAAAAATGGGCAGAGGCGATATATTCACTCTATTCGAACAGAAAAGGGGCAGGAATTGAAAGAGCCCGCAAGTATCAGGAAAAGGGCCGTACAATTCTATGCTGAGTTATATAGGAGTGAATATGAAGAGAATGAGGAGCTCTCTGCCAAATTTTATGATGGCTTGCCAAATATTGCACAGGACAATGTAGTAAAACTTGATGGGTCTCTTACAGAGCAGGAGCTTTTAAATGCTTTAAAAGACATGAAGACTGGTAAAGCACCAGGTATTGATGGCCTCTCCGTGGAGTTTTACAAGGCCTTTTGGGGAGTGATGGGCAAGGACCTTTTGGATGTTCTAAATGAAAGTTTGGTTGTGGGTTCCCTCCCTCTAAGTTGTAGGAGGGCAGTGGTCACTTTGTTGCCTAAGAAAGGTGACTTACAGGAAATTAAGAATTGGCGACCTGTAAGTTTATTATGTACAGACTTAAAGATTTTTTCAAATGTTTTGGCCAATAGATTAAAAGATGTGATGGGGCAAGTGGTTCATCCTGATCAGACTTACTGTATACCCGGAAGGTCCATTATGGATAACATAACTTTTATCAGAGATATGCTGGATGTCTCTGGTTATCATGATCTGGACATAGGCTTTATTTCAATAGACCAAGAAAAAGCCTTTGATCGAATAGAGCATCAATACCTCTGGAATACGCTTGATGCTTTTGGCTTTGGGTCCACTTTTAGGGGAATGATTCAAGTACTATATAAAGACATTGAGAGCGTACTAAAGATCAATGGTGGTTTAAGTGCCCCTTTTGAAATTGGAAGAGGTATAAGACAGGGATGTGCTCTCTCCGGAATGTTATATTCCCTGGCAATTGAACCAATGTTAAATAAGCTGCGTTCTTGTATTGAAGGTTTTAAATTAGGGAATGTTCATAGTGTTCAACATCAAATTTCAGCTTATGCGGATGATGTGATGATTTTAATTAATGGGAAAAAAGATGTTATTAATTTGGAGTCTACTGTTAATGAATTTGGTGTAATTTCTGCTGCAAGAGTGAACTGGGAGAAAAGCGATGCACTGATTAGAGGTAAATGGAAGAATGGCTTACCAGTTTTACCTGGTGGGTTGATGTGGAAGAAAGGGGGTCTTAAGTATTTGGGAGTGCATCTTGGAACATCCAAATCTGTGCAACAGAAAAATTGGGATGGGATTACAGAAAAAGTGGAAGGCAGACTAAAGAAATGGAGATGGATTCATTCCCAGCTGTCTTTTAGAGGGAGAGTATTAATATTGAACAATTTAATAGCATCAACTATGTGGCATAAGCTCTCTTGTGTTGAACCTCCCACTGGACTATTAGCACGGTTGCAAAGAATATTGGTGGATTTCTTCTGGGACAGGATGCACTGGGTCCCTCAAAGTGTGCTTTTTTTGCCATTGGAGGAGGGAGGACAAGGGTTGGTGTCTCTAGCAAGCAGATATGCAACATTACGATTACAGTTCATCCCGAAGTATCTAACAGGCTCAGTGGATTTGGTATGGAGAGAAGTTGTAAAAAGCATTCTTCACAGAGTGGATGGACTTGGACTAGATACTGCTTTGTTCCTCATGGATACCAAAAAGCTACATTTGAGTGGACTATCTTCATTTTACCTTGGATTGTTCAAAGTTTGGGGATCTTTCATCATTAAAAGACCAGAAAATGCAAACTCTCTGTTCTGGTTGTTGGAGGAGCCTCTAGTCAAGGGGGCCCGTTTGGACATAACAGATCAAGTGCCAAATATTTCGCAGAGACTGTGTGACACACAGACGGTAAAGATGAGTCACATAATTAAAGTGGCCGGATCTGAACTAAAGGATGTTACGGCGGTGGCGGCGTTATGAGGACAGAAATCTATGCGACAAACATCCACAATCATGGACTTATGGAGAAAAAAACTGGCAGCAGAGGAGTTGTTACTTCTTGAAAGATATAAGGAAGGGTTTTTGCTTCCTGATAAGAGAGACCCTTTTCCCAAGCATTGGATTACACCAGATTTAAAGGAGATGTCTGGTATTTTGTTAAATTTGAATGGACTTCAGGATTTACTATTAGGTGAATTGAGTGGAAAAGTGATGTATAAATGTTTTGTTAAAATATTGTACAAGTCAACACTGTGTGAGAAAATGGATAATGTCTGGAGAGAGAAGTTTGATGTAGGGGACGAAGTTAAACCACATTGGAGGGCCTTTTATAAACCACCATTGATGAAAAAATCGGGAGATCTTCAGTGGAGAATCCTGAAGGGGGCTGTTGCTGTGAATGCTTTTGTTTCAATCATTAACCCAAATGTCAATGAAGGTTGTGTTTTTTGTGGTTTCAGATAAACTATTTATCATTGTTTTCTGGAATGTAATAGGCTGAAACCACTTTTTGATTTACTAGAAAATTTGTTTTTGGGTTTTAAGGAAAGTTTCACACCAAAGGTTTTCATCTATGGGGCAGGATACAACCGCAATCAGAGATTCAAATGGCAGTTGATAAACTTTATAGTTGGCCAAGCAAAAATGTCAATGTATATTTCAAGGAAAAACATGATTCAAAATATGCATTGCCAGGATAGTGTACTGTTGTTTAAGGCATTTATTAGATCTAGGATCTCAGTCGAGTTTAAGTATTACAAGGAGATGCAAGATTTGGGAACCTTTATATTGCAGTGGTGTTTCAATGAAGTTTGTTGTGCTGTGTTTGAGGGGGATTTAACTTTGAGCGTTTTGCTGTGTTGATTGTGTTTGAGAGGATGCAATGATACATTTTTGTCACTGACCTAATAAAAGTGTGGTTAAAAATCAAATCTCTCTCTCTCTCTGAGTGGATGTTGGGAGTGAGTGGACGGAGTTAGTGCGCGTGAGTGGAAGAGAACGCTGTTGAATGAGTCAGTTTTTCTTCTTCTATCTTTTGCGGTTTGTTTGTGTAAATCTTTTGTTTGGCAAGCATATTGTTGAGCAAGTAGAGACGCTGACCGAAAACGCTGTCGATCAGTGAAAGCTGGTCAATATGGCAGCATCTCAAAGTTTGGATAACTGAATGCGGAGGCATGGCATTAAAGTCATCCCCGCGGAGTGTTGCTTTGTTGAGGATTAAACAATTGCAGTCGCTGAAGTAGTTGGATACTCTAGCATGTTGTCTGCAGCTAGAATGAATAGTGCTGTAGTGATTTTTCTTAATAGTGTAGAGAAAGGTAATGAGGTTGTAGTGAAAGGGATTGTCGGTAACGATGTGTTTACCCCGGGAATGCCTTTGGTCCAGCCAGGATTACGCTTTCAAATGTACCGCCATTTATTAGAGATGATGTAATTGAAAGGGAATTCATGAGAAATGGTAAAATGATGTCTAAAATCAGTAAGATCGCGTTCGGCTGCAGGGTAGAGAATCACCAGCCGTTCGTAAGTTCTTTCTTAAATTGGAACGTAAAGTCCACAATAGAGGCTTAGTAACTGGATGCTGCCATAAATAATTAGTTGGAACATAGTTACATTTAAACTAAGTTTAATGGTGCAATGTAAAAATATTTAGTAGTTTGTTAGTTTGTAACTTAGTGCCTATTTACGCACAGCTGGTTTCATTTAGAAGACAGACACACATGATTCTAAAAAATGAAAATGAGGAACTATGATTAGTGATCTAGGCAACTTCAGAAAGTATGAAGTATGCTTTGGCTGTGGACAGGAAGGACAGGATTCGTGCTTGTCCTGAGAAGGAAGATCCAGTAGTGCCTCTGAATGAGAATAGAAATAAGGAGCAGACAAATGTAGGTAGAAATGAAGAACAGAGACAGTCAGAAACTGGTGAAGGATCACGTGTTTGACACAGGAAAAAAGAGATGGAAATAATAATGGAGAACTTAGCTAGGAAAACTTGGAAGATGTTGTGAATGAAGTTAGAAAAACAAGTACTATGGAAGAGTGTGAGGTAACGATTTCTAACTTGGTTGCAATAGTTGTAAATGTTTTAAAACACCTGCAATAAAACGAAGATTGAAGAAAAAAGGCCATAGGAAGAGAGCTAGGAAATGGAATGGAGATGAAATGTCAGGAAAGGGTGTTGAAAATCCTGGGATTCAGAGGGAATTCATATATGAGCAAAATAATATTAAGTCTGACCCAGAAAGTGGAAGTGAATCTTTAGGGTCTGTAAATTCAGTATCACAAAAAAAAAGATGTGTTTGAAGTACTTATACACTCGAGTTTTGCCTAGTTTGGATCGTTATTCATTCACTTATGAGTACGCTAAGATTGGGCACACTCAATATAAATGGTACATGAGAAAGCGGGAAAAGAACAATGCTTTTTGAACTAAGACAAAAGAAATATGATGTGATGTTGGTTCAAGAAACTCATAGTGATATTCAAAATTAGAGTGGTTGGAAAATGGAATGGGATTGAGAAGTTATTTTAAGTCATAAAAGTTAATCTAGTGTTGCTATAGCTGTTCTTTTTCAAAAACACTTTAAACCTTTATCATATGAGGTTGAACACATTGTTGAAGGGCAATTATTGAAAGTCAGAACAAAATTTGAAAAGTTTGTTTTAGTTTTTGTAAACATTTATGCTCCTGTACTTGGTCCTTAAGAGTGTTTATTTTATAAATAGATTGAATGATGCTCTTACTAGTTTATGGGGGGAGATTTTAATCGCACAGAAAATGACAAAGTAGATAGGAATCATAAAGAGCCATATATTGCATCTCAGCATGAAATATTGAAACTAATTGCTGAACATGATCTCTATGATATTTGGAGAATTTTTCATTAAAATTAAAGGCAATATACATGGGCACAAGCAAGAGAGAATTGTATTACTTTGGCTAGACTAGTTAGATTTTATTGTTTTAAACATTATTTTATTGTTATAAAGTAACAACACTTAGTGGGCGTAACCGCAGTCACTCCGACCGACGCTGACGTCACGCACACACCCTCTATAGCAGTGATTCTCAACCTTTTATGGGCCAGCGCCCCCTATCCATTATCCAGGTCGCTATGGCCCGCTCTTGATTTCAGAGTGTTGAGCAGATAGATGGCAGATAGATAGAAGAAGCTCTTCTTCTAAATGGGGAAGAGGGGTTTGAAGATGTTAGACTAAGACTTCCTTGTACATTTAGGTGTTACAGCAGCAACAGAAAATCAAGACAACACGCATGAAAAAAATAAACAATAGTCAATCAATCAATCAAATGTTAATTTGATCAGTCTTTTTGCCACTTAGTTTCCACAAGCACTTGCGCTCCCGTAGCGTCTGTCGTTGCTATGCAACCATGAACCGCGCACTCCATGACGTGACGAGGAAGTATCAGCAAAGGATTAATTGATTTCTAGCCCTTGCATTAGCTTTACTACTAGATATATTTATGGAGATGAGAAATAAAAACCCGCCCTGTACAGTATGATCAGCTGTTCGGTCGAGCTTTCCATGTTGTAACGGAAAGGCCGAAGCTGATCGGTTGGTTTGTCACATGACCTGCTGTGCGCTTGTGGCATTCTGAGAAGTTGAGATGTTTTCAACCGACCGTGTCGCTTCTATTAACATTACATATAACAAATTTGCACACGCATAAAACGCGATATCCTAAACCGCTGACTGGTTCGATGTAAATTAAATAATTTTAAAATGGACAAATGAGTCGACATTTAAAATTGTTGTGCAATACTTGTTTTACGTTAAATGTTTGATTATTTTGATGATTCATGGTAAATGTAAAAATGTTAAATTAAATAGAACAATACTTGAATAAATAGTAGGCCTATATTAAAAATAAATAGACATATGAGACTGTTTAAAATGTAAGTTAATAAAGCCAATATTTAAAAACATTTTGGCAGTTTTTTTTCTTTATCCATTTGAAAATCTTGTTAACATATGCTATTATAAACTCGTAGGGGCAACAAATGATCTTCTGACTCTCTCCTGTGCCACTGAAAGTAGAGATAAGACGGGCTGTCACTGGACAGTAAAAACGAACGTAGGCTATACGGTCATTAAAGGGGGCCTATTATGCAAAATTCACTTTTGCATGGTGTTTGGACATAAATGTGTGATGGCAGTGTGTGTATACAACCACCCTGCAGTGACAAAAATTTGTGACAAAAACACAGGCGTTGTCGGTGTTGTGTAGCTGGATGTATTAATACACATAGCTCTATTTGTTTACTGGAGCGATAGGCCTAACGTTATTGATCATGACAGTAATGAAAGTGAGAGCGCGCACTTTATAACAGTTCATAGGAGTTGTTTTACGGATATACAGTTTACCAGTTTATTAAGCACCCCCTGAAAAAGTGCTATATTTGCTTACTGTTAGTTGTAACAAACGAGCCAATGGCATTTCTGGTTGCGGGCGACTCATTTCCGATTTTGATGGGCACATTCTCTGCTCTGCGTGTGTGGGCTTGATCACGCTGCTCACGTTCTCCCCGCGGGAACGTGATCATCACGTCATTACGGTCGAGACTCAATGATCTCGTTACAGAGAGAGTCCCCTCATCCACACCCCGATCTAACACTCTCCACGTGAGGTGCTACTTCGGCTGGTGGCCAGGGTGACCTAAGGGTGAGAGTGTGGAACAAACAGCCGACTGTTGTCCGTGGACCACGCCCCCCTCTTCAGTGACGCAACCCGCGAGTGTTCAGGGCATTCCCCGGGTCTATTTTCGGATGCCCCGCGGGTTTCCCTTGACGCTCTAGAATCGGATCTGTTGTCCATCGCAGCATCACAGGGTGGGCTAGAATCTTCAGGAAGTGAAGATTCGACAGTGCTGCCACTTTCGGGTGTGCATATGGCATTTGTCGAGTCAGATCCTGAGATGACGGCCATGCTTTCCTGGGCCATCCCGGATGTGCATCAGCATGTGCACCAACGATCCCTCATTGATCTCCTCCGCCCTTCCTTCCCTCGACGGGGCCGCTGCCCATGAGTACACTGGGGTCCCCCCGGTTGAACGCTCTGTTGCGATGCTACTGTGTCCTCAGATTGCTTCCCGGCACAATCTTAAGCACCCGTCCGAAGCCTGTAGTTTTTTCGTCTACACTAAACTGTGGCGAAATTCTATAGCGCCACAGGACAGGCAGCCGCCTCTCCGCATGCCATGGCCATTCTGCTGGTTTACCAGACCCAGATGCTCACGGACATGCACGAGGGCGGGACTGACCCAAGGCTCTTCAATGAGCTGCGCGCCGCCACTGACCTTGCTCTCCGAGCGACGAAAGTGGCCGTATGCTCTCTGGGTCAGGTGATGCTCACCATTCTGGGGCTGACTGGTCTTATGTGCAGGATGTCGGGCGGACCCGTCTGCCGACACCCCCATATCCCAGGTCGGCCTCTTCGGTGGTGCGGTTGAGCGCTTTTGTCCAACAGTTCTCAACCGCCCATGAGCAGATTGAGGTTTATTCTGCCCGACGCCCCCGCCATCCGCTCAGATCCCTCAGTCTGCCCACCGCCGAAGGCACCCTCCCTTGGTTCCAACCCCGCCAGTTCACCCGGGCTGGCTCTGGAAGCCGCAGGGGGACGCCACAGCCCTCTCCAGCCCCGCCCCCCTCTGTCTCAGAGCCGGATGACAGTGTGTGTGCCGTCCCCGGACTGTACCGCTCTCATCCCCCTCTGTCGCCAGACCCCTGGCAGAGCAGGCCCCCGAGGAACGCTGGTCCTTCCCTGGCTTCCTCTGTCAGGGTTTCGGCCAATCCTGGACCTGCGCATCTGAACCGCCCCTTTCACAGGCTGCCGTTCAAGATGCTCCTGGCCAAACGCATTCCCGAATGTGTGCGGCCACAGGATTGGTTTGCAGCGGTCGACCTGAAGGACGCCTACTTTTATGTCTCTGTTCTCCTTCGACTCAGACCATACCTACGGTTTGCTGTCAGGGCGTACGCATATCAGTACGCTGTTCTCCCATTCGGGCTAGCCCTGTCTCCTCGCGCCTTCACAAAGGTTGTCGAGGCAGCCCTTGTTCCTCCATGGGAAACACGGAGTTCGCATCCTGAACTATCTCGGCGACTGGCTGTCCTAGCTCACTCTTGAGACCAGGTTTGCGAACATAGGGACCCAGTGCTCCGGGACCCCAGCGCCTATGGCATGTCAATTGCCTCGAGTTGCTGGCAGTACACCTTGCCCTGCACCGCTTTCGGGCGCTGCTCAGGGGTTAACACGTACTAGTCCGCTCAGACAATACCGCCACTGTAGCGTACATCAACCATCAAGGTGGTCTACTCTCCCACCGTATGTCACAACTCGCCCACCAGTCAGAAGCATCTGAGGTCGCTTCGAGCCATTTATATTCCCGGAGCCCTGAACTGTGCAGCCGACGAGCTCTCACGGCTTCAGCCCCTCCCTGGAGAATGGCGACTCCATCCCCAGTCGGTTCAGCTGATTTGGGACCAGTTCGGGGACGCACAGATAGATCTGTTTGCCTCTCACGACTCGACCCATTGCGACCTGTATTATTCCCTGACCGAGGGCACGCTCGGCACGGATGCACTGGCGCACAGCTGGCCGCGGGGCCGCAAGTATGCGTTTCCCTCAGTGAGCCTTCTTGCGCAGACGTTGTGCAAGGTCAAGGAGGACAAGGAGCAGGTCCTTCTGGTTGTACCGTACTAGCCCACCCGGACCTGGTTCTCCGAACTAGTACTCCTCGCGACAGCACCTCCTTGGCCAATCCCTCTGAGGAAGGATCTCCTTTCTCAGGGACGGGGCACCCTATGGCACCCTCGTCCCGATCTTTGGAACCTCCACGTGTGGCTCCTGGACGGGACGAGGCAGGTTTGAGTACCCTACCACCTGCGGTGGTGGCTACCATCACTTCCACTAGAGCTTCGTCCACGAGACACGCCTATGCATTGAAGTGGAACCTCTTCGTCAGCTGGTGCTCTTCTTGCCGAGAAGACCCCCGGAGATGTTCGATCGGTGTCATGCTTTCCTTCCTTCAAGATGGGTTGGAGCGAAGGCTGTCTCCCTCCACCCTCAAAGTATTCGTTGCCGCTGTCGACACACACCATGATACGGTAGAAGGTAAGTCCATAGGAAAGCACGACCTGATCGTCAGGTTCCTGAGAGGAGCGAGGAGACTGAATCCTCCTGGCCCTCCTCTCGTTCCCTCTTGGGACCTTGCGGTGGTTCTAACTGCCCTGCAGAGTGCTCCCTTTGAGCCTTTACAATCAGTCGAGCTTAAGTTCCTGTCGATGAAGACAGCGCTTCTGATTGCATTGGCCTCCATCCAGAGGGTAAGGGACCTGCACGCATTCTCCGTTGACGAAGCGTGCCTGGAATTCGGGCTGGCCTATTCTCACGTGATCCTGAGACCCCGGCTTGGATATGTGCCCAAGGTTCCCACCACTCCCTTCCGGGACCAGAAAAACCCCCTGGCATGCCGTATCCAAGCTGGTGTAAGGTTGGCGTTCATATACATTCCACTGCCATGAGGAGAAGAATTCCTCAATGGTGTTTAGGAAAGGTTTAAGGATGTGTTTACACACATTTTCTGAAAGCATGCCTCATACTCTCAGAACTCTACACACAAATCAAAAAACACACACACAATGGGCAAAACCCCTCAATTATCCTGCAAAATGAAACTTTACATTCAAAACAATGTTATTTCTTCTCAAAATGGTATTTTGTTTTCAAATGACACACAAACCATCATATGAATAGACATTTATAAGAACCAGTTGAACACTGATGTGCTCAATGTAAAACACTATGATGAATGGAAAACACTTCTCCATTCATCATAATGACTTAGACTTTTTTTTTGTTCAGTGTTACACTTACTACAGACAGTACATACATAAGTGTGTTGTAAAATATTTAAGAATATTGTATTTCAGAACACACTTATACACGGTAACAAATATATTTATTTTTTCCCACAAAAACAATGTACACAGTGTACATCCCAACCAACACAAAGTTGCACATACAGTGGTCTACATACAAAACAACCGAATAATTTACTGTATACAGTTACAGTAAAACAAAACAAACACTATGCTGCTTCCTCTCTTCTGTTTCGGTCTTTTATGCTAAAGCTCTGATTGCTAATGGTAAAACTGTGTGACGTGTTTGTCCATGTGAGGAGTCAAGAGACTTTTTGCATGAAAATTGTGTCAAATGCAGAGAATTGTGTGTAGTGTTTTGAAAAAAAGTGTGTTTTAGAACTGCAATTTGAGTGTAAAGCAGGAATTGTGCTTGTAGTTTATCAGAATTGGTTCAGAGGGTTGGTGCATGAGTTACATGTTGTGGTCATTGTGTCTCAAGTACCAGTATTTGTGTGTAAACAATTGAGAAAAACTGTAATACTGTACTTGTAATACAGTATTACTGTGTAATACTTGGTTCATATTGAACCACTCTCTAACCTGGAGGGCTCTGTGAAAACTCTCCCAGAATCCTCTCAGATTTCTATCCATTGTAGGGCCTCACAAACCAGTGCTCTCTGAACTGGCTTACTGTATATGTTCGCCCACATCATTAGCCACAAGTGTGATCAATTTTGAGTTGTTGTGTTCAAGTGGTGACAACTGTGCTTTAATTGTGTTTGACTTTTGTCACCTGTGCTCACCATTATGCAGCACAGGTGCATCACAAATGAAAATCTGTTGGCAAGTTGTGTCTAAACAGGTGAAAAGTGCTTATGGTTTTGCCAAAAGAGTGATTGATTCAATCAGTGGGTTCAGGCAACTGAGCATTTGGTTCAGACAATAGGGTTTAGTGTTTTAGCAATTGAGAAAAACTGTAACTCCCAGTCTGTGTACTGGGAGGATGGCTGCTCCAGGTGCGGAGAGTTTAGAGTTTTTGACAAGACGTCATGGGGTGAAAATTGACTCTGCTGCAAGTGTAGAGGAGTGTGTTCAAATTAAATGACCCATCATACCACTGATCAGCTCTACCAAACTTGGATGTCTTTTTCCAGTAATAAACAAACACTGTTAAGTTCTTTTGATTGATACTGTGAAGCAGCTTTGATACAATCTGTATTGTGAAAAGCGCTATATAAATATATTTGAGTTGACTTGACTTGACTTGTGTGTTGGCGGTGAGTGCTGTTGTTGGGCATGATAATGTTCTGTTGGCGTCACGGATGAACAGCGCTAATATTTTGTTTGTTAAGACCATTGATTTAGCGAACTTGTTGGTCGAGAGTGGTGTTGAGATGGGGGGTATTTTTTACATCTGTACTCCCTCTCTCCACTCCGTCCAAAAGAGTGACTCTGTCCAATATGCCACCTTTTATTGAAAATTATGTTCTTGTTGGAATGCTTGCCAGATACGGCAAAATGGTCTCGCCAATAAAGATTATCCCAATAGGAAGTAAATCATCTTTATTAAAACATGTGGTGTCTTTCAGACGATTTGTTTATATGCTCCTGAAAGAGAATGTTAATGAACTTGATCTGACCCTTAATTTCAGTCACGAAGGGTTTAATTATGTAATCTACGCTACAACTAACACTATGAAATGTTTTGGTTGTGGTGAAAATGGACATCTTGTTCGTGCATGTCCAAAAAGTGCAAACAAGGAAACTGAAACTGTTGTAGTAGCTGAAGTACAGGAGATTGTTGCAGTTGATGAGGGGATGCCAGGCCCAAGCAGGGTACCCGAGGTCTCAAAAAGTTTGGAAAATGTTTCTGAATTTCCAGCAGATAAAACAGCTGAAATAGAAGGAGAAGTTGTGGCTGAAGAGGAAGAAATCAGAAATGTGTTGGGAGCTGAAAAAGGTTTTTGTGAGTCTGATGAAGGCAACAGTGAGGATGGAGCTATGAATATTGTGAGGGTGATACAAGAAATGGAGAGTCCTGAGGTGGAAGACAAAGAGTGTTTTCTCAAGACTCCCCAAAAAAGGAAATTGTTGGGATGTCAAAATGTCAAACAGGCTAAACGACTGGATGGTAATTGTGATGTCCAGACTGACAAAAATAGTGAGAATGAAAGTCAAACTGAGATGTCAGAATGCAGTATTAGCGCTAGTTTACCCCTAAGTGGTTTCTTTAGCCGAGAATATACTGTTGAGGTAATACAAAACTTTCTAGATGTGACAAAAAATATGAGGGGAGTAAAAATAGCAGAATATTTCCCTGACATAAAACAGTTCATTGAGAAAGTAAAAGTTTTCAGAGGTAAAAACAGTTTCACTGACCAGGATGTTTTCCGGTTAAAGAAAATCCTCACAAAGTTAAATGGATAACATAAGATATCCTTTTTGGCTTTATTGCTTTGGTTGCTCTTTTCTTTTCCTTTTAATGGAGGAAATAAATCTCGCTTCTTTAAATGTTAACGGAGCAAGGGATTATAAAAAGAGAGCACAAATATACGAGACTTTGAAGTGTAAAACTATTGATGTGTTATTTGTACAAGAAACACACAGTGATGTCTTAGATGCTGCAGATTGGGCTAAGGAGTTAGATGGCTTAGTGATTTTAAGTCATTCTACTTCTCTAAGTGGCGGAGTTGGAGTTTTATTTTCTAGGAATTTCACTCCTTATTCTTACACTATTGAAGAAGTAATAAAAGGAAGGCTCTTGAAAGTAAAAGCTTCTTTTGAAAATAGCACTTTTATTTTTATCTGTGTACATGCTCCTACTGCGGCTTTAGAGAGAATATTTTTTTTAAATACTTTGGGTAATGTTTTAAATGATTGTAATGCTGATGAGTTCTTATTTGTGGGAGGGGATTTTAACTGTACTGAAAATGGCAATGATAGGAATCATGTAGAACCTCCCATGCAATCATTTAATGAAATCCCACAGTATTATTGATATATGGAGGAATTTCCATGGCACGCAGAGGCAATACACTTGGGTTCATGCTTTTAAGCTATCAATTGCAAGGCTTGATAGATTTTATGGTTTTAAGCATCAACTAAGTATGTTAAGGGAATGCTCAATAGTCCCAGTAAGTTTCTCTGACCATAGTTTGGTTAAATTAAGGCAAAAAAACCATGTTAAATCTAAAAGTGCATATTGGCATTTTAATAATAATTTATTGGGTGATTCTTGTTTTAGAGATATTTTTAAAGAGTTTTGGAAAAACGCCAAAGCTTCGAAATCATCTTTCTTGTCATTGCATAATTGGTGGGATTTTTACAGAGGTTCAAATAAAACAGTTGTGTCAACAATACACTCGCAACGCTACAAGAGACATAAATAAGTCCATGAGGGTTTTAGAAGAAGATTTAATGAGGTTGCAAGGGCTTGCAGACTCCACAAAAGATGTCACTTTGTTGAAATGCATCAAAAAGAAAAATAATCTTTTAACTGATATTTTAGGTTTGACGATGCAAGGTGCAATAACTAGATCTCGGTTTCAGAGTGCCAATTTAATGGATGCTCCCTCAAAATTATTTTTTAATGAATGAATGAGGCATTTATATAGCGATTTCATATGTACTACTGTACATCCAAAGTGCTTTACAATCATATCAGGGGTTCTCTCCTCAACCAGCACCAAATTATTATTAAAATGCCAATATGCACTTTTAGATTTAACATGGTTTTTTGCCACAATGCATTTAACCAAACTATGGTCAGAGAAACTTACTGGGACTATTGAGCATTCCCTTACCATACTTAGTTGATGCTTAAAACCAGGGCCGGCGATTGCTATAGGCGAACTAGGCGGTTGCCTAGGGCGACAAATGTGTTGGGGGCGCGGGCGCCCTCTAGTGTCGCCCTTGGGCTACTTCCCATTAATCATAGAATTAGAATGACAAGCGAAACAAAAACATGTTTATTAAACATGGTCATCCTAAGGCGCCCCTCAGCCATACGTTTAATTACTTGTCAACCTGATTATTAGATTGAATGGATGATTATTATCGATCATTTCCTAAAGGGGGGGCGGGGGTTAGTTGCGTTACGTTACGTTCTATGGTTACGTTAGGCAAGTGCTCGGCTGCTGCGCGCGCTGATCGAAAATGAAGCGGTCTAAACCCTCTGATGCACAGGGACGAAAGCGGAGAAAGCAACAAGATAAAAATAAAGCCCAGTATAGAGGTAAGTCTTCTCATCTCATCCATTAAGGTGTCAAATGCTCTGGCCATCGGGACTACCGGGAGATTCCCGCGGGGCCGACGTGCTTTTTGGGCCGATACATACATCTCATACTTTTATTTTTCTATTTTTGTCAAAACTCAATATCGCCTAGGGCAACCAAAGGGTTAGAGCCGGCCCTGCTTAAAACCATAAAATCTATCAAGCCTTGCCATTGATAGCTGGTTTTTAAAAGCATGAACCCAAGTGTATTGCCTCTGCGTGCCATGGAAATTCCTCCATATATCAATAATACTGTGAAATTTCATTAAATGAATTAAAGTCTTTCTCGATTGCATGTGAGGTTCTACATGATTCCTATCAATGCCATTTTCAGTACAGTTAAAATCCCCTCCAACAAATAAAAACTCATCAGTATTACAATCATTTAAAACATTGCCCAAAGTATTTTAAAAAATATTCTCTCTAATCTGGAAAAAGCACTAATCTGGAAAAGAAGAATGGGCAGAAAAAGCTCATTCACAGTCTGAAGTCTGAAACTGGAGTCTTATTGTCAAATCCTATAGATATCAGAGAAAGAGCAGTAAAATTCTATAAAGACTTGTACAAAAGTGAAATTTTAGAGTTTAATGATGAAAGTTTTTTTTTTTTTTTGCCTCAAGTTACTAAAAATGCCAATAAAGAAATTGGTAGAGCTTTGAGTTTAGGAGAACTTGAGGATGCACTGAAAAGAATGGAGAGTGGGAAAGTACCAGGCATTGATGGGATCTCAATAGATTTTTACAAATCTTTTTGGTTTGAGGTGGGTCCAGAATTGGTAGCAGTTTTTTAATGAGAGCTTAGAAAAAGGACAACTGCCACGAAGCTGTGGTAGAGCAATCATTACTCTGCTACCAAAAAAAGGGGATTTAAATGATATAAAAAACTGGAGGCCTGTAAGTCTTTTATGTAATGACTATAAGATACTCTCCAAAGCCCTAGCAATTAGACTAGGGGAAGTGATTGAGTCCATAATTCACCCTGATCAGTCGTATTGTGTGCCAGGTAGGAAGATTTTTGATAATGTTTCTTTTATAAGAGACATTTTAGACTGTGGAAAACTCTTTGATTTGGATTTTGGAATGATATCAATTGACCAAGAAAAAGCTTTCGACAGAGTAGAACATAGTTATTTGTGGAGTGTTCTAGAAGCTTTTGGTTTTAATTCGAATTTTATTTCTATGATAAAAGTTATGTATTGTAGCGTTGAGAGTGTATTGAAGATAAATGGTGATTTATGCTCTCCATTTAAGGTGAATAGGGGTGTAAGACAGGGCTGTGCACTCTCAGGCATGTTGTATACCCTTGCCATAGAACCCTTGTTGAACAAGCTAAGAGCTAATGTATATGGACTGTGCATTCCCAACTGTGCTAATATTTTTAAAATTTCAGCTTATGCTGATGATGTCATTGTTTTAATCAGTGATTGTAAAGATATCAGTGTGACGTTGAAGATTTTAAATGATTTTAAGTCTCTGTCTTCTGCAAAGGTAAATTGGGGAAAAAAAGTGAAGCCATTTTAGTCGGAAAATGGGCAGAGTTTGAACCGAGGCTTCCTGATGGATTGAATTGGACCAGAAATGGTTTCAAATATTTGGGAGTTTTTCTGGGTGATGACAATTATGTGAAAAATAATTTTGAAGGTGTCATTGAAAAAGTCAAAGGGCGACTAGATAAGTGGAGGTTTCTACTCCCTAAAATGTCCTATAAAGCATCGGTTCCCAACAGGGGGGTCGCGGCCCACAAGGGGGCCTCAGCGAGCTCTGTGGGGGGTCGCGTCACATTTTGAAAGGTTTTGAGCAATGAGCATTAAATAAAAGTCCTTAACTTTTTTCTGTTAAAAATTTATATAATGAGCGAGTTCATCAAGAATCCATTTTCCAATCCGTGTTTTTGTCTTATCCTGAACCACTATGGTACACCTATAATAAGTGTTTACATTGGGACTATTTTACACTGGTTCGGATCGCTGCCGCTGCGGAGTAGCCCAGTGCCTGCGTGACTCGTCATAAACGTACACAGAGAGATGTAGTTCCGGCTACAATGTTCTTCCGAAAGATGCATTATTCTGTTAATAAACGCAAATATATAGCGCCAAAAGCGTAAAAAATAAAGCCTCACATTGATAAAGCCTCACAAATAACATGCAAGTATTGAGGCCACAGACAACAGTCATTTAGTAATAGCCTATATTCTTTTTTTTTTTACCTACACACCAGTGTGCATATTTTTGTTTTTGCATTTCAAATAGGGGCAATATATAGGCTTCTCCTATGCTTACGTTTTTAAATTAAAAAGGGCCTACTGATGTTTTTGTTATTGTATTTTCAATATTATAGGCTATTATTTGTGCATAAACATACCGTTTGTTTGAAAACAACATATTTTGTCATCCTTGCTGCAAGCTTACAAGAGCGATAATATCATTAAATGTGAAAGGGGGCCCTAAAATATTTTCTAGAGAAAAAGGGGGTCTCAGACAAAAAAAGGTTGGGAACCACTGCTATAAAGGACGTATCTTGATAATTAATAATCTGGTCGCCTCTGCACTTTGGCATCGTTTGGCCTGTATAGACCCCCCAGCTGAAGTTTTAATAAAAATTCAGTCCATTTTAATTGACTTTTTCTGGGACAGAATGCATTGGATACAAAAAAGTGTGCTGTACCTGTCTAAAGACGAAGGGGGGCTTGGGTTAATACACCTGCAGAGCAGAACAGCAGCCTTTCGCCTGCAGTTTGTACAAAGACTCTTAAAGTACTCCGATGATTCAAGTTGGACTGGTGCTGCCTGTGCAATCCTTCGGAATATTGATGGACTGGGACTGGATAAAGCTTTATTCTGGTCGGATCCTCAGAGACTTAAACTGCGTGATTCTCCAATCTTCTACCGTAACCTTTTCAAAGTATGGTCTCTATTCCAAATAAGCAGGGAGAACAACTCATCCTCCTAGTTTTGGCTATTACAGAAGCCTTTGGTCATTGGGTCACGACTGGACCTAACGCGTGAGATGTCTTTTGCCATTCCTGAAAGGCCTTTGTGTGATGCAAAGGTGGTACAAATTGAACACTTGCATCAAATAGCGGGCCCTGCTTTTAAAAATGTGACTGCCATAGCTGAGCGTCTCGATATCAAATCACACCGAACAGTTACAAGAGCAGTTGAGAAATGGAGATCAGCCCTCACTGGAGAGGAAACAGAACTCTTGGACTTATACTCTAAGGGATCTATTCAGCCTGATTGTAAAGATCTTTTTCCCAATCTGAGTCTGTGTGACGATCTGCGGCTGGAGTGCCCGCGTGAGCCTCTGGGGGGCACTCCTTCCTAGTTTATTGTTTCCATCATGTTTCACCCTGGACTGTTTATGGTTTATTTGTTGCACCTGTTTTAGATTGAGCATCCCTGATTTAAGCCTGAGTTTTCCCTTTGTTCAGGGCTCAGTATTCTGTCATGAACTGCACGTGGAACAAGGACAGAGGTGATCCAAACGCAGGCTTTATTAAGAGGAGAATCCAGAGACAGGTACAAGGAAACAGGCAGGGGTCAAAACCAGGTAAGCAGTCCAAACAAACATCAAATCCGTGCAGAGATAAGGCAAACGGGAAACCGGGAACAGGCAGATAATCAGGGAACCGAAACACTAGAATACAAGGAAACACTAGGAAACTAGATAAACGCTAGGATGCAGTGAGACACATACAAACACTTAAAATACTGAGCCCTGAACAAAGGGAAAACTCAGGCTTAAATCAGGGACGCTCAATCTAAAACAGGTGCAACAAATAAACCATAATCAGTCCAGGGTGAAACATAATGGAAACAATAAACTAGGAAGGAGTGCCCTCCAGAGGCTCAAGCGGGCACTCCAGCCGCAGATCGTCACATAACCCCCCCTCTAAGGAGCGGCTTCCAGACGCTCCTAAGAGCTCCGGAGGGAGGTCGACGGGGGATGGGATGGAGGGCCAGGCCCGTGGAGAGGCAGGGGGCCAGGCCCATGGAGAGACCTGGGGCCTGGAGACCAGAGCAGGGCAAGAGACAACGGGGAGGCACGCTCCGCAAGTAGCCAGGGCGGAGCATGCTTGGCAGGAAGACAGGCTGGAGCATAAGTGACAGGAGAACAGGACAGAGTACACATAACACAGGACCAGGGCAGAGTACACTTAACAGGGGACCAAGATGTGGGGAGCACAGGGCTGGACAGGACCAGTGACATAGTAAGCTCAGGCGAAGGTGGTTGTGCAAAGGTCCATGTGGGCACCACCTCCATGACCCTCTCAGGTGTAGGTGGTAGTGCAAGGGTCCACGTAGATGCCACCTCCATGGCCCTCTTAGGGTACCTATTGACTCCCCCCAAAAGTTCTCGGGGAAATTTAAAGCTATAGCCTCCGGGCTGGAAACCGCTACTGGAAAAGGCTCCCGAAGCTTGAGAGGCGCAGGTAAGGCGAGGCGCAGAGGCGGGACCGGAAAGGCGAGGCGCAGACGCGGGGCCGGCAGGGCGAGGCGCGGAGGCGGGGCCGGCAGGGCGAGGTGCAGAAGCGGGGCCGGCAGGGCGAGAAGTCTGGGAACACCCACCGGAGCCTGGCGAACCAAACAAGTCCTCCTTCTCCTCCTGCAACGGCGAGTCACTGGGCTTGATACACTGACTTGACTGGATTCACTCATTTGGCTCGACTCATTTGATTCACTCGACTTGGTACTAGATTCACTTGACACGGCACTAGATTCACTTGACACGGCACTTGATTCACTTGACTCGGGACTTGACTCACTTGACTCGGGACTTGACTCACTTGACTCGGCGGCACTTGACTCACTTGACTCGGCGGCACTTGACTCACTTGACTCGGTGGCACTTGACTCGGCGGCACTTGACTCACTTGACTCGGCGGCACTTGACTCACTTGATTCGGCGGCACTTGACTCACTTGATTCGGCGGTACTTGACTCACTTGATACGGCGGTACTTGACTCGGCAGTTGACTCACTTGACTCGGCACTTGACTCACTGCATCCTAGCGTTTTCCTAGTTTCCTAGCGTTTCCTTGTATTCTAGTGTTTCGGTTCCCTGATTATCTGCCTGTTCCCGGTTTCCCATTTGCCTTATCCCTGCACGGATTTGATGTTTGTTTGGACTGCTTACCTGGTTTTGACCCCTGCCTGTTTCCTTGTACCTGTCTCTGGATTCTCCTCTTAATAAAGCCTGCGTTTGGATCACCTCTGTCCTTGTTCCACGTGCAGTTCATGACAGAATACTGAGCCACAACTGATCCAGCGGCTGAGAGGAACACGGACCTCGATATGGATCCCACAGCGCAGATCGTAAGCCTCCGTCAAGGAGAACGTCCTCTCAAGGTTTTTGTGACAGATTTTTTGAAGCTCTCTCGTCAGTCCTACTTGAATGATTTCTGTTTGATGATGTTCTTTCGGGGAGGACTGTCTGAACCGCTCGGCTCTGCTATACCATTTCCGTGTTCAAGCTGGACTCTAACCCAATATATTGACCTGGCCCTTTCCATGAGCGGTTTGGCTTTTACTGTGGATTTTTTGAAACTTTTGCTTCACAAAGGACCCGACGACTCGCCACTTTACAAGGTACCCACTGAATCCACGCATCAATTGTCTCCCGGTGAACCAGCGCATCACACGTGCTCCGCCGAGTTTGCGCTACATGAAAGCCCAGTTGAACCAGCGCTTCGTAAAGGGTCCGCCGTATCCA
This sequence comes from Rhinichthys osculus, assembly GCA_029959095.1. Classification (NCBI taxonomy): domain Eukaryota; kingdom Metazoa; phylum Chordata; class Actinopteri; order Cypriniformes; family Leuciscidae; genus Rhinichthys; species Rhinichthys osculus. The sequence continues at coordinate 2,770,735 of JARWKJ010000011.1, read as the reverse complement.
CGCAACATGTGAATCCCGACGTTCTAACACTTCACGTAAGCTCCGTTATATTCCTGCCTCAAGAGTTTTCTACTGAGTCTGAGCGCGTGCCAGCTGAATCAAGTGAGTCTAGTGAGTCAAGTGCCGAGTCAAGTGAGTCAAGTGCCGAGTCAAGTGAGTCAACTGCCGAGTCAAGTACCGCCGAATCAAGTGAGTCAAGTACCGCCGAATCAAGTGAGTCAAGTGCCGCCGAGTCAAGTGAGTCAAGTGCCGCCGAGTCAAGTGCCGCCGAGTCAAGTGCCGCCGAGTCAAGTGAGTCAAGTGCCGCCAAGTCAAGTGAGTCAAGTGCCGCCGAGTCAAGTGAGTCAAGTCCCGAGTCAAGTGAGTCAAGTCCCGAGTCAAGTGAGTCAAGTCCCGAGTCAAGTGAATCAAGTGCCGTGTCAAGTGAATCTAGTGCCGTGTCAAGTGAATCTAGTACCAAGTCGAGTGAATCAAATGAGTCGAGCCAAATGAGTGAATCCAGTCAAGTCAGTGTATCAAGCCCAGTGACTCGCAGTCGCAGGAGGAGAAGGAGGACTCGTTTGGTTCGCCAGGCTCGGGTGGGTGTTCCCAGACTCCTCGCCCTGCCGGCCCCGCCTCTGCGCCTCGCCCTGACGGCCCCGCCTCTGCGCCTCGCCCTGCCGGCCCCGCCTCTGCGCCTCGCCCTGCCGGTCCCGCCTCTGGGCCTCGCCCTGCCGGTCCCGCCTCTGCGCCTCGCCCTGCCGGTCCCGCCTCTGCGCCTCGCCCTGCCAGCGCCCTTCAAGCTCCGGGAGGCCTTTCTTGAACCTGTGAATTTTTTCCAAGTATTTTTTGGAGGGGGGGAGTAGGTACTCTGTGAGGGCCATGGAGGTGACGCTGACATGGACCTCATCTGAGTCTGCTCCGCCCCTCGTCTCCGTCTGAGTCTGCTCCGTCCTGGTCCCCTTCCAAGTGTGCTCTTGCCCTGCTCTGGTCTCCAGGCCCCAGGTCTCTCCATGGGCCTGGCCCCCTGCCTCTCCACGGGCCTGGCCCTCCATCCCATCCCCCGTCGACCTCCCTCCGGAGCTCTTAGGAGCGTCTGGAGGCCGCTCCTTAGAGGGGGGGGGTTATGTGACGATCTGCGGCTGGAGTGCCCGCGTGAGCCTCTGGGGGGCACTCCTTCCTAGTTTATTGTTTCCATCATGTTTCACCCTGGACTGTTTATGGTTTATTTGTTGCACCTGTTTTAGATTGAGCCTCCCTGATTTAAGCCTGAGTTTTCCCTTTGTTCAGGGCTCAGTATTGTAAGTGTTTGTATGTGTCTCACTGCATCCTAGCGTTTTCCTAGTTTCCTAGAGTTTCCTTGTATTCTAGTGTTTCGGTTCCCTGATTATCTGCCTGTTCCCGGTTTCCCATTTGCCTTATCCCTGCACGGATTTGATGTTTGTTTGGACTGCTTACCTGGTTTTGACCCCTGCCTGTTTCCTTGTACCTGTCTCTGGATTCTCCTCTTAATAAAGCCTGCGTTTGGATCACCTCTGTCCTTGTTCCACGTGCAGTTCATGACAGTCTGTCCCCTAGTTTAGGGGAGTGCAGTGGTGTACTGTTAGAGTGTGAAGAGTTCATAGTTGTGGGTCCAAACTCTGCACTGGGTAAGGACATGTACAAATGTTGTGTGAAGGCTTTTAACAAAACATCTTTAAATAACAAATGTGACACTCCATGGCGTAAGGCTCTGAATCTTGAGGTTAATGAAAAACCTGAATGGAGAGCATTATATAAATCACCATTGGTCAAGAAAACTGGAGATTTACAGTGGAGATTGCTACATGGTGCTATTGCTGTTAATGCTTTTATTTCTTTGATTAACGATGATGTTACTGAAGCTTGTCCCTTTTGTTCACAAAAAGAGACGATTTTTCATGCGTTTTTTCACTGTGACCGGTTACAACCTCTTTTTAAAGGGTTAGTTCGCCCATTTAAGACATGAAGTTGTATGCAATCCTCCTTACCAGCACTATAGTGCATACACACTGACCCACTCTGTTGTCACCTCCCTGGTCAGAGTTCTGGCCGCTGGAAGTTTTTCAATAAAGTACTCCCGGTTATTTTCGGGGGTCACAAAACTGTGCGTTTTTACGTGAAAAAATGATTTGCGTTTCAAAGCTTGATTAATTTACCACACAAAAAACACGCCGGTCAAAATTCATACCTCAGTTTTAATCGGCACTATTTTCTATCTATTTCTATCAATCCGCGCTGCTGTCAACGTCAACAGTGCGCACGTTCCGATCAGCTGTTGATAGTGCGACTCGCTGACAACATGTCTGACTGCGAAACTTCTGATGATGAAACCAATTTTAGCACAATGTCAGACGGATCAGATGATGAAAGTAATTTTAGCACAACGACAATGTTATTGATTGCAACACCAAACCTCAATTGTGTGTGTGTTCAATCAAATAGTTTTCTCAGCAAATTGTACCAATATCCCTATAGGCTATACTGTTTTTATATTAGACATCTTTTCACGTGTTTTATAATGGAGTCTAAACATCAGCTTGTTTACCCTACAGTTTAGACATGGGATTATAAAGTTAGTAAATAGAGCTTACCCGTGGTACTGGTACAGCAAAACTCTTTAATTTTCCTTTTCCTTCTTGGTTGGGGATGTAATCGTCTTCGCTAAAGTGAGCACTACACACACGAAAATCCTTTATTCTGGATATTTTAGCTCCCGCAGAGTAGCCGATGGCAACCAGCCAAAGCTGTCTCATAGTTATATTCGAAACAGTAAAACGATGGAATCTGAACTTTGATCCCGGCACATCCTTGTGGTCACAGCCTGGGAATTTACAAGTTCGCACCATTGTTAATTTAATACTTTTTACGTCGTTGTCAATCGATTGTGTAAACACTATGGAACAGCTGATCGGAACGTGCGCCCTGTTGACGTTGACGGCAGCGTGGATTGATAGAAATGGATAGAAAATAGTGCCGATTAAAACTGAGGTATGAATTTTGACCGGCGTGTTTTTTGTGTGGTAAATTAATCAAGCTTTGAAACGCAAATCATTTTTTCACGTGAAAACGCACAGTTTTGTGGCACCGGAAAATAACCGGGAGTACTTTATTGAAAAACTTCCAGCGGCCAGAACTCTGACCAGGGAGGTGACAACAGAGTGGGTATGCACTATAGTGCTGGTAAGGATTGCATACAACTTCATGTCTTAAATGGGCGAACTAACCCTTTAATATCTTGGATATGTTTTTCATTTCTTTTAATGTAATTTTTTCAATGAAAGTGTTAATTTGTGGTGTTAAATATGTTAAAAAACACAGTCAGAAGTCTTGTTTGTTAAATTTCCTGTTGGGTCAAGCTAAAATGTCAATTTATATTACAAGGAAGGAAAAGGTGGAACAGAATGTAGTATGGAAGCTGTTTTTACTAAATTAGTCAAATCAAGGGTTTTAATTGACTATCATTACTACAGATTAATGCATGATCTTTTAACTTTTGAAGCAATTTGGTGTTTAAACGGGGTCATTTGTGAAGTTGTTGAAGAAGAGTTATATTTCCCCTTTTATTTTTTTGAATTGTTCAGTGTTGTATTTATTTATTTTGTTTGGTTTGTGATATGTAAATATTTGTAATAAAAAGGGTTTTCTCTTTCTCTCTCTCTCTCTCTCTCTCTCTCTCTCTCTCTGCTGTAGGTTAAGCTGCTGTTGTATGACAGATGAAGGTTGTTCTGCTCTGACTTCAGCTCTGAAATCAAACCCATCACACCTGAGAGAGCTGGACCTGAGTGAGAATAATCTAGGAGACTCTGGAGTGAAAAACCTCAGTGATCTACTGATGAACCCACAATTCAAGCTGGAGAAACTACAGTTAGTATCATTATACTGTACAGCAGTGAAAGTGTGATTAAAGTTTACTGTTTATTTTATTTTAAGGCAACTGGACTCAAGTCTAATCATTTATAGCACTGCACTTTCTGGTGTTTCTCAATCTGAAGAAAGATTCAGAAATACTATTAGTTAACCGCTTGTTATGTGTATCAGTAGAAAGAGCATTAAAGCATTTTCAATTCAATTCAATTCAAATTTATTTGTATAGCGCTTTTCACAATACATATTGTTTCAAAGCAGCTTTACAGAAAGTGCATTTCAGAAATGTACATAGAAGAATATAGTTAGTTAATCATCATGTATTAATTTAGGGCATAACATATCGCCGGCGTTGAGTCGTCTCTTCACAGGCGTCGAGTCGTCTAATCGCAGGTGTTGGGGCATCTGAAGTCTCCGTGAGAGGCTGGATACAAACTGGAGCTGACGAACGCTATTTACCTCAAAACCAGATGGGAAATAATTAGCGTAGCTGCTGTTCATAATATTAATGCATTCGATCTGATTCAACAGTGGTATAAAAGGTAAGTGTGACGGAGTAGTGCAGATTTCAGACAACAAGAATTTCGACTACGCCACCCATGGGAATTTCACCCCGGGAAATATGAATGAAACCTAAGAATTTAGGTCACACAGGTTCGACTCTCTTAAGAAGGTAGGCAGAAACGTGGGTATCATGAAGAAATAAAAAAATTTTATTAATACAAAGTCCTATTTAAAAAGAGAATGAAATTCCCATTAAAATAACCTCAGTTGCACTAGGATGTGTCTGATGACTCGTTAGTGCATGGCTGACATAGGTTTCAAGACAAACAAAAACAACCAACAAGAGACATACAACAATTTACATAACTAATAATTACACAACTGACAAAAGAAATACAACCTTACAGGGCCGAGGTTCACCACGGAGAAGTGATCACAAAGCTAGTTAGTCAAAAGCACACTTGCACACACACACCACCGTGTACTCAGATCACGCAACCAAAACACTTCAAAGGTGTTGCACGACAACCGTAGGAGGAGCACCACCACCACCACAAGAGACCCTTCACCCGTGGGACCCCGGCGACTGATAGAAAATAACAAAAACAAACTTAAAAACACATTTACAATAAATCACAATTTGATTACATCACTGTATGGTCACAGGAACAGGCAGTGATAAAGTCATATCAAATCACAAACAATATACAGATTCTAGTACAATAAAAGGAAAAAAAGAGAAACATATTAACTCAATTCAAATAATAGGGTAGACGAGCTTAACAGGAGCAACCGCGGGGTTATCTTCTCCTGATTTCACAAATTAGTGAATGTCAACCCCAAAATACACTAAACTATAATTTAAAGAAACCAAACAGCGACAATCCCCCTGATTAATTGGACGATACGGCGTTCTCGCAGTATGGCAGCAGAGAAGCGAACGGGACTTCAACTATGGCAGAAACAAATCGCTCACGAACGAGAGAGAGAATCCTAAGACAAATACACACAGAAAACAATTACTAAAATGCATACATCACCTGCTAAAATCCTCAGCATATAACTACGGGCATGACAACACTCACCGAAAAATGGAAATGAGCTCTATTATCCCTTTACAGGCACGGGTATACGGTATTCATATAGCTGCCGTTCAGCGGAGACACAGGAAATACTGCACACAACGCGAAACATCAACTAATCCCCAAACCCCACAAGGCTAACCAATCTGCTTTCCATAAAACAGTTTGCACATACCTGAGAGGTTAGCGGTCTTAACATCCACTTAAAACAAGCCGAGGGAACCAGGAAGGAGAAAAGACAGGCTAGGATACACCATGAATCATTACTGCCATGCACACAGCAAACAACAGAACTTGCTACATGCTAATGAAACATACCTGTGTCCACTGTCAACAACAGAGAACGGGGAGGGGCCGGACGTGACGCATGCCAGGCCATAACCAACCAGCTCTTAAATATTGGATACTCCCTGCTGATTGGTGCTCACAACCGTCAATCAACACCACTCATCTCATTCATTCGGTTACATAAGCATTATGTGAATGCTTGGCTGAAGAGATGCGTCTTTAATCTAGTTTTGAACTGGGAGAGCGAGTCTGAGCCACGAACAATATCAGGAAGGCTATTCCAGAGTTTAGGAGCTAAATGTGAGAACGCCCTCCCTCCTTTAGTGGACTTAGATATCCTAGGAATGACCAGAAGCCTCGAATTTAGTGATCTTAAAGAACGCGATGGATTGTAGGGCGATAGAGGGTCCATTAAATACACAGGAGCTAAACCATTTAGGGCTTTATAGGTCAGTAGTAGTACTTTGTAATTGATACGGAACTTAATAGGTAACCAGTGCAGAGATGATAGAATCGGTGTTATATGATCATATTTTCTTGACCTAGTAAGAACTCTAGAGGCTGCATTTTGCACTAACTGTAGCTTGTTTATTGAGGATGCAGGACAACCAGCTAATAAGGCATTACAGTAATCTAGTCTCGAGGTCATGAATGCATTAACTAACTTTTCTGCATCAGAAACAGATAGCATGTTACGTAATTTAGCAATGTTTCTAAGGTGGAAAAAGGCAGTTCTTGTAACATATGAAATATGATTTTCGAAAGACAAGTTGCGGTCTAGTATAACACCCAGGTCTTTTACTGTAGTCGATAAGGTAACAGGACATCCTTCTAAATTAAAGTTGTATTGTAAGAGATTTTGTGGGTAGTTTTTTGGACCAATAAGTAATACCTCCGTTTTATCTGGATTTAATAGCAGGAAATTACACGTCATCCAGCATTTTATATCTTTAAGACATTCTGTCAATTTAGATAAGTTAGTGTTTTCATCTGGCCGTGATGAAATATATAATTGAGTGTCATCAGCATAGCAGTGGAAATTAATTCCATGTTTTCTTATAATATCACCAAGTGGCAGCATATATATTGAGAATAGCAGAGGGCCTAACACCGATCCTTGCGGCACTCCATAGTCTACTGACGTTATCTTCGCCATTTTTAAACCTGTGACCCTGTTTTCTGAGTAACATTAAGAATATCTCTATAGATTGTTGCAACACCGCCGCCACGACCGATCAGACGGGGCTCATGCTTATAACAGTATCCTGGCGGAGTAGACTCATTTAGACCGAAATACTCGTTTGGTTTAAGCCAGGTTTCAGTAAGGCAAAGTACATCGAAGCTATTATCTGTGACCATTTCATTTACAATAACCGCCTTAGGTGTGAGCGATCTAATGTTTAGAAGACCTAGTTTTAGAAATTGTTTTTGTTCACTGATATTTACATTTTCTGGTTTAATTACAATAAGATTTTTCCTAGATCCTACACTAGGTTTATTGTTTGGCCTCACTAGACGAGGAATAGACAGAGTTTCTATATAATGTTCTACACTACTTATATCAATTAAGTTGGGACAGCAAAGACTGTGAATTGAACTTTGACTTACTAGTCAGATGTTGTGCAACGTCTTGGAGATGTTGTCCGACAGAACAGCCGCTCCGATTCTGCTGGGGTGCAGGCCATCAGCACGGTAGAGCCTAGGTCGCTCCCAGAACAGATTCCAATTATTTACAAAGAGCAGTTTCTGTTCATTACACCATGACATTAACCAATCATTTAGAGCAAATAGTCTACTGAACCTTTCCTGTCCTTGTCGGTACGTGGGAAGCGGTCCAGACACGATGATCGTTGCCTCAGGCGCTGTGCTGCGTACCGTCTCGATCAGGCTCCTGTAGTCCTTCTTCAGAACCTCCGTCTGCCGCAGCCTGATGTCGTTCGTTCCCGCGTGGAGGACAACGGCTCCGATGCGCTCTTCACCGTTCAGGATCTCGGGAACCTGTGCGGCGACATCAAGAACACGAGCACCAGGAAAGCAGTGAGTGCGCACCTTACCCTTACCTGAGGTAGCGCGGACATGACGGACCATGGAAGTGCCGATGATCACGGCGTCGTCGCGTTCCGACTCGCGAAGAGGGGAGAAGCGGTTCCGGGTGGAGATCTCGAAGACCGGGAGGGGCGGAGAGGTTCTTGCTCTGGTCCTGGCTCGTGTCTTCCGCTGTGGGATCACCCAGGGTCCATGGTGTTGGGTTGGTGCCGGAGTGAATGATGCCAGAGATGATCGCGTCCTCCTGGGCAGAGAAACGCACGGAGTAGACGAAGTCGGAGTCAAAAAGTTACTAACCACTGACTTGTGAGCATCGGCGCGTGACGTTTCAAGCGCTGATCGCCGATCCCGCAGCTCGGCTTGCCTCTCCAGCAGACCACGGATCTGTTTCTCCACCGATTCCAACTCCAATCGTACCGAAATCAGCTCGAATGTGTCCTCACCTGTACTCAGAGGTAACGTTAGACACACATCCGATATGTTCGCCATTATAACAGATGAACAGTAAATTAACAGTGATACTACCAATATCACTACTAATTTAGGACTGGAATGCTGGATATAACCTGTATCCTTTCAGTGAAACGGGTGTAAAATCAGACGGTCAATAGGCGCGAGCCCACGCGTGAAATGCTAGCGGGCTAAAGGCTAGTAGCCAAGATTCGCAAAGTTGGATCTAAGTAGCGATATCAAAGCAATCCGATTGTTTTTTTTATAGGGAATAGTATCGAGGATAGGTTCACACGATATAAAAATAGAAAGTGCTTCTTAATAAATGAGTGGTAAAGAAGAAAATCAAGGATTAATGAATAAATTCGACGGAGCTCCAAACACAGACAAACACCGCACGCGCATGCGCAGTCCCATTTGAAACTATGTAGCCATAAAATTGTTCTATATACTGAAATCTGACAAATCTTTGCTTTGAAATAATACAGAAGTGATAACAGACTAAAAACAGCGTAACAATGACAGTAAATTATTCTGACAGAGTTACAGTTATACTGGACTAATGGTACTTTCCACTAAATCTTAATTTATTAAGCAAAATGTGTTTGTATTGTTTACAATGTGTATTGTAAACTATGTTGTAAACTACACTTTAAAATTTCTTAAAATAAACTCATTCATGCACAAGATTTTCTGATGTTTAAAATGTGAAATCAGTCCATTTAAATGTTAACTTTTCTATTGTTTCTATATTGATCCTATATATTGATCTACAGTGATAAGTTCAGTTATTTGTGTAGTGAGGACGATCCAGACTTGGATTGTAACTAGTTTTCTCAAATGCTCCTGTCTTGGTTTGTTCATATCATTAAGTTTCCATGATTTTGCTGGTGTATTAGTGACTGTATGGCATTTATTAATGATGCTTTTAACTCACACATGAACTGAACATGGATCTGAGTCATTTTCTCTTTCTGTCTTCAGTCTGTATAGATGCAGTATTACAGAGAAACAGAGTCTCATCCTGACTTCAGCTCTGAAATCAAGCCCATCACACCTGAGAGAGCTGGACCTGAGCTGGAATAATCTAGGAGACTCTGGAGTGAAAAACCTCAGTGATCTACTGATGAACCCACAATTCAAGCTGGAGAAACTACAGTTAGTATCTTTATACTGTACATTATTACTGTTTAGTTTATGTTAAGCAGTATCGGCTGGTGAAAAATATCATCAGGTCTTTTAGCGTTGTGGCTCTTCCTCAATCCGTCAAGCATCCACCCTTCTCTCATTCAAAACCTCTTAAAAACAATGTTCTCTGAATATTACTCTTCAGCTCAGTCTGTAAATTATACCTTATTATATGTTGTTTGTTTGAATCCCTCTGTTAGTATCTTTAACCTAACTTTGTAAGTGACTCTGTGTATTGTGTGTATTGTGCTTTAATGTTGATGTTGTTGTATTGCTTAACCCAGTGGTCCTCTTAGTAGTGTTTTACCCCTGAGGCTTTTAACCTCCTCCTGCGTACCCCTCTCTGCAGTCACTCCTTCAGTGAGGACAATATTTGCCCCTTAAATCGACATTTCCACTGCATTTTTTACCTTTATAAAATAAATAATGCTTTAAATAAAAAAATCTTCAATAGAGAAATGTAATGATTATAAAAACAGTTAAAATTAAATCCACCAGTATGTGGCGGCAAGTCCCTGTCTTTATGAGCGAGTCATTTATTCATCAGTAACGAAGCAAGTGTCTGTAATTATGAATGAATCATTGACTCACGATTTGTTCAAAGCCGAAGATTCGTTCACAAACACTGTTGTGGCTCTCGCTGGAGCTGTTGTTTTGTTGCAAAAAATACAGACAATACAGTGTTTAAAATTAACATCACTTAATATTAATACCCATCGTTTGTTGAACTTAATATTAATACCTATCGTTTGCTGATCTGAATATTAATACCCATCGTTTGTTGAACTGAATATTAATACCCATCGTTTGTTGAACTGAATATTAATACCCATCGTTTGTTGAACTGACGTTTGTTGAACTGAATATTAATACCCATCGTTTGTTGAACTGAATATTAATACCTATCGTTTGTTGAACTGAATATTAATACCCATCGTTTGTTGAACTGAATATTAATACCTATCGTTTGTTGAACTGAATATTAATACCCATCGTTTGTTGAACTGAATATTAATACCTATCGTTTGTTGAACTGAATATTAATACCCATCGTTTGTTGAACTGACGTTTGTTGAACTGAATATTAATACCCATCGTTTGTTGAACTGAATATTAATACCCATCGTTTGTTGAACTGAATATTAATACCTATCGTTTGTTGAACTGAATATTAATACCTATCGTTTGCTGATCTGAATATTAATACCTATCGTTTGTTGAACTGAATATTAATACCTTTGTTGAACTGAATATTAATACCTATCGTTTGTTGAACTGAATATTAATACCCATCGTTTGTTGATCTGAATATTAATACCCATCGTTTGTTGAACTGAATATTAATACCCATCGTTTGTTGAACTGAATATTAATACCTATCGTTTGTTGAACTGAATATTAATACCCATCATTTGTTGAACTGAATATTAATACCCATCGTTTGTTGATCTGAATATTAATACCCATCTTTGTTGAACTGAATATTAATACCTATCGTTTGTTGAACTGAATATTAATACCCATCGTTTGTTGAACTGAATATTAATACCTATCGTTTGTTGAACTGAATATTAATACCTATCGTTTGTTGAACTGAATATTAATACCTATCGTTTGTTGAACTGAATATTAATACCTATCGTTTGTTGAACTGAATATTAATACCTATCGTTTGTTGAACTGAATATTAATACCCATCGTTTGTTGAACTGAATATTAATACCCATCGTTTGTTGATCTGAATATTAATACCCATCTTTGTTGAACTGAATATTAATACCCATCGTTTGTTGAACTGAATATTAATACCCATCGTTTGTTGAACTGAATATTAATACCCATCGTTTGTTGAACTGAATATTAATACCCATCGTTTGTTGAACTGAATATTAATACCCATCGTTTGTTGATCTGAATATTAATACCCATCTTTGTTGAACTGAATATTAATACCTATCGTTTGTTGAACTGAATATTAATACCCATCGTTTGTTGAACTGAATATTAATACCCATCGTTTGTTGAACTGAATATTAATACCCATCGTTTGTTGAACTGAATAGTAATACCCATCTTTGTTGAACTGAATATTAATACCTATCGTTTGTTGAACTGAATATTAATACCCATCGTTTGTTGATCTGAATATTAATACCTATCGTTTGTTGAACTGAATATTAATACCCATCGTTTGTTGATCTGAATATTAATACCCATCGTTTGTTGAACTGAATATTAATACCTATCGTTTGTTGAACTGAATATTAATACCCATCGTTTGTTGATCTGAATATTAATACCTATCGTTTGTTGAACTGAATATTAATACCCATCGTTTGTTGATCTGAATATTAATACCCATCTTTGTTGAACTGAATATTAATACCTATCGTTTGTTGAACTGAATATTAATACCCATCGTTTGTTGAACTGAATATTAATACCTATCGTTTGTTGAACTGAATATTAATACCCATCGTTTGTTGATCTGAATATTAATACCCATCTTTGTTGAACTGAATATTAATACCTATCGTTTGTTGAACTGAATATTAATACCCATCGTTTGTTGATCTGAATATTAATACCCATCTTTGTTGAACTGAATATTAATACCTATCGTTTGTTGAACTGAATATTAATACCCATCGTTTGTTGAACTGAATATTAATACCCATCGTTTGTTGAACTGAATATTAATACCTATCGTTTGTAGAACTGAATATTAATACCCATCGTTTGTTGAACTGAATATTAATACCCATCGTTTGTTGAACTGAATATTAATACCCATCGTTTGTTGATCTGAATATTAATACCCATCGTTTGTTGAACTGAATATTAATACCTATCGTTTGTTGATCTGAATATTAATACCTATCGTTTGTTGAACTGAATATTAATACCTATCGTTTGTTGAACTGAATATTAATACCTATCGTTTGTTGAACTGAATATTAATACCCATCGTTTGTTGAACTGAATATTAATACCCATCGTTTGTTGAACTGAATATTAATACCCATCGTTTGTTGAACTGAATATTAATACCTATCGTTTGTTGAACTGAATATTAATACCTATCGTTTGTTGAACTGAATATTAATACCTATCGTTTGTTGAACTTAATATTAATACCCATCGTTTGTTGAACTGAATATTAATACCTATCGTTTGTTGATCTGAATATTAATACCTATCGTTTGTTGAACTGAATATTAATACCCATCGTTTGTTGAACTGAATATTAATACCCATCGTTTGTTGATCTGAATATTAATACCCATCGTTTGTTGAACTGAATATTAATACCTATCGTTTGTTGAACTGAATATTAATACCCATCGTTTGTTGAACTGAATATTAATACCCATCGTTTGTTGATCTGAATATTAATACCCATCGTTTGTTGAACTGAATATTAATACCCATCGTTTGTTGAACTGAATATTAATACCCATCGTTTGTTGAACTGAATATTAATACCCATCGTTTGTTGAACTGAATATTAATACCCATCGTTTGTTGAACTGAATATTAATACCTATCGTTTGTTGAACTGAATATTAATACCCATCGTTTGTTGAACTGAATATTAATACCCATCGTTTGTTGAACTGAATATTAATACCCATCGTTTGTTGATCTGAATATTAATACCCATCGTTTGTTGATCTGAATATTAATACCTATCGTTTGTTGAACTGAATATTAATACCTATCGTTTGTTGAACTGAATATTAATACCTATCGTTTGTTGATCTGAATATTAATACCCATCGTTTGTTGATCTGAATATTAATACCCATCGTTTGTTGAACTGAATATTAATACCCATCGTTTGTTGAACTGAATATTAATACCCATCGTTTGTTGAACTGAATATTAATACCCATCGTTTGTTGAACTGAATATTAATACCCATCGTTTGTTGAACTGAATATTAATACCCATCGTTTGTTGAACTGCTGTATAAAATCAATGTCACATTTGAAATCGTGTGGATATTGGTATAATGTGATCAACATTAAACACAGGAACTCACACAGGGTGTTTTTGTATCGAAGAGTTTGAATCTTAAATCGATCTCTATGCACAGAGATCTGTGTGTATATATATTTGTTCTCTGTGCTAGTAAGTGCTAAATCCCCACTTTTACGAAGGTACATTGTTGAGAACGGCAGTGCGCACGGTTTGCCAAGACAGTATAATCTGCACGAAACATCATATGCTCGCTGCTTGTGTGAATCATCAGTGTTCACCGCGAAAGATTTAATTTGATCGAATGTCACGTAGTCTATTTACGGCATTTTACCTGCTAGAAATACATGCTAAGTTTTAATGTTATTTTAAGACTTGAATGAACGGCAATTTTCAGCATTTTGTTCATGTAGGCTAACGTTACCCGCTTCTGTCACCTCATGTTCCCCAGTTTGAGAAACACTGCCTTAACCTATCTTTGTGAAGCGACCTTGGGTGTTGGAAAGGCGCTAGGCCTATATACATAAAAATCATATTAATAATCACCCAAACACAATACAAACTGCAGGATACCAGTGCTCTGTGAAAAAGTCAGCAATTATTTAATGCCAATATTAAAAGGTTGAGGCATTCTTACACAAAAACAAACATATTGCACAAAATTTGCATTTGAAATTGAACTCAAACTGTTTAACGTTAGTTACTCTCTCAGACAGTGCTTCATATCCCTCACTCCGGTAACTGATGCTGGATCTGTCACTGTTGTTTTAAAAAGTAAGAATGGAAAGCACCATAAGGCATTAGCATTAGCGCATCAGCTAGCCGGGCCTTATTTCTTGATTGCTTGTGTCTCTTAAACTCTGGGCTGGCTCATAGCGCCCTCTATTGGCCAGACACCCCTGATTTTAACAACTGGACTCAAGTCTCATCATTTATAGTATTGCACTTTCTGCTGTTTCTCTCCATCTGAAGAAAGATTCAGAAATACTATTAGTTAACGTTTATGTGTATCAGTAGGAAGAGTATTAAACTGTGAAGCATTTGAATCTTTGTGGCTATAAAATTGTTTATATACTGAAATCTGACAAATCTTTGCTTTGATACAATACAGAAGTGATAACAGACTAAAAACAGTGTAACAATTACAGTAGATTATTCTGACAGAGTTACAGTTATACTGGACTAATGGCACTTTTCACTAAATCTTAATTTATTAAGCAGAATGTATATTTAGAGGTTGTAAACTACATTTTAAAGTTCCTTAAAATAAACTGTCATTCATGCACAAGATTTTTTTACGTTTAAAATGTGAAATCAGTCCATTTAAATGTTAAAGGAGAACTCCGGCGCAAAATTAACCTTTGGTCTAATAAAACATTGGTACCTATACCGTTCTCTGAGATTTGTTTTCATGATAATCGAATGTAAAGAGTTTTATCTCTAAAAACTGTTTAGCGTATAACGCTAGTAATGGGGGCATTTAATAAGTAAAAAGAAATCGCTAGTTAATACTAATAACAAGGCTCAAAATAGCCCCACACGAACACAGTGACATAATGAGGGTCCCTACATGCAAAACGAAGCATTGAGAACTTTGTAAGTGTACAGACCGTTTAATAAGAAGATAAAGATAAAGACAGTCTACTTCGTGTATACAGACAGGAGCCATCTTTGGAAAACAGACTCGACTAATCGAACCACGAACGACGTGCTAAGTGAGCTGAACTGTATGAATGGCATTCGTGGTTTGATTAGTCGAGTCTGTCTTCCAAAGATGGCTCCTGTCTGTATACACGAAGTGGACTGTCTTTATCTTTATCTTCTTATTAAACGGTCTGTACACTTACAAAGTTCTCAATGCTTCGTTTTGCATGTAGGGACCCTCATTATGTCACTGTGTTCGTGTGGGGCTATTTTGAGTCTTGTTATTAGTATTAACTAGCGATTTCTTTTTACTTATTAAATGCCCCCATTACTAGCGTTATACGCTAAACAGTTTTTAGAGATAAAACTCTTTACATTCGATTATCATGAAAACAAATCTCAGAGAACGGTTGACTAGGTACCAATGTTTTATTAGACCAAAGGTTAATTTTGCGCCGGAGTTCTCCTTTAACTTTTCTATTGTTTCTATATTGATCCTATATATTAATCTACAGTGATAAGTTCAGTTATTTGTGGAGTGAGGACGATCCAGACTTGGATTGTAACTAGTTTCCTCAAATGCTCCTGTCTTGGTTTGTTCACATCATTAAGTTTCCATGATTTTGCTGGTGTATTAGTGACTGTATGGCATTTATTAATGATGCATTTAACTCACACATGAACTGAACATGGATCTGAGTCATTTTCTCTTTCTGTCTTCAGTCTGTATAGATGCAGTATTACAGAGAAACAGAGTCTCATCCTGACTTCAGCTCTGAAATCAAACCCATCACACCTGAGAGAGCTGGACCTGAGCTGGAATAAACTAGGAGACTCTGCAGTGAAAAACCTCAGTGATCTACTGATGAACCCACAATTCAAGCTGGAGAAACTACAGTTAGTATCTTTATACTGTACATTATTACTGTTTAGTTTATGTTAAGCAGTATCGGCTGGTGAAAAATATCATCAGGTCTTTTAGCGTTGTGGCTCTTCCTCAATCCGTCAAGCATCCACCCTTCTCTCATTCAAAACCTCTTAAAAACAATGTTCTCTGAATATTACTCTTCAGCTCAGTCTGTAAATTATACCTTATTATATGTTGTTTGTTTGAATCCCTCTGTTAGTATCTTTAACCTAACTTTGTAAGTGACTCTGTGTATTGTGTGTATTGTGCTTTAATGTTGATGTTGTTGCTTAACCCAGTGGTCCTCTTAGTAGTGTTTTACCCCTGAGGCTTTTAACCTCCTCCTGCGTACCCCTCTCTGCAGTCACTCCTTCAGTGAGGACAATATTTGCCCCTTAAATCGACATTTCCACTGCATTTTTTACCTTTATAAAATTAATAATGCTTTAAATAAAAAAAATCTTCAATAGAGAAATGTAATGATTATAAAAACAGTTAAAATTAAATCCACCAGTATGTGGCGGCAAGTCCCTGTCTTTATGAGCGAGTCATTTATTCATCAGTAACGAAGCAAGTGTCTGTAATTATGAATGAATCATTGACTCACGATTTGTTCAAAGCCGAAGATTCGTTCACAAACACTGTTGTGGCTCTCGCTGGAGCTGTTGTTTTGTTGCAAAAAATACAGACAATACAGTGTTTAAAATTAACATCACTTAATATTAATACCCATCGTTTGTTGAACTGAATATTAATACCCATCGTTTGTTGATCTGAATATTAATACCCATCGTTTGTTGAACTGAATATTAATACCCATCGTTTGTTGAACTGAATATTAATACCTATCGTTTGTTGAACTTAATATTAATACCCATCGTTTGTTGAACTGAATATTAATACCCATCGTTTGTTGAACTTAATATTAATACCCATCGTTTGTTGATCTGAATATTAATACCTATCGTTTGTTGAACTGAATATTAATACCTATCGTTTGTTGAACTGAATATTAATACCCATCGTTTGTTGAACTGAATATTAATACCCATCGTTTGTTGAACTTAATATTAATACCTATCGTTTGTTGAACTGAATATTAATACCCATCGTTTGTTGAACTGAATATTAATACCCATCGTTTGTTGATCTGAATATTAATACCTATCGTTTGTTGAACTGAATATTAATTAACCTGACTCCGCCAGATGGATTTGCTCCGCATATCCATCTGGAAACCTTCCGTTGAAGTAGTTTTGGTAAGGGGCGAAAATACTGGTTAGCTGATTGGCCTATGTTGGTGATAGACGGGCCAAATCAACCAATCAGATCAACGAAGCATATGACGTACTAACAGAGCGTATCTTTTCCTCTGAGAAAAGCCTCCAGAGCAGTGTTTTGCTCTTCTTTCAGTGAAGAAATACTCTGTAATTCCGATAAAACTTGCTCGATAGCCACGCTGATGCTAGTTTCATCTGAATATTAATACCCATCGTTTGTTGATCTGAATATTAATACCCATCGTTTGTTGATCTGAATATTAATACCTATCGTTTGTTGAACTGAATATTAATACCCATCGTTGATCTGAATATTAATACCCATCGTTTGTTGAACTGAATATTAATACCCATCGTTTGTTGAACTGAATATTAATACCCATCGTTTGTTGAACTTAATATTAATACCCATCGTTTGTTGAACTGAATATTAATACCCATCGTTTGTTGAACTTAATATTAATACCCATCGTTTGTTGATCTGAATATTAATACCCATCGTTTGTTGAACTGAATATTAATACCTATCGTTTGTTGAACTGAATATTAATACCCATCGTTTGTTGATCTGAATATTAATACCCATCGTTTGTTGAACTGAATATTAATACCTATCGTTTGTTGAACTTAATATTAATACCTATCGTTTGTTGAACTGAATATTAATACCCATCGTTTGTTGATCTGAATATTAATACCTATCGTTTGTTGATCTGAATATTAATACCTATCGTTTGTTGATCTGAATATTAATACCCATCGTTTGTTGATCTGAATATTAATACCTATCGTTTGTTGATCTGAATATTAATACCTATCGTTTGTTGATCTGAATATTAATACCCATCGTTTGTTGATCTGAATATTAATACCTATCGTTTGTTGATCTGAATATTAATACCTATCGTTTGTTGATCTGAATATTAATACCCATCGTTTGTTGATCTGAATATTAATACCTATCGTTTGTTGATCTGAATATTAATACCCATCGTTTGTTGATCTGAATATTAATACCTATCGTTTGTTGATCTGAATATTAATACCTATCGTTTGTTGATCTGAATATTAATACCCATCGTTTGTTGATCTGAATATTAATACCCATCGTTTGTTGAACTGAATATTAATACCCATCGTTTGTTGATCTGAATATTAATACCCATCGTTTGTTGAACTGAATATTAATACCCATCGTTTGTTGAACTGAATATTAATACCCATCGTTTGTTGAACTTAATATTAATACCCATCGTTTGTTGAACTGAATATTAATACCCATCGTTTGTTGAACTTAATATTAATACCCATCGTTTGTTGATCTGAATATTAATACCTATCGTTTGTTGAACTGAATATTAATACCCATCGTTTGTTGATCTGAATATTAATACCCATCGTTTGTTGAACTGAATATTAATACCTATCGTTTGTTGAACTTAATATTAATACCTATCGTTTGTTGAACTGAATATTAATACCCATCGTTTGTTGATCTGAATATTAATACCTATCGTTTGTTGAACTGAATATTAATACCTATCGTTTGTTGAACTGAATATTAATACCTATCGTTTGTTGATCTGAATATTAATACCCATCGTTTGTTGAACTGAATATTAATACCTATCGTTTGTTGAACTTAATATTAATACCCATCGTTTGTTGAACTGAATATTAATACCTATCGTTTGTTGAACTTAATATTAATACCCATTGTTTGTTGAACTGAATATTAATACCCATCGTTTGTTGAACTGAATATTAATACCCATCGTTTGTTGATCTGAATATTAATACCTATCGTTTGTTGAACTGAATATTAATACCTATCGTTTGTTGATCTGAATATTAATTAACCTGACTCCGCCAGATGGATTTGCTCCGCATATCCATCTGGAAACCTTCCGTTGAAGTAGTTTTGGTAAGGGGCGAAAATACTGGTTAGCTGATTGGCCTATGTTGGTGATAGACGGGCCAAATCAACCAATCAGATCAACGAAGCATATGACGTACTAACAGAGCGTATCTTTTCCTCTGAGAAAAGCCTCCAGAGCAGTGTTTTGCTCTTCTTTCAGTGAAGAAATACTCTGTAATTCCGATAAAACTTGCTCGATAGCCACGCTGATGCTAGTTTCATCTGAATATTAATACCCATCGTTTGTTGATCTGAATATTAATACCCATCGTTTGTTGATCTGAATATTAATACCTATCGTTTGTTGAACTGAATATTAATACCCATCGTTTGTTGATCTGAATATTAATACCCATCGTTTGTTGAACTGAATATTAATACCCATCGTTTGTTGAACTGAATATTAATACCCATCGTTTGTTGAACTTAATATTAATACCCATCGTTTGTTGAACTGAATATTAATACCCATCGTTTGTTGAACTTAATATTAATACCCATCGTTTGTTGATCTGAATATTAATACCCATCGTTTGTTGAACTGAATATTAATACCTATCGTTTGTTGAACTGAATATTAATACCCATCGTTTGTTGATCTGAATATTAATACCCATCGTTTGTTGAACTGAATATTAATACCTATCGTTTGTTGAACTTAATATTAATACCTATCGTTTGTTGAACTGAATATTAATACCCATCGTTTGTTGATCTGAATATTAATACCTATCGTTTGTTGAACTGAATATTAATACCTATCGTTTGTTGAACTGAATATTAATACCTATCGTTTGTTGATCTGAATATTAATACCCATCGTTTGTTGAACTGAATATTAATACCCATCGTTTGTTGAACTGAATATTAATACCTATCGTTTGTTGAACTGAATATTAATACCCATCGTTTGTTGAACTTAATATTAATACCCATCGTTTGTTGAACTGAATATTAATACCTATCGTTTGTTGAACTTAATATTAATACCCATCGTTTGTTGAACTGAATATTAATACCCATCGTTTGTTGAACTTAATATTAATACCCATCGTTTGTTGATCTGAATATTAATACCCATCGTTTGTTGAACTTAATATTAATACCCATCGTTTGCTGATCTGAATATTAATACCCATCGTTTGTTGATCTGAATATTAATACCTATCGTTTGTTGATCTGAATATTAATACCTATCGTTTGTTGATCTGAATATTAATACCCATCGTTTGTTGAACTGAATATTAATACCCATCGTTTGTTGAACTGAATATTAATACCTATCGTTTGTTGAACTTAATATTAATACCCATCGTTTGTTGAACTGAATATTAATACCTATCGTTTGTTGAACTGAATATTAATACCCATTGTTTGTTGAACTGAATATTAATACCCATCGTTTGTTGAACTGAATATTAATACCCATCGTTTGTTGAACTGAATATTAATACCCATCGTTTGTTGAACTGAATATTAATACCTATCGTTTGTTGAACTTAATATTAATACCCATCGTTTGTTGAACTGAATATTAATACCTATCGTTTGTTGAACTTAATATTAATACCCATTGTTTGTTGAACTGAATATTAATACCCATCGTTTGTTGAACTGAATATTAATACCCATCGTTTGTTGATCTGAATATTAATACCTATCGTTTGTTGAACTGAATATTAATACCTATCGTTTGTTGAACTGAATATTAATTAACCTGACTCCGCCAGATGGATTTGCTCCGCATATCCATCTGGAAACCTTCCGTTGAAGTAGTTTTGGTAAGGGGCGAAAATACTGGTTAGCTGATTGGCCTATGTTGGTGATAGACGGGCCAAATCAACCAATCAGATCAACGAAGCATATGACGTACTAACAGAGCGTATCTTTTCCTCTGAGAAAAGCCTCCAGAGCAGTGTTTTGCTCTTCTTTCAGTGAAGAAATACTCTGTAATTCCGATAAAACTTGCTCGATAGCCACGCTGATGCTAGTTTCATCCGCTGAAGCCGCCATGTTCTTTAGACTGAACTGTCGCGCTACTCGTTGCGTCACACCTCAACCCGCCTCAAAGCCAACGCTGATTGGACGTTCGTTTGGTGAACTGCTCCCAAATTTTCTTTAACGGAAAGTATCCAGACTGATCTGCGAGTGAAACCTTGAAAGCTCGCGAGATCAGGATGGTCTCACGAGGCTAAATATTAATACCCATCGTTTGTTGAACTGACTATTAATACCTAACGTTTGTTGAACTGAATATTAATACCCATCGTTTGTTGAACTGAATATTAATACCCATCGTTTGTTGATCTGAATATTAATACCTATAGTTTGTTGAACTGACTATTAATACCTATCGTTTGTTGAACTGAATATTAATAGGCCTACCCATCGTTTGTTGATCTGAATATTAATACCTATCGTTTGTTGAACTGAATATTAATACCTATCGTTTGTTGATCTGAATATTAATACCCATCGTTTGTTGAACTGACTATTAATACCTATCGTTTGTTGAACTGAATATTAATACCCATCGTTTGTTGAACTGAATATTAATACCCATCGTTTGTTGATCTGAATATTAATACCTATAGTTTGTTGAACTGAATATTAATACCTATCGTTTGTAGAACTGAATATTAATACCTATAGTTTGTTGATCTGAATATTAATACCTATCGTTTGTTGATCTGAATATTAATACCCATCGTTTGTTGATCTGAATATTAATACCTATCGTTTGCTGATCTGAATATTAATACCCATCGTTTGTTGATCTGAATATTAATACCTATCGTTTGTTGAACTGAATATTAATACCTATCGTTTGTTGAACTGAATATTAATACTAGGGATGTCCCGATCCGATCACGCGATCGGAAATCGGGCCCGATCACGTGGTTTCAGACTCGATCGGAATCGGACGTTACCTCCCGATCAGGACTCGGATATATGTAAATTAGGGGTGTAACGGCACATGTATTCGTAATTATTGAACCGTTTCGGTACGAGGCTTCCGGTTCGGTACGCATACAAACCGAACGATTCCTAGGACCATTTTTCCTGCAGACAAAATCCGCGCTGGCGCGATCACCACAACGTTGCGCAACATCAAATGGCAAACGTAATAAAAGCAGAACGAAACTGCCCTACTCATTATATTGTGCTTAACGGACCATTATCAGTTCGGACCAGCAACATCTGTGCAGCGCGAGATCAAGCGACACTGTGCGAAGAGATCCAGTGAAGAAAACATTTGAATTCGCCACTAAAGTAATAACATCACTGCGAGATCTAGTGACAAGCATTCACATTTCTCCGTTATTAACCGTAGATCTCTATTAGATCAAACAGCGCTGACGTGGACACCAGGAGAAACATTGTGCCGTGAATGAACATGGATTTAATGTTGCACTTCAAAACTCAAATATTATATAAATATATATTTAAATGTTATTTTTAATGTGATTACCAAAACATTATTTGTTCATCCTTCAAAGATTACCCCCATATATAAACCTGAAAGTTTCAAGATGTAGGAAAACTACAAAAATAGTTTTTCTTTTAATAAATAGGAAATTTCTCTGGCATTTCTTTCTTTTTGCTGTATCCTATCGAACCGAACCGCAAATTTTGTGAACTGTTACACCCCTAATGTAGGCATATATTATATTCTCATTATTTTTTTATACACTTTTAAAACATTTTTATTTTTTGTTTACATGCCGGGTATTTTAAGTTGAGGTGCTATTTGTTTTTATATTAGACTTTATCTATATTTACTGTTGCACTAAAGTCCAAAAGTGAAGATTTTATGTTATTTATTACTTGATTGTTCAAGCTACCTCACAGAAGTGCTCTGTTTGTTAAGAGTTGTTGAATGTTAAAATAAGGTGAATTAAATAAAAAATAAGGAACATCCTGGATCTGTTTTTTCTCTCTTCTTTATTTTTTTTTATGTATTATATAAGTATCGGATCGGGACTCGCTATCGGTAGATACTCAAAATCAAATGACTCGGACTCGGACTCGAGGGCAAAAAAACCTGATCGGGACATCCCTAATATTAATACCTATCGTTTGTTGAACTGAATATTAGGCTAATACCTATCGTTTGTTGATCTGAATATTAATACCTATCGTTTGTTGATCTGAATATTAATACCTATCGTTTGTTGAACTGAATATTAATACCCATCGTTTGTTGAACTGAATATTAATACCCATCGTTTGTTGAACTGAATATTAATACCTATCGTTTGTTGAACTTAATATTAATACCCATCGTTTGTTGAACTGAATATTAATACCCATCGTTTGTTGAACTGAATATTAATACCTATCGTTTGTTGAACTGAATATTAATACCCATCGTTTGTTGAACTGAATATTAATACCCATCGTTTGTTGAACTGAATATTAATACCCATCGTTTGTTGAACTGAATATTAATACCTATCGTAGAACTGAATATTAATACCCATTGTTTGTTGAACTGAATATTAATACTAGGGATGTCCCGATCCGATCACGCGATCGGAAATCGGGCCCGATCACGTGGTTTCAGACTCGATCGGAATCGGACGTTACCTCCCGATCAGGACTCGGATATATGTAAATTAGGGGTGTAACGGTACATGTATTCGTAATTATTGAACCGTTTCGGTACGAGGCTTCCGGTTCGGTACGCATACAAACCGAACGATTCCTAGGACCATTTTTCCTGCAGACAAAATCCGCACTGGCGCGATCACCACAACGCTGCGCAACATCAAATGGCAAACGTAATAAAAGCAGAACGAAACTGCCCTACTCATTATATTGTGCTTAACGGACCATTATCAGTTCGGACCAGCAACATCTGTGCAGCGCGAGATCAAGCGACACTGTGCGAAGAGATCCAGTGAAGAAAACATTTGAATTCGCCACTAAAGTAATAACATCACTGCGAGATCTAGTGAGAACTGAGAAGCATTCAAATTTCTCCGTTATTAACCGTAGATCTCTATTAGATCAAACAGCGCTGACGTGGAAACCAGGAGAAACATTGTGCCGTGAATGAACATGGATTTAATGTTGCACTTCAAAACTCAAATATTATATAAATATATATTTAAATGTTATTTTTAATGTGATTACCAAAACATTATTTGTTCATCCTTCAAAGATTACCCCCATTTATAAACCTGAAAGTTTCAAGATGTAGGAAAACTACAAAAATAGTTTTTCTTTTAATAAATAGGAAATTTCTCTGGCATTTCTTTCTTTTTGCTGTATCCTATCGAACCGAACCGCACATTTTGTGAACTGTTACACCCCTAATGTAGGCATATATTATATTCTCATTATTTTTTTATACACTTTTAAAACATTTTTATTTTTTGTTTACATGCCGGGTATTTTAAGTTGAGGTGCTATTTGTTTTTATATTAGACTTTATCTATATTTACTGTTGCACTAAAGTCCAAAAGTGAAGATTTTATGTTATTTATTACTTGATTGTTCAAGCTACCTCACAGAAGTGCTCTGTTTGTTAAGAGTTGTTGAATGTTAAAATAAGGTGAATTAAATAAAAAAATAAGGAACATCCTGGATCTGTTTTTTCTCTCTTCTTTATTTTTTTTATGTATTATATAAGTATCGGATCGGGACTCGCTATCGGTAGATACTCAAAATCAAATGACTCGGACTCGGACTCGAGGGCAAAAAAACCTGATCGGGACATCCCTAATATTAATACCTATCGTTTGTTGATCTGAATATTAATACCTATCGTTTGTTGAACTGAATATTAATACCTATCGTTTGTTGAACTGAATATTAATACCTATCGTTTGTTGAACTGAATATTAATACCCATCGTTTGTTGAACTGAATATTAATACCCATCGTTTGTTGAACTGAATATTAATACCTATCGTTTGTTGAACTGAATATTAATACCTATCGTTTGTTGATCTGAATATTAATACCTATCGTTTGTTGAACTGAATATTAATACCTATCGTTTGTTGAACTGAATATTAATACCTATCGTTTGTTGAACTGAATATTAATATATCGTTTGTTGAACTGAATATTAATACCTATCGTTTGTTGAACTGAATATTAATACCTATCGTTTGTTGATCTGAATATTAATACCTATCGTTTGTTGAACTGAATATTAATACCTATCGTTTGTTGAACTGAATATTAATACCCATCGTTTGTTGAACTGAATATTAATACCCATCGTTTGTTGAACTGAATATTAATACCCATCGTTTGTTGAACTGAATATTAATACCCATCGTTTGTTGAACTGAATATTAATACCCATCGTTTGTTGAACTGAATATTAATACCCATCGTTTGTTGAACTGAATATTAATACCCATCGTTTGTTGAACTGAATATTAATACCCATCGTTTGTTGAACTGAATATTAATACCCATCGTTTGTTGAACTGAATATTAATACCCATCGTTTGTTGAACTGAATATTAATACCCATCGTTTGTTGATCTGAATATTAATACCCATCGTTTGTTGAACTGAATATTAATACCTATCGTTTGTTGATCTGAATATTAATACCTATCGTTTGTTGAACTGAATATTAATACCCATCGTTTGTTGAACTGAATATTAATACCCATCGTTTGTTGAACTGAATATTAATACCCATCGTTTGTTGATCTGAATATTAATACCCATCGTTTGTTGAACTGAATATTAATACCCATCGTTTGTTGAACTGAATATTAATACCCATCGTTTGTTGAACTGAATATTAATACCCATCGTTTGTTGAACTGAATATTAATACCCATCGTTTGTTGAACTGCTGTATAAAATCAATGTCACATTTGAAATCGTGTGGATATTGGTATAATGTGATCAACATTAAACACAGGAACTCACACAGGGTGTTTTTGTATCGAAGAGTTTGAATCTTAAATCGATCTCTATGCACAGAGATCTGTGTGTATATATATTTGTTCTCTGTGCTAGTAAGTGCTAAATCCCCACTTTTACGAAGGTACATTGTTGAGAACGGCAGTGCGCACGGTTTGCCAAGACAGTATAATCTGCACGAAACATCATATGCTCGCTGCTTGTGTGAATCATCAGTGTTCACCGCGAAAGATTTAATTTGATCGAATGTCACGTAGTCTATTTACGGCATTTTACCTGCTAGAAATACATGCTAAGTTTTAATGTTATTTTAAGACTTGAATGAACGGCAATTTTCAGCATTTTGTTCATGTAGGCTAACGTTACCCGCTTCTGTCACCTCATGTTCCCCAGTTTGAGAAACACTGCCTTAACCTATCTTTGTGAAGCGACCTTGGGTGTTGGAAAGGCGCTAGGCCTATATACATAAAAATCATATTAATAATCACCCAAACACAATACAAACTGCAGGATACCAGTGCTCTGTGAAAAAGTCAGCAATTATTTAATGCCAATATTAAAAGGTTGAGGCATTCTTACACAAAAACAAACATATTGCACAAAATTTGCATTTGAAATTGAACTCAAACTGTTTAACGTTAGTTACTCTCTCAGACAGTGCTTCATATCCCTCACTCCGGTAACTGATGCTGGATCTGTCACTGTTGTTTTAAAAAGTAAGAATGGAAAGCACCATAAGGCATTAGCATTAGCGCATCAGCTAGCCGGGCCTTATTTCTTGATTGCTTGTGTCTCTTAAACTGTGGGCTGGCTCATAGCGCCCTCTATTGGCCAGACACCCCTGATTTTAACAACTGGACTCAAGTCTCATCATTTATAGTATTGCACTTTCTACTGTTTCTCTCCATCTGAAGAAAGATTCAGAAATACTATTAGTTAACGTTTATGTGTATCAGTAGGAAGAGTATTAAACTGTGAAGCATTTGAATCTTTGTGGCTATAAAATTGTTTATATACTGAAATCTGACAAATCTTTGCTTTGATACAATACAGAAGTGATAACAGACTAAAAACAGCGTAACAATTACAGTAGATTATTCTGAAAGAGTTACAGTTATACTGGACTAATGGCACTTTTCACTAAATCTTAATTTATTAAGCAGAATGTATATTTAGAGGTTGTAAACTACACTTTAAAATTCCTTAAAATAAACTGTCATTCATGCACAAGATTTTTTTACGTTTAAAATGTGAAATCAGTCCATTTAAATGTTAAAGGAGAACTCCGGCGCAAAATGAACCTTTGGTCTAATAAAACATTGGTACCTAGTCAACCGTTCTCTGAGATTTGTTTTCATGATAATCGAATGTAAAGAGTTTTATCTCTAAAAACTGTTTAGCGTATAACGCTAGTAATGGGGGCATTTAATAAGTAAAAAGAAATCGCTAGTTAATACTAATAACAAGGCTCAAAATAGCCCCACACGAACACAGTAACATAATGAGGGTCCCTACATGCAAAACGAAGCATTGAGAACTTTGTAAGTGTACAGACCGTTTAATAAGAAGATAAAGATAAAGACAGTCTACTTCGTGTATACAGACAGGAGCCATCTTTGGAAAACAGACTCAACTAATCAAACCACGAACGACGTGCTAAGTGAGCTGAACTGTATGAAGTTCAGTGAACTTCTGAACTGTATGAATGACGTTCGTGGTTTGATTAGTCGAGTCTGTCTTCCAAAGATGGCTCCTGTCTGTATACACGAAGTGGACTGTCTTTATCTTTATCTTCTTATTAAACGGTCTGTACACTTACAAAGTTCTCAATGCTTCGTTTTGCATGTAGGGACCCTCATTATGTTACTGTGTTCGTGTGGGGCTATTTTGAGCCTTGTTGGTGGAATAAACTAGCGATTTCTTTTTACTTATTAAATGCCCCCATTACTAGCGTTATACGCTAAACTGTTTTTAGAGATAAAACTCTTTACATTCGATTATCATGAAAACAAATCTCAGAGAACGGTTGACTAGGTACCAATGTTTTATTAGACCAAAGGTTAATTTTGCGCCGGAGTTCTCCTTTAACTTTTCTATTGTTTCTATATTGATCATATATATTAATCTACAGTGATAAGTTCAGTTATTTGTGGAGTGAGGACGATCCAGACTTGGATTGTAACTAGTTTCCTCAAATGCTCCTGTCTTGGTTTGTTCACATCATTAAGTTTCCATGATTTTGCTGGTGTATTAGTGACTGTATGGCATTTATTAATGATGCTTTTAACTCACACATGAACTGAACATGGATCTGAGTCATTTTCTCTTTCTGTCTTCAGTCTGAGTGGATGCAGTATTACAGAGAAACAGAGTCTCATCCTGACTTCAGCTCTGAAATCAAACCCATCACACCTGAGAGAGCTGGACCTGAGCTGGAATAATCTAGGAGACTCTGGAGTGAAAAACCTCAGTGATCTACTGATGAACCCACAATTCAAGCTGGAGAAACTACAGTTAGTATCATTATACTGTACAGCAGTTACAGTGTGATTAAAGTTTACTGTTTATTTTATTTTAAGGCAACTGGACTCAAGTCTAATCATTTATAGTATTGCACTTTCTGGTGTTTCTCAATCTGAAGAAAGATTCAGAAATACTATTAGTTAACGTTTGTTATGTGTATCAGTAGGAAGAGTATTAAAGCATTTGAAACTATGTAGCCATAAAAAATTTTATATACTGAAATCTGACAAATCTTTGCTTTGATACAATACAGAAGTTATATAAGACTAAAAACAGCGTAACAATTACAGTAAATTATTCTGACAGAGTTACAGTTATACTAGACTAATGGCACTTTCCACTAAATCTTAATTTATTAAGCAAAATGTGTTTGTAAGAAGTAAGGTACTCGAGGCTGTGCTGTATGGTGAATAAGTCACGGCTGAAGGGCGTTGTTAGGCTCGACGCGAAGCGGACTCAGCCGTGACTGATTCACCATACAGCACTAGCCTCCAGTACGTTATTGCTTTTATAAAATGGTTACCACACAATACAAATATTAAACCCGAAAAATATCTATCCATGCAACTTGCATGAAGTAAAATCAATAAAAGCCTTCCTTCCGCTGGAAAAAATAGTCCCTGACCGTAAACAGCAACAGAAGTTACATACATATTTTCGCCATTAGATGAAGACAAAGAATTTATGAGTGAGTCAGTCAGTAGTGAAGACTTTTATATTGAAAGGACTCAAACTTTTGAACACGGAAAAGCAAGACGCAACTGATAAATGATTAGGGCACGGAAAACCCCTTGACTGTTAAAAGAACAAGATATCGCAGCAGACATTCAAACAGATTTTTTATTATGAATATAGGTCTGACCTGAAGGAGAATGGTATATCTACTGTAAATGCAGGAACACTCGCTTACTCGATCTCTCACATTACTCTACTCTATAAGCTTCAGTGAACAATATCAGTGAGATCAAACATGTGTTTACGTTGCTAAGAGTGGTTGCTAGGGGTGTTGTGTAGTAATACATAGAGCCGTTGGGTGAAGCGGTCATACCCGTGTTTATCGTGAATAAACCACAGATATTAACCAATCAGAACCAAGGATTGGAACTAACCGTTGTATAATTAGATTTTCTGAAGATGAAAATGTGAAATCAGTCCATTTAAATGTCAACTTTTCTATTGTTTCTATATTGATCCTATATATTAATCTACAGTGATAAGTTCACTTATTTGTGGAGTGAGGACGATCCAGACTTGGATTGTAACTAGTTTCCTCAAATGCTCCTGTCTTGGTTTGTTCACATCATTAAGTTTCCATGATTTTGCTGGTGTATTAGTGACTGTATGGCATTTATTAATGATGCTTTTAACTCACACATGAACTGAACATGGATCTGAGTCATTTTCTCTTTCTGTCTTCAGTCTGAGTGGATGCAGTATTACAGAGAAACAGAGTCTCATCCTGACTTCAGCTCTGAAATCAAACCCATCACACCTGAGAGAGCTGGACCTGAGCTGGAATAAACTAGGAGACTCTGCAGTGAAAAACCTCAGTGATCTACTGATGAACCCACAATTCAAGCTGGAGAAACTACAGTTAGTATCATTATACTGTACATTATTACTGTTTAGTTTATGTTAAGCAGTATCGGCTGGTGAAAAATATCATCAGGTCTTTTAGCGTTGTGGCTCTTCCTCAATCCGTCAAGCATCCACCCTTCACTCATTCAAAACCTCTTAAAAACAATGTTCTCTGAATATTACTCTTCAGCTCAGTCTGTAAATTATACCTTATTATATGTTGTTTGTTTGAATCCCTCTGTTAGTATCTTTAACCTAACTTTGTAAGTGACTCTGTGTATTGTGTGTATTGTGCTTTAATGTTGATGTTGTTGTATTGCTTAACCCAGTGGTCCTCTTAGTAGTGTTTTACCCCTGAGGCTTTTAACCTCCTCCTGCGTACCCCTCTCTGCAGTCACTCCTTCAGTGAGGACAATATTTGCCCCTTAAATCGACATTTCCACTGCATTTTTTACCTTTATAAAATAAATAATGCTTTAAATAAAAAAAATCTTCAATAGAGAAATGTAATGATTATAAAAACAGTTAAAATTAAATCCACCAGTATGTGGCAGCAAGTCCCTGTCTTTATGAGCGAGTCATTGATTCATCAGTAACGAAGCAAGTGTCTGTAATTATGAATGAATCATTGACTCACGATTCGTTCACAAACACTGTTGTGGCTCTCGCTGGAGCTGTTGTTTTGTTGCAAAAAATACAGACAATACAGTGTTTAAAATTAACATCACTTAATATTAATACCTATCGTTTGTTGAACTGAATATTAATACCCATCGTTTGTTGAACTGAATATTAATACCCATCGTTTGTTGAACTGAATATTAATACCTATCGTTTGTTGAACTGAATATTAATACCCATCGTTTGTTGAACTGAATATTAATACCTATCGTTTGTTGAACTGAATATTAATACCTATCGTTTGTTGAACTGAATATTAATACCTATCGTTTGTTGAACTGAATATTAATACCTATCGTTTGTTGAACTGAATATTAATACCCATCGTTTGTTGAACTGAATATTAATACCTATCGTTTGTTGAACTGAATATTAATACCTATCGTTTCTTGAACTGAATATTAATACCCATCGTTTGTTGAACTGAATATTAATACCCATCGTTTGTTGAACTGAATATTAATACCTATCGTTTGTTGAACTGAATATTAATACCTATCGTTTGTTGATCTGAATATTAATACCTATCGTTTGTTGAACTGAATATTAATACCTATCGTTTGTTGAACTGAATATTAATACCCATCGTTTGTTGAACTGAATATTAATACCTATCGTTTGTTGATCTGAATATTAATACCCATCGTTTGTTGAACTGAATATTAATACCCATCGTTTGTTGAACTGAATATTAATACCTATCGTTTGTTGAACTGAATATTAATACCTATCGTTTGTTGAACTGAATATTAATTAACCTGACTCCGCCAGATGGATTTGCTCCGCATATCCATCTGGAAACCTTCCGTTGAAGTAGTTTTGGTAAGGGGCGAAAATACTGGTTAGCTGATTGGCCTATGTTGGTGATAGACGGGCCAAATCAACCAATCAGATCAACGAAGCATATGACGTACTAACAGAGCGTATCTTTTCCTCTGAGAAAAGCCTCCAGAGCAGTGTTTTGCTCTTCTTTCAGTGAAGAAATACTCTGTAATTCCGATAAAACTTGCTCGATAGCCACGCTGATGCTAGTTTCATCCGCTGAAGCCGACATGTTCTTTAGACTGAACTGTCGCGCTTCTCGTTGCGTCACACCTCAACCCGCCTCAAAGCCAACGCTGATTGGACGTTCGTTTGGTGAACTGCTCCCAAATTTTCTTTAACGGAAAGTATCCAGACTGATCTGCGAGTGAAACCTTGAAAGCTCGCGAGATCAGGATGGTCTCACGAGGCTAAATATTAATACCCATCGTTTGTTGAACTGAATATTAATACCCATCGTTTGTTGATCTGAATATTAATACCTATAGTTTGTTGAACTGAATATTAATACCCATCGTTTGTTGAACTGAATATTAATACCCATCGTTTGTTGATCTGAATATTAATACCTATAGTTTGTTGATCTGAATATTAATACCCATCGTTTGTTGAACTGAATATTAATACCCATCGTTTGTTGATCTGAATATTAATACCTATCGTTTGTTGAACTGAATATTAATACCCATCGTTTGTTGAACTGAATATTAATACCCATCGTTTGTTGATCTGAATATTAATACCTATAGTTTGTTGAACTGAATATTAATACCTATCGTTTGTTGAACTGAATATTAATATCTATCGTTTGTTGAACTGAATATTAATATCTATCGTTTGTAGAACTGAATATTAATACCTATCGTTTGTTGAACTGAATATTAATACCTATCGTTTGTAGAACTGAATATTAATACCCATCGTTTGTTGAACTGACTATTAATACCCATCGTTTGTTGAACTGACTATTAATACCCATCGTTTGTTGAACTGAATATTAATGCCCATCGTTTGTTGATCTGAATATTAATACCTATCGTTTGTTGATCTGAATATTAATACCCATCGTTTGTTGAACTGACTATTAATACCTATCGTTTGTTGAACTGAATATTAATACCTATCGTTTGTTGAACTGAATATTAATACCCATCGTTTGTTGAACTGACTATTAATACCTATCGTTTGTAGAACTGAATATTAATACCCATCGTTTGTTGAACTGAATATTAATGCCCATCGTTTGTTGAACTGAATATTAATACCCATCGTTTGTTGAACTGACTATTAATACCCATCGTTTGTTGAACTGAATATTAATACCTATCGTTTGTTGAACTGAATATTAATGCCCATCGTTTGTTGATCTGAATATTAATACCCATCGTTTGTTGATCTGAATATTAATACCCATCGTTTGTTGAACTGAATATTAATACCTATCGTTTGTTGAACTGAATATTAATACCTATCGTTTGTTGAACTGAATATTAATACCCATCGTTTGTTGAACTGACTATTAATACCTATCGTTTGTTGATCTGAATATTAATACCCATCGTTTGTTGAACTGAATATTAATGCCCATCGTTTGTTGAACTGAATATTAATACCCATCGTTTGTTGAACTGACTATTAATACCTATAGTTTGTTGAACTGAATATTAATACCTATCGTTTGTTGAACTGAATATTAATACCTATCGTTTGTTGATCTGAATATTAATACCTATCGTTTGTTGAACTGACTATTAATACCTATCGTTTGTTGAACTGAATATTAATACCTATCGTTTGTTGAACTGAATATTAATACCTATCGTTTGTAGAACTGAATATTAATACCTATCGTTTGTTGAACTGACTATTAATACCTATCGTTTGTTGATCTGAATATTAATACCCATCGTTTGTTGAACTGACTATTAATACCTATCGTTTGTTGAACTGAATATTAATACCTATCGTTTGTTGATCTGAATATTAATACCCATCGTTTGTTGAACTGAATATTAATACCTATAGTTTGTTGAACTGAATATTAATACCTATCGTTTGTTGAACTGAATATTAATACCTATCGTTTGTTGATCTGAATATTAATACCCATCGTTTGTTGAACTGACTATTAATACCCATCGTTTGTTGAACTGAATATTAATACCTATCGTTTGTTGATCTGAATATTAATACCCATCGTTTGTTGAACTGAATATTAATACCTATCGTTTGTTGAACTGAATATTAATACCTATCGTTTGTTGATCTGAATATTAATACCCATCGTTTGTTGAACTGACTATTAATACCTATCGTTTGTTGAACTGAATATTAATACCTATCGTTTGTTGATCTGAATATTAATACCCATCGTTTGTTGAACTGAATATTAATACCTATAGTTTGTTGAACTGAATATTAATACCTATCGTTTGTTGAACTGAATATTAATACCTATCGTTTGTTGATCTGAATATTAATACCCATCGTTTGTTGAACTGAATATTAATACCCATCGTTTGTTGAACTGAATATTAATACCTATCGTTTGTTGATCTGAATATTAATACCCATCGTTTGTTGAACTGAATATTAATACCTATAGTTTGTTGAACTGAATATTAATACCTATCGTTTGTTGAACTGAATATTAATACCTATCGTTTGTTGAACTGAATATTAATACCCATCGTTTGTTGAACTGAATATTAATACCCATCGTTTGTTGATCTGAATATTAATAGCCTACCTATAGTTTGTTGATCTGAATATTAATACCTATAGTTTGTTGAACTGAATATTAATACCTATCATTTGTTGAACTGAATATTAATACCCATCGTTTGTTGAACTGAATATTAATACCCATCGTTTGTTGAACTGAATATTAATACCCATCGTTTGTTGAACTGAATATTAATACCTATCGTTTGTTGAACTGAATATTAATACCTATAGTTTGTTGATCTGAATATTAATACCTATAGTTTGTTGATCTGAATATTAATACCCATCGTTTGTTGAACTGAATATTAATACCCATCGTTTGTTGAACTGAATATTAATACCCATCGTTTGTTGAACTGAATATTAATACCCATCGTTTGTTGAACTGAATATTAATACCTATCGTTTATTGAACTGAATATTAATACCCATCGTTTGTTGAACTGAATATTAATACCTATCGTTTGTTGAACTGAATATTAATACCTATCGTTTGTTGAACTGAATATTAATACCTATCGTTTATTGAACTGAATATTAATACCTATCGTTTATTGAACTGAATATTAATACCTATCGTTTATTGAACTGAATATTAATACCTATCGTTTATTGAACTGAATATTAATACCTATCGTTTGTTGAACTGAATATTAATACCTATCGTTTGTTGAACTGAATATTAATACCCATCGTTTGTTGAACTGAATATTAATACCCATCGTTTGTTGAACTGAATATTAATACCCATCGTTTGTTGATCTGAATATTAATACCCATCGTTTGTTGATCTGAATATTAATACCCATCGTTTGTTGAACTGAATATTAATACCCATCGTTTGTTGAACTGAATATTAATACCCATCGTTTGTTGAACTGAATATTAATACCCATCGTTTGTTGAACTGAATATTAATACCCATCGTTTGTTGAACTGAATATTAATACCCATCGTTTGTTGAACTGAATATTAATACCCATCGTTTGTTGAACTGAATATTAATACCCATCGTTTGTTGAACTGAATATTAATACCTATCGTTTGTTGAACTGAATATTAATACCCATCGTTTGTTGAACTGCTGTATAAAATCAATGTCACATTTGAAATCGTGTGGATATTGGTATAATGTGATCAACATTAAACACAGGAACTCACACAGGGTGTTTTTGTATCGAAGAGTTTGAATCTTAAATCGATCTCTATGCACAGAGATCTGTGTGTATATATATTTGTTCTCTGTGCTAGTAAGTGCTAAATCCCCACTTTTACGAAGGTACATTGTTGAGAACGGCAGTGCGCACGGTTTGCCAAGACAGTATAATCTGCACGAAACATCATATGCTCGCTGCTTGTGTGAATCATCAGTGTTCACCGCGAAAGATTTAATTTGATCGAATGTCACGTAGTCTATTTACGGCATTTTACCTGCTAGAAATACATGCTAAGTTTTAATGTTATTTTAAGACTTGAATGAACGGCAATTTTCAGCATTTTGTTCATGTAGGCTAACGTTACCCGCTTCTGTCACCTCATGTTCCCCAGTTTGAGAAACACTGCCTTAAAGTCCCCGTGAACCGGAAGTTGCAAACGACTTTTCTCCAGTGTTGTGACGTATTTCCGAGAGAAACGGAATACTAAATGAGGCAAAATGGTGGGCGTGGCTTTTTTCCCAACTAGCACCTGATTGGATCTAGAAAAGGTGTTTTCATTCAGCCTGTCTACTGTCAGTTGGAGGGGCGTGATTACGATGTTAAGAAGACGCCCAAACCGTGAAACCTACGTCATCAGGCAAGGTCCTCCAACGCAGAGGGGAGGGGAAATTTCAGATTTTGATTAAAGATTACGAAGCCAAACAATTTTTTTGTGTGGATTGACTTGCATGGATGAATTGTTCACCACAAAACGATCAATTTAGGTAAACAAAGTAAGTATGGTCAATTTTGAATTCATGGGGACTTTAACCTATCTTTGTGAAGCGACCTTGGGTGTTGGAAAGGCGCTAGGCCTATATACATAAAAATCATATTAATAATCACCCAAACACAATACAAACTGCAGGATACCAGTGCTCTGTGAAAAAGTCAGCAATTATTTAATGCCAATATTAAAAGGTTGAGGCATTCTTACACAAAAACAAACATATTGCACAAAATTTGCATTTGAAATTGAACTCAAACTGTTTAACGTTAGTTACTCTCTCAGACAGTGCTTCATATCCCTCACTCCGGTAACTGATGGCGGATCTGTCCCTGTTGTTTTAAAAAGTAAGAATGGAAAGCACCATAAGGCATTAGCATTAGCGCATCAGCTAGCCGGGCCTTATTTATTGATTGCTTGTGGCTCTTAAACTCTGGGCTGGCTCATAGCGCCCTCTATTGGCCAGACACCCCTGATTTTAACAACTGGACTCAAGTCTCATCATTTATAGTATTGCACTTTCTGCTGTTTCTCTCCATCTGAAGAAAGATTCAGAAATACTATTAGTTAAAGTTTATGTGTATCAGTAGGAAGAGTATTAAACTGTGATGCATTTGAATCTTTGTGGCTATAAAATTGTTTATATACTGAAATCTGACAAATCTTTGCTTTGATACAATACAGAAGTGATAACAGACTAAAAATAGCGTAACAATTACAGTAGATTATTCTGGCAGAGTTACAGTTATACTGGACTAATGGCACTTTTCACTAAATCTTAATTTATTAAGCAGAATGTATATTTAGAGGTTGTAAACTACACTTTAAAATTCCTTAAAATAAACTGTCATTCATGCACAAGATTTTTTTACGTTTAAAATGTGAAATCAGTCCATTTAAATGTTAAAGGAGAACTCCGGCGCAAAATGAACCTTTGGTCTAATAAAACATTGGTACCTAGTCAACCGTTCTCTGAGATTTGTTTTCATGATAATCGAATGTAAAGAGTTTTATCTCTAAAAACTGTTTAGCGTATAACGCTAGTAATGGGGGCATTTAATAAGTAAAAAGAAATCGCTAGTTAATACTAATAACAAGGCTCAAAATAGCCCCACACGAACACAGTAACATAATGAGGGTCTCTACATGCAAAACGAAGCATTGAGAACTTTGTAAGTGTACAGACCGTTTAATAAGAAGATAAAGATAAAGACAGTCTACTTCGTGTATACAGACAGGAGCCATCTTTGGAAAACAAACTCGACTAATCGAACCACGAACGACGTGCTAAGTGAGCTGAACTGTATGAAATTCAGTGAACTTCTGAACTGTATGAATGGCGTTCGTGGTTTGATTAGTCGAGTCTGTCTTCCAAAGATGGCTCCTGTCTGTATACACGAAGTGGACTGTCTTTATCTTTATCTTCTTATTAAACGGTCTGTACACTTACAAAGTTCTCAATGCTTCGTTTTGCATGTAGGGACCCTCATTATGTTACTGTGTTCGTGTGGGGCTATTTTGAGCCTTGTTATTAGTATTAACTAGCGATTTCTTTTTACTTATTAAATGCCCCCATTACTAGCGTTATACGCTAAACTGTTTTTAGAGATAAAACTCTTTACATTCGATTATCATGAAAACAAATCTCAGAGAACGGTTGACTAGGTACCAATGTTTTATTAGACCAAAGGTTAATTTTGCGCCGGAGTTCTCCTTTAACTTTTCTATTGTTTCTATATTGATCCTATATATTAATCTACAGTGATAAGTTCACTTATTTGTGGAGTGAGGACGATCCAGACTTGGATTGTAACTAGTTTCCTCAAATGCTCCTGTCTTGGTTTGTTCACATCATTAAGTTTCCATGATTTTGCTGGTGTATTAGTGACTGTATGGCATTTATTAATGGTGCTTTTAACTCACACATGAACTGAACATGGATCTGAGTCATTTTCTCTTTCTGTCTTCAGTCTGAGTAGATGCAGTATTACAGAGAAACAGAGTCTCATCCTGACTTCAGCTCTGAAATCAAACCCATCACACCTGAGAGAGCTGGACCTGAGCGGGAATAAACTAGGAGACTCTGCAGTGAAAAACCTCAGTGATCTACTGATGAACCCACAATTCAAGCTGGAGAAACTACAGTTAGTATCATTATACTGTACAGCAGTTACAGTGTGATTAAAGTTTACTGTTTATTTTATTTTAAGGCAACTGGACTCAAGTCTAATCATTTATAGTATTGCACTTTCTGGTGTTTCTCAATCTGAAGAAAGATTCAGAAATACTATTAGTTAACGTTTGTTATGTGTATCAGTAGGAAGAGTATTAAAGCATTTGAAACTATGTAGCCATAAAAAATTTTATATACTGAAATCTGACAAATCTTTGCTTTGATACAATACAGAAGTTATATAAGACTAAAAACAGCGTAACAATTACAGTAAATTATTCTGACAGAGTTACAGTTATACTAGACTAATGGCACTTTCCACTAAATCTTAATTTATTAAGCAAAATGTGTTTGTAAGAAGTAAGGTACTCGAGGCTGTGCTGTATGGTGAATAAGTCACGGCTGAAGGGCGTTGTTAGGCTCGACGGGAAGCGGAGTCAGCCGTGACTGATTCACCATACAGCACTAGCCTCCAGTACGTTATTGCTTTTATAAAACGGTTACCACACAATACAAATATTAAACCCGAAAAATATCTATCCATGCAACTTGCATGAAGTAAAATCAATAAAAGCCTTCCTTCCGCTGGAAAAAATAGTCCCTGACCGTAAACAGCAACAGAAGTTACATACATATTTTCGCCATTAGATGAAGACAAAGAATTTATGAGTGAGTCAGTCAGTAGTGAAGACTTTTATATTGAAAGGACTCAAACTTTTGAACACGGAAAAGCAAGACGCAACTGATAAATGATTAGGGCACGGAAAACCCCTTGACTGTTAAAAGAACAAGATATCGCAGCAGACATTCAAACAGATTTTTTATTATGAATATAGGTCTGACCTGAAGGAGAATGGTATATCTACTGTAAATGCAGGAACACTCGCTTACTCGATCTCTCACATTACTCTACTCTATAAGCTTCAGTGAACAATATCAGTGAGATCAAACATGTGTTTACGTTGCTAAGAGTGGTTGCTAGGGGTGTTGTGTAGTAATACATAGAGCCGTTGGGTGAAGCGGTCATACCCGTGTTTATCGTGAATAAACCACAGATATTAACCAATCAGAACCAAGGATTGGAACTAACCGTTTTATAATTAGATTTTCTGATGTTTAAAATGTAAAATCAGTCCATTTAAATGTCAACTTTTCTATTGTTTCTATATTGATCCTATATATTAAAGGTTGTAACAGTGATTTCAGGCCTAAAAATAAATGTCTAATCTTTCCTAACGATCCGCTAGCTGCCCGCCCCATAAGCATGCCGTCCAAAAACCGCGTCTCTGTAGGCAGCCTAGGCTCTGAGGTCTGCACACAAAAACAAATGTGTACAACCACCACTCAAAACCAAAATAAAGTGTTCCAACCAATCACTGACAGGGGCGGGTGTTGTGAGGTTTTGCGCTCGTGCACGGCTGGACGCGAAATCGGAGCAACACCCGCCCCTGTCAGTGATTGGTTGGAACACTTTATTTTGGTTTTGAGTGGTGGTTGTACACATTTGTTTTTGTGTGCAGATCTCAGAGCCTAGGCTGCCTACAGAGACGCGGTTTTTGGACGGCATGCTTATGGGGCGAGCAGCTAGCGGATCGTTAGGAAAGATTAGACATTTATTTTTGGGCCAGAAATCACTGATACAACCTTTAATCTACAGTGATAAGTTCAGTTATTTGTGTAGTGAGGACGATCCAGACTTGGATTGTAACTAGTTTCCTCAAATGCTCCTGTCTTGGTTTGTTCACATCATTAAGTTTCCATGATTTTGCTGGTGTATTAGTGACTGTATGGCATTTATTAATGATGCTTTTAACTCACACATGAACTGAACATGGATCTGAGTCATTTTCTCTTTCTGTCTTCAGTCTGAGTGGATGCAGTATTACAGAGAAACAGAGTCTCATCCTGACTTCAGCTCTGAAATCAAACCCATCACACCTGAGAGTGCTGAACCTGAGCGTGAATAAACTAGGAGACTCTGGAGTGAAAAACCTCAGTGATCTACTGATGAACCCACAATTCAAGCTGGAGAAACTACAGTTAGTATCATCATACTGTACATTATTACTGTTTAGTTTATGTTAAGCAGTATCGGCTGGTGAAAAATATCATCAGGTCTTTTAGCGTTGTGGCTCTTCCTCAATCCGTCAAGCATCCACCCTTCTCTCATTCAAAACCTCTTAAAAACAATGTTCTCTGAATATTACTCTTCAGCTCAGTCTGTAAATTATACCTTATTATATGTTGTTTGTTTGAATCCCTCTGTTAGTACCTTTAACCTAACTTTGTAAGTGACTCTGTGTATTGTGTGTATTGTGCTCAGAGCCGGCCCTCCCGATAAGCGAACTAAACGGCTGCTTAGGGCCCCGCCGCCACTAGGGGGCCCCAAACTATGGTGCGAACGTAGACCCTGACCGTGACCTGTAACTCCACGTACATTCGCATCATGTTAACGCAGCGTTTGAGTTACTCGCGGGACACAGCACTTATTCTCAATCACAAAACTTGATTATTTGCATTTGCTTTAAAGTCTCGCCGGTTAAACATTTCATTCGCGTGTTGTTCTGACATGCGTTTTTTTTTCTGTGCATATACACACGCGCGCCCATTAAAAACTTGTCAAACAGCGCCCGATTACTGGAATTTATCTAAATTGTGTCAGATGTGCAAATACTGTCAAATACACACAGGGTTTACATAAACACAATTGAAGTAATCAGTTGTGTCTGTCTGTCACTTTGTTAGAAGCGGGACAGCAGACTATAGTATACATGGAGAGTTAAATGGATAGTTCACCCAAACAGTTGCAGGTCTCCATTGACTTCCATATATAGGAGAAAAAAACAACAACTATGGAAATCAATGGGGTCTATCAACTGTTTGGTTACACACATTCTTCAAAATATCTTCTTTTGTGTTCAGCAGAAGAAAGCAATTAATACATGGAGAGAGTAAATAATGACAGAATTTTCATGGGTGAACTACACCTTTAATGTTAATACATTTATTATTGTTATCTTGTTACAGGTCCATCTGATTCTGATCTGTTCATTTTATGTCTCAAGCATTTAATTTAATATTGTCCATTTTGTAATTAAATTGTTTTTTTTATATAAGAAGATGCTGTTTATCTAAAGTTATTTAGTTAATTGTTCTACACATTTGCAAGCATTTTTTTTATACCAAAAGCATGTTTGCTGGTTTATTAGTACACCACATTGAGTAAACCACTTAGTACGGTAAGACTTTGAATATTAACATGCAAAATAAGAGCTGGCCACTCTTGTGGGTTTGCTACTGTTACAATTTGAAACCGTATAAGGGTAAAAACATGCCAGACACACATGTTAGCAACACAGCTACAACTAATAACATTGATAATGAGTGAGTTTTGTTGTCTGGGAATAATCAAGCATTGACAATAGTCAATCATATTGGCGGCACTATGGACCCCCAAATAAAATTCTGCTCAGGGCCCCGTAAAGGCAGGACCGGCTCTGCTTGTGCTTTAATGTTGATGTTGATGTTGTTGTATTGCTTAAAGTCCCTGTAAAGGCAATTCTAAAAAAAAAATTCTAAACCCATTATAAATGTTAGACATGCATTGCTAAAACATATTACAAAGACTGGGAACTGTGAATTAATGAATTGTGGAGTTAGACCGTTAAACAGTTTTTCACCGTTGCTATTTTCCGGATTTTTTGGGCGGGGCTAAAACGGGGCTCGATGACGCACTGGAGCCCCTGAGCTCCTGGACACGCCCCTACTTGATGACGCACTGGAGCCCCTGAGCTCCTGGACACGCCCCTACTTGATGACGCACTGGAGCCCCTGAGCTCCTGGACACGCCCCTACTTGATGACGCACTGGAGCCCCTGAGCTCCTGGACACGCCCCTACTTGATGAC
This sequence comes from Rhinichthys osculus, assembly GCA_029959095.1. NCBI lineage: Eukaryota > Metazoa > Chordata > Actinopteri > Cypriniformes > Leuciscidae > Rhinichthys > Rhinichthys osculus. The sequence goes on along the minus strand of JARWKJ010000011.1, from coordinate 2,728,349 downwards.
GCACTGAGGCCACTCAATGGCGACTTACTGTCAGTACTATTAGTTACTACAGCCTACAGTTTGCTAGCTAGCTATGCCTTCGACACGGAAATGCGTAGGCTACTACCTGGATGCGATCATGTACAAAACAGATAGGTGTCTATTTAAATTTCCTAAAAACGATCACATCAAGAGGATGGTGGATTAATTTTGTGAAGAGCCAACCTTGATGGAGAGCCAGGGCCGGCGCCACGGGGGGGCGTGAGGGGGCGACGCCCCCTCAACTGGACTCTCCCGCCCCCTCAGATCACCATGAATGTAAACGGGATTTTACTGATAAAATATGCTATTTAAAAATTACATTTGCCAATTACATTTTCACATGTTCTTGTTTTTGTGAATATTAAGCTAAATTAATAATATTTTAATGAAGGACAGTCTGTTAGACAAAGTCGAATTTTGATTGGTCGTTTGATTTTGCGTGCTCGCTCACCCTAGCATTACGTTAAATTTCTCATACGGGAAAGATCACACGACGGCTACGGACTGTAGAACGGATATTCCATAATTTCAAGGTTGAATATTGCATATCGGGGGCAATCGGGAGATTCGGCATAGGCGGAGGGCGAACCAACTCCAGGGTAAGGCTAAGATGTGCGCTTCCCCTGCATTTAAATAGATTTCCTAACCATGTAGTTTTAACCAACGTCGCCTAGCAACAACTTCAACGTCCATAAACGCTCCCGTTAACTAATTTGTTATTAGCGCAAGCCGCAACTATACGTTTACAAACTGTTAATTTGAGCAAAAAAAGCAAGCAGTAGGCTACTGTATGCCTGGCAGCCAATATAAATACACATTGCCTTACCTAATGCAGCAAAATCCTGCGTTTAGACATGGCATCATGCGTTGATGATTCCCTTGTTGTTATGTCACTGATAGAGCTTAGATTCTCTGCCCAAGCCCGAACTTGACCCGAACCGACGATATTTCCCGTCACTATCCTCGACGCCGGGCCGGGCCCTTGATCTAAAGACGTGCACTCCCAACGAGTGCGGCGCGGGACTAGATTTGATGGCCGAGCGTGGGCGCGGGCGGTAATTCACATCACTATGTGTGCGAATCGCGGGACTCCCGCAAACTATAAAAATTTATGAATAAAACATATAAAAACTAATATATTTTATTCATCTGTTGCAGAAAAGCCACAAGAACAACTAGGCTATGTGCTTTAATAACAAGCAATAACAATCTTTAAAGTTAATGCTTTAGTAATAAATTTATCAGGAGCATTTATGCTGATGTGTATGATGGCGACACGTAGTAGGCCTATTTGTATTTTGGAGGTACAGAAAAAAAGTCTATTTGTGGGCAGGAGCGGGACAAAACATTAATGTTGCGGGCGGGGGAAAGTAACATAGAAAGTAGTTGAGAACGTCAGTTATAACGACCCACGTATTAAAAAATCGTCGGGTTTAAATCGGGCTCGGGCTCATAATTACAGTTAATGTGTCGGGCCGGGCTCGGACACAACGTGCAAATGAATGAATTTGTATTTAAAGTGATCACAATTTAATAAAAACATTGCCATTTATAAATTATATTGCTTTCACTTATTTAAAAATTGTTTATCGAAAAAAATGCATAAATCCTGCAATTTAAAAAATATATTGCTTTCATTCATTTAAAAATTGTTTATCGAAAAAAACGTGCATAACTCCTGCATAAAATGAATTGCACGCGCATGAATTATCTCTGCGCGTGCGCACGGCATGCAGTTTACATCGTTTTCCACAGACCACAGCTGAGCCAGCCCAGTCGCGCTTATCATTTGGTTATGGAGTGGAGGAAACTGATCCTAGACCAGCAATTATGTGCAGCATTTCTTTATAAAAGCAACTAGTAGAAGCAGTCAGGCTGCTTTTGAGGGAGAAAATTTCACTCGAATTGCATATCAAGTCCATGGCCAGGGGAAGGCTAAGCCTTTTTAGCAAAATATTTTTTTTCTCTCTCATCAAAACGTCTTATCAATCGTCTATAACAGTCTATATCAAGCAGGGACAGTTCGTGTGCATTTTATTTTGTGATTTCACTATAACGAATAGAGTCTCCCCGCAACAGCGATAGATTGAAGCGCGCGTGCGTCAGTGTGAAAACTGCGCGAGCCACAAGACAACACTCCGCTTCACTGATCGCAGCGGCAACGAGCACTTTGATCACTTGATTTAAAAAGCAACACATTTCAGCGCTTGAACGACTCTAATTTGACAAACGAACAAAATGAATCCTCTGCTAGTTAACTGGAGATGTTTTAATAATTTGTATTGGTACATCCCTGCCGCGAAGATGTTTTAAAAAGTGGTGGGGAGAATATCGACCCTGGCAAAAAGTGGTGACGTGCGTTAATGTGAACGCCCCCTCTCGGTATTTCAGACGCCCCCTCATCAGCGCTCGGCTGGCGCCGGCTCTGTGGAGAGCTGAGGATCACCGCCAACACCCGCCTCTGTAGTGATCATTTTACACAGGATAGTTTTATAAACTTTCGTCGGAGACAACTGGGATTCACTGATAATCCGCTGTTACTGGTGAATGGGGCCGAACCGACTACCTCCCGCCTCGGCCTTCATCTCCCCGTCCTGAAAGCAGTATCACTAATGTCACCGTCGGCAGCTTTCCCGCGAGTGGGCGTGGTTTCAGCGCAGCCAGCGGACACGCCTCCAGCGTTTGAGAGCAGAGCATACTGCTAATTTTTTCAAGATTTTGATAGCTTATTTTATGTACTTGTCGGCTTTTTTATCATTTAAATTTGTCTGGGTGGCTAATAACACATTTTTCTGTGGTGTGACAAACTCAGAACACATACTTAATTTTGACTTTACAGGGACTTTAACCCAGTGGTCCTCTTAGTAGTGTTTTACCCCTGAGGCTTTTAACCTCCTCCTGCGTACCCCTCTCTGCAGTCACTCCTTCAGTGAGGACAATATTTGCCCCTTAAATCGACATTTCCACTGCATTTTTTACCTTTATAAAATAAATAATGCTTTGAATAAAAAAATGTTTCCCTTTATCGCTAGCCTGTTGTGCCTGTGACTGTCTGATAGAGATCGGCGCGGGCGCGCGCTTGGGCCGCTAAAAGAATCGCTCATAGCAGACTAGATTTGAGCTCGCTGATTGGCTAGAGTTTGTCAAACATTTATTTATTTAATCAGCAATTGACTAAACTGCTCCACAGACCCGCCTCCCTGGGTCATTTCTCCAGCGCCACAGAGCTGATGACACGCGTAGAAAAAGCAGATATTTTGAATTTCTATCATGTTTTTCACATATACTGTGTGCATTTAATATCTCAAACACACAAATATTGCCAATTTGTATAGATCATTTCTGTATGTATTTACTTATTTATTGATTGCTTGTCTCTCTTAAACTGTGGGCTGGCTCATAGCGCCCTCTATTGGCCAGACACCCCTGATTTTAACAACTGGACTCAAGTTTCATCATTTATAGCACTGCACTTTCTACTGTTTCTCTCCATCTGAAGAAAGATTCAGAAATACTATTAGTTAACGTTTGTTATGTGTATCAGTAGGAAGAGTATTAAACTGTGAAGCATTTGAAACTTTGTGGCTATAAAATTGTTTATATACTGAAATCTGACAAATCTTTGCTTTGATACAATACAGAAGTGATAACAGACTAAAAACAGCGTAACAATTACAGTAGATTATTCTGGCAGAGTTACAGTTATACTGGACTAATGGCACTTTTCACTAAATCTTAATTTATTAAGCAGAATGTATATTTAGAGGTTGTAAACTACACTTTAAAATTCCTTAAAATAAACTGTCATTCATGCACAAGATTTTTTTACGTTTAAAATGTGAAATCAGTCCATTTAAATGTCAACTTTTCTATTGTTTCTATATTGATCCTATATATTAATCTACAGTGATAAGTTCACTTATTTGTGTAGTGAGGACGATCCAGACTTGGATTGTAACTAGTTTCCTCAAATGCTCCTGTCTTGGTTTGTTCATATCATTAAGTTTCCATGATTTTGCTGGTGTATTAGTGACTGTATGGCATTTATTAATGATGCTTTTAACTCACACATGAACTGAACATGGATTTGAGTCATTTTCTCTTTCTGTCTTCAGTCTGAGTAGATGCAGTATTACAGAGAAACAGAGTCTCATCCTGACTTCAGCTCTGAAATCAAACCCATCACACCTGAGAGAGCTGGACCTGAGCTGGAATAATCTAGGAGACTCTGCAGTGAACAACCTCAGTGATCTACTGATGAACCCACAATTCAAGCTGGAGAAACTACAGTTAGTATCTTTATACTGTACAGAAGTTACTGTGTGATTAAAGTTTACTGTTTAGTTTAAGTTACACTGATTATACTGTAGGATTGCATCTTCTGGGTTCTCATTTATAAAACTGTGTGTAGGATCCTTACTAGGGCTGTGAATCTTTGGGTAGGCAGCGAATCGATTCGATTCACGATTCATAGGTTTTCGATTCGATTCAAGAACGATTTTTGCAAATTCAGAAAGATTCGATTCGATGCGATTCACATTAAAATTCGATGCGATTCGATTAATTCGATTCGATTCTTAATTTTTTATATGCATTCATAGGATTATTTAAATGCTTCCCCAAATGGGTCTTAGTCAGGGTGTGAATTATACAGCTGGCTTCGGGGGTCAGAGAGTGGGAACAAAAAGAAAGAAAAAAAAAACTACGACATTTTGTCTATTGTTAACGTTAGTTCATGTTAGTTTTTAATGAATCTATTCTTATAAAAAATATTTCCAAAGCCTATAAATTAGCATTTGTAAAAATGTAAACCAAGATTTAAAAAGGCTTTAAAAGTATAGTTCATCATGCTAACTATTTTGTAGGAATGGATACACAACCTTAAAGTGTTCCTACATTAAACATCCTTCCATTGTGAGACTAAAAATACCATGAACTTTCCTAACTAAAACCTTAACTAACGTTTCCTCATGGAATAGCTACTCTTTGTTTTCTCTTTATCCGACTGAACATTTTCCTTGTGATTCTGAAAGAAAACGCGCCGGCTGTCTACTTGTGCTATATTAACGATTACGAATGCAACTTTAATGTGCATCTGATTGATGGATAAACCACGCGCTCTTATTTCAGTGTAATTAATGTTGTAGTTATTTCATCAGTTCAGTTTAACGACATTAAGTTACATTTCATTCATCATTCATGATTAATCGGTGTACATTTTAGACACCTATTATACGTTTTCTCTTTCCATGTAATAAATGCGCACCCTTGAATAAGTGGGGTTTTACTTTAACTGCTCAGGACGGGTATGACCCATTTCCGTAAAACTTCAGTATCTTATCTTAAAGAAAATAACGGTGACGTTTCCACGCAACGAACGCGTTGTTTCATAGCAGTGACCGGGCAATGATATGGCAGCTTTATCAATGGCTTGCTTTCTCGATAGAGAGCTGTCATCTGCTCATGTGAACACCAATGGCTGTCCTGAGGAGAGCTCAAACATGGACTGCTCAAATCTGTAGATGAGCTATATGGGACCGAGCGCGAGCGAAATCCAGTGAAAGATGGTAAGAGTGCAGCGAGTATGTGAGAGCTGTGAGGACGCGAAATGACGCCGCTGCAACGCCTCATTAATTCGCGCATGTAGTCATTTAATGACTGTTTTTATGTTTTAAAGCACTGAATCGATATAGAATCTCAAATTATTCGATTCTTAGCATTTTAAATCGAATATTGACCGAAATAAACGATTCACAATTCGAAATACATGTTTCAAGATCGATGCATATGCATCGTCAGGATTTGTAATCGATGCATCGAGAAAACGAATGAATCGTTACACCCCTAATCCTTACTAAAAGTGTATGTGCGCCCGAAAGTCAAAAATGGCAGTTTAAACCAAAACACTTTATACTCACATTATATTTGTGTTAAATTATTCACCTTAATGATTTGTTTGTAAGATAATCTCTCTTCCTCTGTTTGTATTTCTAGTCTACAGGACTGTGGCATTACAGATGTTTCTTCTTTAACTCAGTCTTTGACTAACTCAAAAGCACTGAAGTTCTTAAAAGAGCTTGATCTGAGATACAATAATATAGGAGACTCAAAGCAGCGGCTCAGAGACGAGCTACGAGACTCAAACTGTGTCCTGAGGTGAGGAAACATCACTTTATGATATTAAAGAGATCTTCATTTACCTCTAATTAATGTTTGAAAGGTTTGTTCACATATCAAAGGAAATTCAAATTAAGCTTTGTTGCAACACAGGGTTTGTGTGAGAACAAAATGTAAAGTTGATTAAAATGTTTAACACAAATGAGGAAAGAGAACAAAAGCACACCGTCACATCTTTATACAACAACACCTGCTTTATTAACTGTGTCAGTAATAGTGAATCATTTCTTGGTCAGATTGTAGGAAACGCTGCACTCCTGCTAAAATCAGTGCAGTTCCAGCTCCAGCTCACACCGTCCAGCTCACATGAGCAATGTCTCTGTCTCTAGTGTGTTTTTACTGTGACAAGCAACACGTCACACTACTTTACACTTACTTTACTCTCAGTTATTTACTGAGAGCCCTACAAACATGTTTAAACTAGAGGACAAACGACTTTAACTTGGGGAACTTTAACTGAAGGGTTTTAACTGAAAATAACATTTGTATTTGCTCCCTGTGGTTTATTCTATACGCCGTACACTCATCAGTGTGTGTTTCTCCTTTACGCCGTACACTCATCAGCATGTGTTTCTCCTTTACGCCGTACACTCATCAGTGTGTGTTTCTCCTTTACGCCGTACACTCATCAGTGTGTGTTTCTCCTTTACGCCGTACACTCATCAGTGTGTGTTTCTCCTTTACGCCGTACACTCATCAGCGTGTGTTTCTCCTTTACGCCGTACACTCATCAGCGTGTGTTTCTCCTTTACGCCGTACACTCATCAGTGTGTGTTTCTCCTTTACGCCGTACACTCATCAGTGTGTGTTTCTCCTTTACGCCGTACACTCATCAGCGTGTGTTTCTCCTTTACGCCGTACACTCATCAGCGTGTGTTTCTCCTTTACGCCGTACACTCATCAGCGTGTGTTTCTCATTTACGCCGTACACTCATCAGCGTGTGTTTCTCCTTTACGCCGTACACTCATCAGCGTGTGTTTCTCCTTTACGCCGTACACTCATCAGCGTGTGTTTCTCCTTTACGCCGTACACTCATCAGCGTGTTTCTCCTTTACGCCGTACACTCATCAGCGTGTGTTTCTCCTTTACGCCGTACACTCATCAGTGTGTGTTTCTCCTTTACGCCGTACACTCATCAGCGTGTGTTTCTCCTTTACGCCGTACACTCATCAGCGTGTGTTTCTCCTTTACGCCGTACACTCATCAGTGTGTGTTTCTCCTTTACGCCGTACACTCATCAGTGTGTGTTTCTCCTTTACGCCGTACACTCATCAGCGTGTGTTTCTCCTTTACGCCGTACACTCATCAGCGTGTGTTTCTCCTTTACGCCGTACACTCATCAGCGTGTGTTTCTCCTTTACGCCGTACACTCATCAGTGTGTGTTTCTCCTTTACGCCGTACACTCATCAGCGTGTGTTTCTCCTTTACGCCGTACACTCATCAGTGTGTGTTTCTCCTTTACGCCGTACACTCATCAGCGTGTGTTTCTCCTTTACGCCGTACACTCATCAGCGTGTGTTTCTCCTTTACGCCGTACACTCATCAGAGTGTGTTTCTCCTTTACGCCATACACTCATCAGTGTGTGTTTCTCCTTTACGCCGTACACTCATCAGTGTGTGTTTCTCCTTTACGCCGTACACTCATCAGCGTGTTTCTCCTTTACGCCGTACACTCATCAGTGTGTGTTTCTCCTTTACGCCGTACACTCATCAGCATGTGTTTCTCCTTTACGCCGTACACTCATCAGCGTGTGTTTCTCCTTTACGCCGTACACTCAGTGTGTGTTTCTCCTTTACGCCGTACACTCATCAGTGTGTGTTTCTCCTTTACGCCGTACACTCATCAGCGTGTGTTTCTCCTTTACGCCGTACACTCATCAGCGTGTTTCTCCTTTACGCCGTACACTCATCAGTGTGTGTTTCTCCTTTACGCCGTACACTCATCAGTGTGTGTTTCTCCTTTACGCCGTACACTCATCAGTGTGTGTTTCTCCTTTACGCCGTACACTCATCAGCGTGTGTTTCTCCTTTACGCCGTACACTCATCAGCGTGTGTTTCTCCTTTACGCCATACACTCATCAGCGTGTGTTTCTCCTTTACGCCGTACACTCATCAGAGTGTGTTTCTCCTTTACGCCATACACTCATCAGTGTGTGTTTCTCCTTTACGCCGTACACTCATCAGTGTGTGTTTCTCCTTTACGCCGTACACTCATCAGCGTGTTTCTCCTTTACGCCGTACACTCATCAGTGTGTGTTTCTCCTTTACGCCGTACACTCATCAGCGTGTGTTTCTCCTTTACGCCGTACACTCATCAGCGTGTGTTTCTCCTTTACGCCGTACACTCATCAGCGTGTGTTTCTCCTTTACGCCGTACACTCAGTGTGTGTTTCTCCTTTACGCCGTACACTCATCAGTGTGTGTTTCTCCTTTACGCCGTACACTCATCAGCGTGTGTTTCTCCTTTACGCCGTACACTCATCAGCGTGTTTCTCCTTTACGCCGTACACTCATCAGTGTGTGTTTCTCCTTTACGCCGTACACTCATCAGTGTGTGTTTCTCCTTTACGCCGTACACTCATCAGTGTGTGTTTCTCCTTTACGCCGTACACTCATCAGCGTGTGTTTCTCCTTTACGCCGTACACTCATCAGCGTGTGTTTCTCCTTTACGCCGTACACTCATCAGCGTGTGTTTCTCCTTTACGCCGTACACTCATCAGCGTGTGTTTCTCCTTTACGCCGTACACTCATCAGCATTTGTTTCTCCTTTACGCCGTACACTCATCAGCGTGTGTTTCTCCTTTACGCCGTACACTCATCAGCGTGTGTTTCTCCTTTACGCCGTACACTCATCAGCATTTGTTTCTCCTTTACGCCGTACACTCATCAGCGTGTGTTTCTCCTTTACGCCGTACACTCATCAGCGTGTGTTTCTCCTTTACGCCATACACTCATCAGCGTGTGTTTCTCCTTTACGCCGTACACTCATCAGCGTGTGTTTCTCCTTTACGCCGTACACTCATCAGCGTGTTTCTCCTTTACGCCGTACACTCATCAGCGTGTGTTTCTCCTTTACGCCGTACACTCATCAGCATGTGTTTCTCCTTTACGCCGTACACTCATCAGCGTGTGTTTCTCCTTTACGCCGTACACTCAGTGTGTGTTTCTCCTTTACGCCGTACACTCATCAGTGTGTGTTTCTCCTTTACGCTGTACACTCATCAGCGTGTGTTTCTCCTTTACGCCGTACACTCATCAGCGTGTTTCTCCTTTACGCCGTACACTCATCAGTGTGTGTTTCTCCTTTACGCCGTACACTCATCAGTGTGTGTTTCTCCTTTACGCCGTACACTCATCAGTGTGTGTTTCTCCTTTACGCCGTACACTCATCAGCGTGTTTCTCCTTTACGCCGTACACTCATCAGTGTGTGTTTCTCCTTTACGCCGTACACTCATCAGCATGTGTTTCTCCTTTACGCCGTACACTCATCAGCGTGTGTTTCTCCTTTACGCCGTACATTCATCAGCGTGTGTTTCTCCTTTACGCCGTACACTCATCAGCGTGTGTTTCTCCTTTACGCCGTACACTCATCAGCGTGTGTTTCTCCTTTACGCCGTACACTCATCAGCGTGTGTTTCTCCTTTACGCCGTACACTCATCAGCGTGTGTTTCTCCTTTACGCCGTACACTCATCAGCATGTGTTTCTCCTTTACGCCGTACACTCATCAGCGTGTGTTTCTCCTTTACGCCGTACACTCATCAGTGTGTGTTTCTCCTTTAGGCCGTACACTCATCAGTGTGTGTTTCTCCTTTACGCCGTACACTCATCAGTGTGTGTTTCTCCTTTACGCCGTACACTCATCAGCGTGTGTTTCTCCTTTACGCCGTACACTCATCAGCATGTTTCTCCTTTACGCCGTACACTCATCAGTGTGTGTTTCTCCTTTACGCCGTACACTAATCAGCGTGTTTCTCATTTACGCCGTACACTCATCAGCGTGTGTTTCTCCTTTACGCCGTACACTCATCAGCGTGTTTCTCCTTTACGCCGTACACTCATCAGCGTGTGTTTCTCCTTTACGCCGTACACTCATCAGCGTGTGTTTCTCCTTTACGCCGTACACTCATCAGCGTGTGTTTCTCCTTTACGCCGTACACTCATCAGCGTGTGTTTCTCCTTTACGCCGTACACTCATCAGCGTGTGTTTCTCCTTTACGCTGTACACTCATCAGCGTGTGTTTCTCCTTTACGCCGTACACTCATCAGCGTGTGTTTCTCCTTTACGCCGTACACTCATCAGCGTGTGTTTCTCCTTTACGCCGTACACTCATCAGCGTGTGTTTCTCCTTTAGGCCGTACACTCATCAGCGTGTGTTTCTCCTTTACGCCGTACACTCATCAGCGTGTGTTTCTCCTTTACGCCGTACACTCATCAGCGTGTGTTTCTCCTTTAGGCCGTACACTCATCAGCGTGTGTTTCTCCTTTACGCCGTACACTCATCAGCATGTGTTTCTCCTTTACGCCGTACACTCATCAGCGTGTGTTTCTCCTTTACGCCGTACACTCATCAGCGTGTGTTTCTCCTTTACGCCGTACACTCATCAGCGTGTTTCTCCTTTACGCCGTACACTCATCAGCGTGTGTTTCTCCTTTACGCCGTACACTCATCAGCGTGTGTTTCTCCTTTACGCCGTACACTCATCAGCGTGTGTTTCTCCTTTACGCCGTACACTCATCAGCATGTGTTTCTCCTTTACGCCGTACACTCATCAGCGTGTGTTTCTCCTTTACGCCGTACACTCATCAGCGTGTTTCTCCTTTACGCCGTACACTCATCAGCGTGTGTTTCTCCTTTACGCCGTACACTCATCAGCGTGTGTTTCTCCTTTACGCCGTACACTCATCAGCGTGTGTTTCTCCTTTACGCCGTACACTCATCAGCGTGTGTTTCTCCTTTACGCCGTACACTCATCAGCGTGTGTTTCTCCTTTACGCCGTACACTCATCAGCGTGTGTTTCTCCTTTACGCCGTACACTCATCAGCGTGTGTTTCTCCTTTACGCCGTACACTCATCAGCGTGTGTTTCTCCTTTACGCCGTACACTCATCAGCGTGTGTTTCTCCTTTACGCCGTACACTCATCAGCGTGTGTTTCTCCTTTACGCCATACACTGATCAGCATGTGTTTCTCCTTTACGCCGTACACTCATCAGCGTGTGTTTCTCCTTTACGCCGTACACTCATCAGCGTGTGTTTCTCCTTTACGCCGTACACTCATCAGCGTGTGTTTCTCCTTTACGCCGTACACTCATCAGCGTGTGTTTCTCCTTTACGCCGTACACTCATCAGCGTGTGTTTCTCCTTTACGCCGTACACTCATCAGCGTGTGTTTCTCCTTTACGCCGTACACTCATCAGCGTGTGTTTCTCCTTTACGCCGTACACTCATCAGTGTGTGTTTCTCCTTTACGCCGTACACTCATCAGTGTGTTTCTCCTTTACAGAGACTCAATAGGAGTCGCAGGTCCTTCTGCAGTCACACCAACACACACACACACACACCTCAACCTCATTCATGCTTTACATCTATTATACTTACAACTCAAATATTGTTTGAGAAATATCTCTGCAAGATAATGTGAACTGATTACAAGAATTTAATGTAACTTATTTTTTACAACAAAAACCCAGTAATTAAAATGTAAGTAATGTTCACTTTGTTCCACTGAACACTGATTGTTCTCTCTTCTGGTTTCTCCTTAGAGAGTAGATGAAGATCGATCACCAAACGTCCCTAATAAACCGCTTACACCAGTTTAAATCTGTGAAACGGAGATGAGAGGATCAGTAACCATCAGGAGATCCACAGAAGAGCCTCATTACTGTCTATGAGGAGAAATAAATGTGTGATTAGTGTGTAAATGTGTTTCATACAGGTGGAAGAGACTCAATTAAATAATGCAGCATATGTGTTAGCATGTGTATTAGAAACATGTGATATTGAATGATTAATGTTGGTTTAGTATTCAGCCAAATCTGATGGTTTAGTTTTATTTAAAGGAGGAACAGAGGAAGCAGATCAGATGAGTCTCAGCAGAAATCTTTAGTTTAAGGCCTACTAATATAATAATGTCTGGATTGAACTCATACATACTGATTAAAATGTTTCTTATCATAAATGTGATTGTCAAGTATAGCACATACATGTATCACATGATATAAAGTCTACAATGTGAAAATTGCATGTTAAGGAAATGTATATATACTTTTCCCTTGCATTGTATGTATAGAATATATTTGTTGGTTTGTTAGCGTTTTATTTTATATTAAGTTAGTGTCTCTTCTTCTCTACAGACCAACTAAACATTTTTACTAGTTAGCAGCATTTTGTACCTTTCACTTGATCTGGTCTAGATTGTTCAATGCATTTTGTTTCGCATGTAAATAAAATAATATATAGTTGAGAGCAATTGTTTTTGTTTGAAAAGTCTGTTGTAAGTATTATTAAGTGAATTTCACAGTGTAATTTGGGGAGGAGTGAGCCCATCAAATGTTTAAAGGGTAACTAAACCCCTGGTCAGAGCCTGACTCCACCCACTGGCAATATTTGAAAAATGCTGGAAAAGAGATAGAGGGGACGAACCGAGAGTGGGGGGAGTGGGGGGCGTGCACCTGAGACCCGCATTGACGGATTAATTGACAGCTGTTGTCAAACTCGTTAAAATTGAGAGCAACTGGAGTGACGCAAGTAGCTTTGCAACAGAGCGTCATTTGAAGTCTTTTCTTCCCCACCTTCACCTGATTTTTCTGCCTTGTAAGAGGACCAAATCTGAGGTGTGTTCATATTTTGGCTTTTACAAAAGACCTGAGGGAAACTAATCGATAATGGTCACCCTGTCTGAAAGTCGCTGCAATGCACTTCAAAATGTTGTTTTGAGTTGAAATATTTTATCTTACTCACTTGAAATAAACGTGAAGCTTCCACAAAAAAAAGTTTGCATGTTTTAAATCTTGCCTGTTTATAAATCCATTTTGTACAGCATACAAAACAATCGTCCAGACAAGATGATCACAACAATATTATCAAACTCTGTTAACAATAAATTAACTCTGATTTAATTTTCAATACAATCAAAAACGGAGACGCAAGACGGCAAGTTGTATTTGAATGAAACGAGAGAGCGCATCCGTTGTAATCCATGGATTTGCGCTGTTATTAGGGATGTGAATTTCTGCCAAAAATGACATTCGAAAATCGAGGAGCAAAAGTCGATTATCGTTCGAAAATCGAAAAAAATAAAATAAATAAAAAAACGCACACTCACAATGACAGAAAGGGAGGCCAATTTCATCTTTAGCGATTTGTCATCAAACAAACTGTTTATTATTCGAACAATTAACATGTTTTCGTCGTTTTTTTTAAATATAAAGTTACCGTAGTTAACATAGAAGAAAAAAAACAATAAGCAGGACAGTCCGTTTTTGCATCGCCAAACCAGATGCCCGTTAGATAAAAAAAATAATGTCCAAATGATTTTATGCAAACCTGTCTTTTTACTGCAAAAGCCTACTTTTTAAACAAATTAGTTTCAATCAGAACTATTCGGGTGATGCCACTGCGCAATACACACACACATTACCGCGGGATGGCGGGTGTTCATTTCATAAACTGTGGACAATGGTAGCTTATTTAATGTAGCCTATAAATGAATGTAGCCTATATGTCCAAAAAACGGATAATGTCATCATACTTCAGGGTTCTCAAGTTTTATCAAAAGCTTGGAGTGAGATCACATTTAATATTCAACAATATTATTGAACTGTGTTGTACTACTTTCATGTTATCACTGTGAAGCTGCTTTGATGCAATCTGTATTGTGAAAAGCGCTATATAAATAAATGTGACTTGACTTGACATGCGGTTAGGGGAGGAGCCTAAATGGAGCCCCGCCCCGCCCCCAATTTTACCCATTGTTCATAATTAACCAGCAAAAATTGAAATTATAACAATTGGTAAATCTGATAAATAACAGAGCAATTCATCACATCAAATACAGGCCTACTCTTTAATGTTATATTTCAAAATTAGGCTACAAATATATAACAAATTTCTCCAAAATTTTTGGAAAAACAAATATTTTTGCATTTTTCCCTGACATCTTTGAAAAATACAAATGCAATGGCAATGATTAGGCTAATGTATGTTTTGCCAGGATATACAATATTACCAAGAGCACTCTGCTAACTAGAAATACTATTAATACAGTATAATATAGAATTTAAAATAAACTGAAGAAATACATCTTCATTCCTTCCCATACCCAATAACATTTCCTTAGCTAAACTGAGCCAAAGCTTTTGGCCTGGTTGCAAAGCAGTTGTAGAGTTTTTGACTGCATCAATAATGTATACGATGGGCTATATATTAAATGTTCTAGAACTTCTAGTCTAAAAATGTTAGGCGAGCTTTCTTCCAACTTACTTTCTCCATCACGACGTGTGTTCGCGCGATGTCGCGGTGGCCGAACTTCCGTGTGTGTTCGCGGACTTCGCGCGTCTATAAGTTGCCTAGTAACGAACGCAATCTGGCCGAGATGCGGACGCGCTGGCGGCAGGAAACTTATCTTTGTGTGCATGCGCCTCGTATACAACGTTATAAAGCTTGCAGGACAACTTGGTTGGCATTGCCTTTTCAGCGTGAGAAATACACGGTGTGGCGTGTGAGCGTGTGAACTGGTTGAATTGCGTGTGTCTCACGGCCAATGCGTGAGACTTGAGAACCCTGATACTTGTAGTGCTATCGTCGAGTAATAATCTGTTTGGTTGTAAAATGTATTACCTGAATGAAATGAACTAGAATGTATCCTGTGGAATAATTCATTCACTGACATCATACGAAGATGTTCAACTAGATCTTCATCGCTGGCAAAAATATGATGCATTTGCAGATTTGCTGTCACTAGACTAAACTGTAGGTCCACGGCCACTTCAATCAACGCTCTTGATGTTCTTAAATCTTCCTGCTACGACTCCGTGTCGAGTGTGAATTGAAAGCGCTTCAGACGATTCAGTGCGCGAGAAACTGAACAGATCATTCAAACTGATTCGCCAACCGATTTAGACAGATCTGCCAACTTGTTTGATGAAGTCTTTGAACAGAATCGACTCAAAAGAGTGATTCATTTGTGAATGGAGCATCGCTCATGCCCATAAAAAAGACACAGCGCGCTTGGAATAAACTAACTTACGCATTTAACAACATGTATTGCATTAAAATAAAGTAACGAGAGGAACGTCGCCCAACGTAGTGAAGTAAATGTAGCCTACTTTGTTACTACCGGACGGTAGTAAAGGTTAGTCTACCCACCTCTGTTGGGTGCAGAGTTAACGGTCAGACAATGCTCTTCTTCTGTTGTTTGTTTACACTATGTATAAAACGCTGGTATCCTAGATCGGGCAGGAGGGGGTTTCATTCATGTTAGTGGCACCTTGTGTCCCTGACAGGAAAATACTGCGATCTGTGACAGTAGGCGCGCCGTCAATTATGTCACATTGGAATTGCGCGAAAATATAACGATATTCGAATAAGCAATTTTATGATTGAATTTCGAACTCAGTTCGACTATTCGACTATTCGAAGATCGCGACTCATCCCTAGCTGTTATAATGCGTTGCTATTGACGACGGTCAGAAGGAAATGCCACAGAATAGAATCTTGCCTTAAAAAGTGCATAGAGCTGCTTGTTTTATTTGTTGATTTTTAAATATAAAACTATCCTGATCGTCTTCAACAGACCTTATTCGCAAACACCGGAAGTAGCTAACCGCGGCCATATTGTTGACATGACAACTGTCCTGCTGCCCCTAGCCGCGCGCAGATTTGAGTTGAGGGGAGCAGTAGCCTGGCTTCATCTTGTCGGTATCAAGAGAAGATAAGCTTGATTGGTGTGGACCCACATCAAATAGACCCAATACCATTAAGTAAAGATCCGTCCTTATTGCCAGCCGTAACTTATCCGGATATTTATAACTATCTCGTTCATACAGTCCGTATACAAACTACAATTTACCTCAACAAGGCAACATAATGAACGACACTCGTGAAGGTGAAAAAAACAAGTTCTTTGTGACATACAAGATTTGTTGTATTAAAATGTAAATGCAAAAGAAAAGGCATGAGAGTCGGTTGTTTTTGTCAATTTTAAGTTTTAATTTAAAATGTTTGCGATTTTAATATAAGTACATGGTTACATATTTGACCACTTGCTTGAGCAACTTAATATATAGAAGTAATGCATGGAATAATTGGCTTACGTTGTTAAAATAGTGAGTACCGGGGTGTTTGTGGTACAGCCGCGGATCATATAACGTTACGCACTGCAAACGCAGCATATAAAGCACTGTAGCGCGTCCTGCTTCTGTACCGTATACGCACCGCACACGCATTGCACACGGATTATGTGTGAAACCTGTGGTAAAATGATGGGAACAGACTTTTCTGTGGGGAGTTGGCTGAAAGTTAGCCTATTTATCCTAGCTAGCCTCTCCTGCGCTGGCTCAACTCTGTCTCCTTCCCTTCACGTTTTCTGACAGTCGGTAACTTATCGCATAAAAACTAACTCCGGGGTTCTTATTGCTGTTGTTAGAACAGCCGTGTATTACACAACACACCATCACGCTGTTTAAAAAAAAAAAATACAGTGATAATACCATAGATAATACCAACGCTGCCTTGCTTGTCAATTGACAGAATGACAGTTGCCGTGGTTTCTTTGTCAACAATATGGCCGCCGCAAACATTGATGACGCAGATCGAATAACATCTATACTCGTAATTCCAACTCCTGACCCGCTACAGTAGTATTGACGGAACCAGATGCTTTTATACCAGGGGCTGCCAAGGGCGTGGTGAGCTCACACCAAGGGCGTGACAGAGAGTACCCTACGTCACAGAGTACCCTACTGCAGGAGCTTTCCGTTTAACCTGAAGAGGGCAGCACTCACTTATTCGTTTTTACACCATAAATTTGGAAATGAAAACACTTTATACCCAAATGTCAAAAAAATTACTTGAATCAATGGACAGCATTTATGAAGCTCCATTCTTACAGATCATTAACTAAAAAAAGTTGTTTTAGTGTTTAGTTACTGCGTGGATCCAGCAGTGTGGGAGACCCCATTCACAACTACATGTCCACAGGATTAACAAACACCTACTGCTTGGAAATAATGATGGTCCTTTGATCATAATGCATATATTTTAACGTAAAATGAGACGATTAAAGACAAGACGGAGGCTCACCGACATACTTTAAAATATATTTCAGCATTTTGTTAATCGACGGCTTACTAACGTTACCCCTGACTGAGTAACTTTAACCCAATCCGATCGCGGCTCTCCCGGTGTTAGTGTTATTCCACAAGATTTATGGATAAGCTGTTTGATTTATAATTATTAGATTATTTTAACATTTCACTTACCCTGCTGTGCACGAACATAGCTGTTCCTCAATTTGTGTGTTTCCCATTTGAATGGTCAGCGTATGAGGCGGCTGCTGCTTGCGCTGGGACTATAGGCTTTAGCTTCAATTTTTATGGAATTATTCTCTAATAGGTTGCATATTATGTCATGGATATATCCCTCGAATGCATACTGCAGTCCATTTTGTCTTGCTTACTAATTATCTCATTGGGAATGTCTGACACCGATGCATACACACTGTAATAGACGTGCCAGACGCGAAAGCTTGTCAGGCGTAGCAACAGTAACTAGGGAGGGCGGGGCTTAGCGAAGGGTCAATTGTAGTATGTGTCGTTATATTGCACACACAGAAGAGGCTGCGTTTTCTGGTGGCACATATATGTTTTATTTTTGTCACACGTTGTAATCTGCAAATTCAACAAAGACAATAATAAATTAGTTTTTGTTTCAAAGTGTTGAAGTAGCTGTCAGTGTGACTTCATGTCAAAAAGTGAAACGCCCTTTCAATTAGTGATGGCAATTTCAAAACACTCTTCATGAAGCTATGAAACCTTTACGAATCTTTTGTTCCGGATCAATGGTTCGGACCGTGTATCAAACTGCCAGAGTCACGTGATTTCAGTACACGAAGCTTCATTACGTCATAACTGTTTCAAAACACTTCGAAATTTCAATGGTTCACCGCTGGGGGCGATGATCTCTGTCGACCCATGATCATGAGGAGTCTCTGAGAACCAATGAACAAGTGTCTCAGGGTTTTACCTGATCAGTTTTATACATTTGTAGACGTTTTAATTAGACATTAGAATAATTAAAAGATTTTACTTAAAAAGGATTAGCAATAGATTTGTAAAAGTTGTTTTATGCACGTTTGGGCCGGGTTTTTGTTGCATTTACACTGTTCGGGCCACTAGGGGTCACCGTGAAGACTGTGTCGGGTTGTTCGAAGCCTCGACACAATACGGCACATTTGCTTCAACAGTTTCAGTGTTTCACGAAGCCTCGATCTGCCCACCACTACTTTCAATAAACTCACATTACACATTTGTCTGATACAGTATGGTCACAGAAAATGAAAAGTGTATCCCACCAAATAAAACATTACTGACATTAACATTTCAGTAATAAGATTATAAAGCTCAATTAACATACACCAACTCTATACAAGCACTTTAAGTGGCTATTCAACTTTATAACTGTAAACTCTCTTTACAAAAACATTGAGTGCACTGAAAGTGAATTAATCTCTTTTAAACATTGTCAAGTCGCGGGTGCGTCGATGTGGTTATTATTAAAGACTACATAAAACAAAAACTTAAAACTAACACATTGAATTTACACATACATCAGTTGTGATGTCACATCACTATTCAATCACTATTCTTACCTGCAAATTCAACAAAGACAACAGTAAATGAGTTTGTTTCACAGTGTTGAAATAGCTGGCAGTGTGACTTCTTCATGTCAAAGAGTGAAACGCCCTGCTGGCACCACTGCCCCCTAGAGTCACCCGTCAGTAGGGTTGTGTATCGGTTGGGTTTTATCCGATACCAGAACCTACTCGGTATTTTTTAAACGGTTCCGGTGCTTAAACGGTTCTTGAAACGGTACTTAACCCTCTGGGGTCGGCGGTCTCGCCGGCGATACCAGCTGACTTTTTTCCTTATCAGTGCAAAAGAGACTAAAATTATAAAACACTAAACAACTTACTCCGAACTTGTAGGCCTATCCTCGGCGTGGGATCAATTCGTGGGATCATGATCTATATAGTTTTGATTAGCTTATGACACTGATTATCATGCTAAAATACTGCCTTATGCGTAGGGCTGGGCGATAAAACGATAACGATAATGATCGCGATATAATTTTTCTCGATAAAACGATATCAAGAGGTCGATAAATGTTCGATAATGTGTATGCGCCAAAAGCAGAACGAAACTCATTTATACCGCGCGCCTCACGGACTGTTTATCCGCTCGGATCAAAGTCCAAACGGCAGCGCGAGCTCACGAGAGCAGACGCGTTTACTCTGATCGGCCTCGCTCACGAGATCCAGTGAGAAGCGCTTGAATTCAGCGAAGAGCACAAACGTCTCAGTGATTTAAACCAGTTTAAAGGCAGATGAAACCGCGCTGACGAACAGGAGAAACACTGTGATACAGTCAGAATATGAACTGATACTGAATCCATTTACCATGGATTTACTGTAAGGTTAGCCTAGTAATATTAACTGCACCATGAAATGTGGGATATACATACTGAATTGTATTATATTATTAATGTAGACAATGTTTTAAATGACTAATGGAATATAATTACAGTATTTAATAATGTATTTAGGCTACTTTTGTCATACAAATACCATAGAAACCATAAAGTTAAATTTTGCCATGATAGTGAGGTGCTATAAGTTAGGCTATGCCTGGTTTTATCTGTGGTTATCATGATCTAAATGCATGATACTGGATAACCAATGGTTCATTTTAATAAAACTCAAACAGTCAGAATGTTACATTTTACCAAATAAAAATGTGGTCGTTCATTTTTTTTTTGTGAAACATATGTTACTGTTTTTGTTAATGAACATAAATTGAACAGAGTAGTATTAGCTTGAGTTAGGATGCAGATTTACTGTCAACTCCCTGTCAAATATGCATTTCGAGACAAAACATTTGAATATTGCAGCCTGCACTGCAAACTGTGCTGAAGAAATATTTTTCTATTCAGATATTTATTTTTTTAAGGAAAAATGACAAATGTTTGAATGTTCTACCTCAGATTTGTGAAATGTTCACCTGTTTGGCAAGTGTTTGTCATGATATGTTCTGACAATAAAGAGTTAAAACCACAATTAATGCTCTGGTTTATACAACTTTCACTTAGGAGCAAAAATCTGCCTTTAAACTTGAAAGAAATAAAGATTTGACATTTATCGTGATAATTATCGATATCGACTGATATAAAAAAAATATCGTGATAATTTTTTGGGCCATATCGCCCAGCCCTACTTATGCGTTATGTATTTTGTTTGCGAATAACTGCATGTTTAGGTATAGCCTATTGTTTTAGTGAAATATATTTCAGCCTCCGGTAAAATATGTGATACTGTCTAAATACAATATATTTTTTATATAAAAATGTTGAGTTTTGGTTAGCCTATGACACTACTTATGCTAAAATAGTGCGTAATGTAGCCTATTTTGTTTGCGAATAACTGCTTAGGTTATATAACGAGAAATATATTTCAGGCTCCGGTAAAAGAGGTCTAAATACAATATAATTTTTATATAATTAAATGTTCAGTTTTGGTTAGCCTATGACACTATATCATGCGTAAATAACTGAATACAGGTGTAAATGTTTGAAATGTAGTGATGTGTCGTTCCCGAACGATCCGTTCATTGCATGTAGGCCGATCACTAAATGTGTGCCCATCAACAGATATTTCTCCGTCCCATGGCCCATCAACAGATATATACATACATTGTGCATCCATACCCATTAATTGTCCATCAGTTTACTTTGGATAATGTATGCTAACAGTTTTTTTTGTTTGTTTTTTTAGGAATGTGTCTGCATCATGCTCTCCTTCTCCAGCACCTCGCAGAGGGACACGCAGGTGTCGTTCAGTTCTCAGTGCGATCGAGAATCATACTGCGTAAGTGCACAGACTTAATATTTTACAGATGAAATTTAGCCTAATTGTGTTTACATCCTCATAATGTAGGCTACCTATTCTTGTGTGAAATTACAAAAAAATAAAATTATCCATGGCATAGTGATTGATAATGATAATAATACAGTTTATTTGATTGTGTTATCAGCATGCTCATGCTTTTTTCTTTTTTATAACTGATGTGACAATGAACACGTCCATCCACCAGTTCCGAAGAGAGCCAAGGCAAACAAGCAGGCAAGCAATAGGCAGTCCACTTTTTTTGTATATATAAAAAAACAAGTTTGGTCTTTTTATGTTTGTTTTTTTGAAAGGATGTGTTAAGTGATAGTAATGACTTTAAGTCTTTACGTTCTTAGGAAAGATTTCTATTTTGAATAAATGCTGTTCTTTTTAACTTTTTATTCATCAGTGAATCATTTTTAGTTCAGGCTGCCTCACAGCACCTTGATGGGCCATTGGGGGAGTGTCTTTAGTCTTCCCACCCAGGTGTAAATCACATTAATATTCATGGCCATTCACACTTCCACGCAGACAGCAGTGCTGACCAAAAACTGACGTAAGAAATTTAAATCGTTATATTGTTGTTTGTGAAAGAGTGGTCAGAATGATTTTCACTTCATTTTGAAGTAAAAATTCTAGCCTACAAGAATAGTAACTCAAAAGTCTTGTGGACAACTATTCAGTATGTGTTAAATGGCCTTATTGCGGTGACATTTTTTTCCCCAAAACATACTAACCACTAGTGTTGCTTTCGTCAACGAAAATTATGACTAAATATCGTCGTCAACGAACCTTTATCACGTGACGAAAACGAGACGAGACGCAACGTAAATGCTGGTCATGTGACGATGACTTTAACTAAATGTATAATGCAATATCGTTGACGAATAAAAACGAGACTAAATGTGGTTTACAAAATAAAAAGTATGCTAAAATGTCTCTTCATTTTCGTTGACCAAAACGAGACGAGACGAAATGTTATTTAACGTTATTTCGTTTCGTTTACTTGCATTATTATTATGCAGCATTTCTGTTTCGTGTGTCACTTCAGGGGCTGCATCAGATCGCATCCTCAAGCCCCACTCGTGGCATTATTTAGAAGATCCAGCTGCGTGAGTTACGGCTGTTTCACACATACTCCGTGTGTATGCGGTGCGTGTTGCGGTGTGTATGCAGGAGCAGCACGAGCTATTTTGCTTTCACATGTGCTCCGTTTGCAGTGCGCAACTGATCTACGGCTGTACCACTGAATCACAACATTTATTCTCTATTTTTTTTTCAAATCAATATTTTTAGCCTACATCCATTATGTCGCGTTGTTGAGGTAGCTACTGTGTAGATCTCTGCTCTGCTGTTATGCACGCACGCATTGACGGACCGCATCCGCGTGCGTGTGAGCGCTCTAACCATAGGCTCTACATGGGTGCGGGAAAAAAATTCGGAGTATGTGTGAAACAGGCATTAGCATAAACAACAACAAACAAAGTTAAGTCTGACACAGAGAAAGGGATTCGTCTTTGGGAGAAAAAGAAGGAATGACATTAGGAAAAACTTTCATTTCATGTGTGTAGGCTACTTCTAACATGTTTGGTTGGTAAAATAAATATGTTGTAAATTCAAATCAGAGCATTTTCCGTGTCTGGAATGGATGTATTCTTGAGTCTATAAGGTAACAATAATATAATAAGATAACAGAAGATAAGATTGTTTGAAATGGGTTTGGCTAAAATAAAATTTTGGTTTTGTCTATACTATAGGTATAGGCTACTATATTGACTGGGTTAAATAGAATACTAAAAAGAGACTAAAATACAATTTTCATTGACTAAAACTAGACTATGTCTTTCGTCGACTAAAACTAGACTAAAATGTCATCAGTTTTCGTCGACTAAAACTAGACTAGACTAAAAAGAGTATGAATGTGACTAAAACTAATAAAAACTAAAATGACAGCTTGACACAAAGACTAGACTAAAACTAAAATTAAAACAGGCCGCCAAAAACAACACTACTAACCACGCATAATATTTTTTTTCTATAAAATGCAAACATGTACATCCATTTTGCTCACATATTATTGTAGCAGAGTTTGTGCTGAATACAGCACATGTATATGTTGGCAAATGGTATGTTTTAAGTAGCTGAAATAAGCACAAATGACAGGGCATGTCAAAACATCTCAAGGGCCCCAAAAACACCTCAGACCCCAGAGGGTTAAGAAAACGAAACCGCACACACTTTGTCAAAAAATAATACCCCTTTATTTACAGGGCCAAACTGGACATAATATTAACTTATATCTTTAAACAATATAAATACAAGTAACATATGGTAATAATAAATAAACCAATAAAAATTCACATTACATAATATCAAATAAAACAATATTGTATCAAACAATGTAATATTACTGGAGATTAACAGAGATTACTACCTGGGTAATCTAATATCGACATGGCTACAGGTTCCCATGTTTTGTCTGCTTGAACCAGTCATGTAAGTTATCTGATCATTGTACTAGTTACGCAGCGCTTAGCTTGGCAAGTTTGGCATTTCGTTCCCACTGCGTCTTAGCTATGCAGCTTTGAGTAAACTTATGAAAGAGAACGTCTCTGGTTACTGGTGTAACCCATGTTCTCTGAATAGGGAATGAGACGCTGCGTTCACTACCTAACTCCTCGCGCTGCCGACAAGCTTCCTTTTTCGGCAGAGAAATCTGAGGAGCAGATGATGCGCGCGCTAATATAATATGACGACGTAAGAGCGTCAAGGCGGCGCCCGCGCCATCAGCCAATGGATTGGAGTGAATCGTGATTCTATATGGGCTTCAGACAATCGTTCTAATTTTACACGTGAAATGCAGCCAAACCTTGGAGCGTTTTGTCTTCGGGATCTTTAATAATCCCCTCGCTATCAGCAGACGTTCCAGGAGTCTCCCGCATATTGATAAAGGCTCCCTGATGACCGCAAATTAGTTAAAATCTCCCGGAACCCTTGAGCGAGCGAGCAAAAGCGCGCATGTGAGACAGAACAGACAGTGCTCCAATAAACCGTATAGTGTGTGCACAGCGGAGAGAGAGAGGGAGAGAGAGAGAGTGTGTGTGTGCCTTATGCCACAGAGACTCAGGCACCGAAATTTTCGTTCTTATTCGGTCTGGTTACTACCGTTTACGTCAGAACCGGTTCCCTATTGGCACCGCGTTTTGGTACCCAACCCTACCCGTCAGCATACGCAGGTTTAAGTGATGTTAACATAGACATCTACAGGTGCTGGTCATATAATTAGAATATCATCAAAAAGTTGATTTAAGTAATTCCATTCAAAAAATGACATTTGAATATTATATTCATTCATTACACACAGACGGATATATTTCAAGTGTTCATTCCTTTTAATTTTGATGATTATAACTGGCAACTAATGAAAACCCCAAAATCAGTATCTCAGAAAATTAGAATATTGTGAAAAGGTTCAATATTGAAGACACCTGGTGCCACACTCTAATCAGCTATTTAACTCAAAACACCTGCAAAGGCCTTTAAATGGTCTCTCAGTCTAGTTCTGTAGGCAACACAATCACGGGGAAGACTGCTGACTTGATATCTGTCCAAAAGACGACCATTGACATCTTGCACAAGGAGGGCAAGACACAAAAGGTCATTGCTAAAGAGGCTGGTTGTTCACAGAGCTCTGTGTCCAAGCACATTAATAGAGAGGCGAAGGGAAGGAAAAGATGTGGTAGAGAAAAAGTGCATAAGCAATAGGGATAACTGCACCCTGGAGAGGATTGTGAAACAAAACCCATTCAAAAATGTGGGGGAGATTCACAAAGAGTGGTCTGAGCTGGAGTAAGTGCTTCAAGAACCTCGCGCACAGACGCATGCAAGACATGGGCTTCAGCTCTCGCATTCCCTGTGTCAAGCCACTCTTGAACAAGAGACACCTTCAGAAGCGTCTCACCTGGGCTAAAGACAAAAAGGACTGGACTGCTGCCGAGTGGTCCAAAGTTATGTTCTCTGATGAAAGTAAATTTTGCATTTCCTTTGGAAATCAAGGTCCCAGAGTCTGGAGGAAGAGAGGAGAGGCACATAATCCACGTTGCTTGAAGTCCAGTGTAAAGTTTCCACAGTCAGTGATGGTTTGGGGTGCCATGTCATCTGCTGGTGTTGGTCCACTGTGCTTTCTGAGGTCCAAGGTCAACACAGCCGTCTACCAGGAAGTTTTAGAGCACTTCATGCTTCCTGCTGCTCACCAACTTTATGGAGATGCAGATTTCATTTTCCAACAGGACTTGGCACCTGCACACAGTGCCAAAGCTACCAGTACCTGGTTTAAGGACCATGGTATCCCTGTTCTTAATTGGCCAGCAAACTCGCCTGACATTAACCCTATAGAAAATCTATGGGGTATTGTGAGAGGAAGATGCGATACGCCAGACCCAACAATGCAGAAGAGCTGAAGGCCACTATCAGAGCAACCTGGGCTCTCATAACACCTGAGCAGTGCCACAGACTGATCGACTCCACGCCACGCCGCATTGCTGCAGTAATTCAGGCAAAAGGAGCCCCAAGTATTGAGTACTGTACATGCTCATACTTTTCATGTTCATTTTTCAGTTGGTCAACATTTCTAAAAATCGTTTTTTTGTATTGGTCTTAAGTAATATTCAAATTTTCTGAGATACTGAATTTGGGATTTTCATTAGTTGTCAGTTTTAATCATCACAATTAAATGAAATAAACATTTGAAATATATCAGTCTGTGTGTAATGAATGAATATAATATCCAAATTTCACTTTTTGAATGGAATTAATGAAATAAATCAACTTTTTGATGATATTCTAATTATATGACCAGCACTGGTAGTATACTTAAAGGGATACTTCAGGATTTAGCATTAAGCTTTGTATTAGTAGAAAACCTGTAGTATTTTCAAATTACCGTGCTTTCCACCCTCATATCCCCCTGATACAAGAGATTTATGTATTTTTAGTCTGTAAAAAATCCTCCGATGACGCTAAAATCGTCATCGGAGGATTTTTTGGCCAGAGGCTAAAGACTACAGCCAGTAGTAGGGGCTGTCCCGCATGTTCTCAACCCGCCCATAGAGGGTGGGATCTCACTCACAGAATGTACACATAGTGTCAGACATCTTTTTTAGAAGCTAAGCTAACAGGCTCTTGTTCTGTGGAGAAAGCTGAGTAACTTAGTTGGAGAAAGCGGAGTAGTAGGGGTTACCATCCTCTTTTTCCCGGACATGTCCGGCCGTCGAGTTCATAAAAAATGTCTGGGATTCAGCTTTTGCTTTCTGCAGTCGCCATTCATTGTTTACATGCACACCTTTTGTTTCAATCTAACTGAATTCATTCCGATTGGTGAATCTGAATGTCATGTTTACATGAACGCTAAACAAGTGATCGGTTGATGTGCGTTTTAACATTGCTAAGAAAATTCCCGCTCCTCCGTGAGAGATACGAGACCGGTGCGTCTCACAGGTGTCGCTCATCGGTAACGTTAATCACGCCACCGGCCTCGCGCCATTCTCCCGCGTGCCTCACTCGTCCTGCTCGCCACAGTAAACATAATGAATGACGACTGTAGATAGAACGCAAAAGCCGAATCCCGGACATTTTCGGCGATCTCGAAATCCCGGGCAGACTCATCACGGAGACTCACTAGTAGCCTAGACTTGTTGTTTAACTACTGCGCTCCATTACCGGTAGGCGTGGCCTCCTAGGGCAGCGAAGCAAGTGCATTCTGGGGGATGTTGTCTTTCATCCATGTTACGACCGGTTAGGGGTGGGCGCTATACCGGTATGAACGTGAATACCGGTATTATGTTGTGCCATGATATGGATTTTGCGATACCGAGGATACCGTATTCATAAATTCAAATTTTGCAGTTATATTGTTTTGTTCAATTTGGTACTCTTTACAACTGTTAACACTAATGACGATACAGAATCGAATACGCTGTTTAAGGAAATGACTGATTTGGCGCTTCATACGCGTGAAGTTGCTGAGGCGATTAACCGCTGTCCTGTGACGCGTTCAATGAAGGACCGTAACGTAGAACACATCGCTAGTGCTAAGCGGCTGTTCATAAAGGATGCATCTTTTGCGGTGGAATGGGAAATAACAAGGTAATGAGACGCAAGTTTGATTTTTAACTGGAGCGCAGCATTTTTAGAATGCCGTTTCATTTGCGAGACGCGGGTGCAACACCAAAACAAGTTCGTCAAGCACAAACAAACGTTAAAGTTCCAGGCTACTGTATTTTTGAGATGTCATGTTTTCATGAAGGTTAAAAGGCTGAAAGCTGCTATTATTATCTTTGTTTTTAAAAAACATTTACTGCTAATAATATTATCCACGTGGAGACATTTCCCCGCAATGTAACGTTAGGCTATGAATAACAGGACACGACACACACATAAGCGCGCGCATACACACGACAAACACATAAGAGTTAACTGTAATCTGTGCAAACATTAAACTTAAATTAAACGTCTCGCTTTGGTCTACACTGGAAGTGTTCTGCTCGCTCTGCTAAAGCTAAACTATAATTACTAAAGCTGAAACTAAATAAAATAAAAACTATATAGAAATGTGTTTGCAAAATAAAAACTAACAAAACCATTAATGAAACTAGCTAAAACTAAACTGAAATTTAAAGCAAAATTGAAAACGATATTGAAAAAAAAAACTAATTTAAAAAAGCAAAACTATAACAACAGATATTCCCGGAGACAGAGCACACCCGAAGACGGCTCTCACTCAGAAATCAATAAAGTCTTCATTCGCTGCCGGTTCTCATTATGACAAGACGAGCAAAAAGTGGAGAGACATAACAAGTGCATTCAGGCCTACCTCATGTTGCACGTTTGCACTTTTTGAGGAAAAAAAAGGCAAAAAACCCCCACATTTCAGGTCTATGTCCAATGAAATGCCTCACCCTTTTCTAGTTATCTAGTGTTAAAATACATATCTTGCCTGTAATTTAACTAAGGTGTACTAAAATGTGATTCCAATTTTTTTCTCATATCGCGATATAATATCGATATCGTCCGGACAGTGAAAAATATCGTGATATGAATTTTTGCTCATATCGCCCACCCCTACGACCGGTGTTATGTAGTATATTGTTTTTGTTTATTGCTCTGCTTCTTTTCTCTTTATTGTTTTGTCTGTTCTCTAAAAGGTTGTTCCATGATGCGGTGCATGAAAGCCATTGGTCGTCTAGTTGGGGTGTGGCCTTTATAAGGACGCTGCTGGCACTCGTCTGGGAGCTCATTATTGGTGCGGTCGTACTTGGGTTGAGAGCTCCGGAATCCCGCCTCCGGCCAATGATCAAACTAATGTTAATCAGATATTGAATGTTCATTCTGTTGTAACCTCAGTCCGCTGGTTTCCTATACGTCTAAAACAACACATCCTGAAAGTGTGGAGCGTAGGGGTGTCCTGCCTTGTTTATTTTGTAATTGGTTTGAACTCTGTTTCGTTGGCAGGGAGTTAGGTAAGCTGAATGTATTTTCTTTTGATTGGGTTAGGTTATTTATTCTCCTTTTTCTTTATAGTTGTTTTGTTTGTTATTTTGGCCTTTGCGACACCCTGAAGAGATGCTCTTTATTTCGGTTATTTTATACAACCCAACCTATCTATTGCGCCTCTTAAGTGTTTTTCTATATTTCCCTAGACTCGGGGCGTAATAATAGGTTGGGTTGTGGTGATGGAATCCCAGCAACGAACCACTCCAGTCGATAATCAAACAAATACACAAAAATTAAGAGAAAAGATAGTATATATATTAAAAAATAACCAGTGAAATAAAGAGCATCTCTTCAGGGTGTCCCATAGGCCAAAATAACAAACAAAACAACTATAAAGAAAAAGGAGAATAAATAACCTAACCCAATCAAAAGAAAATATATTCAGCTTACCTAACTCCCTGCCAACGAAACAGAGTGAAGAGTTTCGCAATCAAATGCCCAAGTCCGTGAGAGTAAAAACATTCACAGGCTTCAACGGGTAGTGCTGGCTTAGTTGGACCCATTTTCGGAAGTTTAGCCTTTTTATCCGAAGACGGAGAATAGAATTCACGACGCACAGAAAACGCATTCTTGTGAGTCAAGGTAAACTCATCTGCACAGACAGCAGCCTCAGCAAGAGTACCAACTCTCTTTTCGTTCAAATAAACGACAACTCGGTCTGGCAACGAATTTTTAAAATCTTCAATCAACATTAACTCACAGAGATTTTCAAAATCAACGACTTTGCTGGATTGACACCATCTATCAAAAAGCACAGTCTTCTCCCGCCCATATTCTTCATAAGTTTGAGAGGCAGTTTTAACATGTGCACGAAACTTCTGCCTATACGCCTCTGGCACTAATTAGTACGCCCTTAGTACCGCATTTTTCAGTGTATCATAGTCCAAACTGTCACCCACAGACAAGGTGGAGCAAACCTCCTGGGCTTTGCCAGTTAACTTACACTGTATCAAAAGAGACCAAACCTCTCTCGGCCAGCGCAACGCAGCAGCTATACGCTCAAATGCGCCAACATAGGAATCTACCTCATTATCCCTAAATGCAGGAACCAGGGTTAGATGACGACTAACATCGAAATCAGCAAGCTGACCAGACGCCACAGGTGAAGGTGCAGAGGGCAAGTGATAGTCAACACTAGTAGAGGGTACGTCAAATTTAGTCTTAACTGAACTGGAACGACGATCATCAGCCTGCGTTTCCAGTTCACACTACCTAAAACGTAACACTTGAGTAGTGTGCTCTTGACGTTTTATTTCGAGATCTAATTGCTTTAACTGAATAGCTAGTTTTAAATCCCCCGAGTTTACACCACTAAGTGAGCGCAAAACGGGATCAGAACTCGCCACATCAACGCTATCTTCATCACTTAACTCAACGTGGGTTATTTATTCTCCTTTTTCTTTACTTTTCAACTAAGGACAATTCGCAATCAAATGCCCAAGTCCGTGACAGTAAAAACATTCACGGGCATTGCTGACTTAGTTGGACCCATTTTCGGAAGTTTAACATTTTTATCCGAAGACGGAGAATAGAATTCACGACGCACAGAAAACGCATTCTTGTGAGTCAAGGTAAACTCATCTGCACAGACAGCAGCCTCAGCAAGAGTACCAACTCTCTTTTCGTTCAAATAAACGACAACTCGGTCTGGCAACGAATTTTTAAAATCTTCAATCAACATTAACTCACAGAGATTTTCAAAATCAACGACTTTGCTGGATTGACACCATCTATCAAAAAGCACAGTCTTACTTGGCGAACTCTGTTTGGTGATTCGATTGCTATTTCAAATACCTTTTTGGCAGCTGAGGAGCAAGTTCAAAGCGAAGCTTGCAAGGTACAACCGGAGCTGTCTGATCCCGAGTCGCTGTCCGCGACTAGTGGTGCTGAACTAGAACAAGCTGATTTGTTATCTATTGATAAAGACGTGATTTCTGCTGAACAGAGAAAAGACACTACTCTGTCGCGTTGCATGAAGGTAGCGTTCAAATTAAATGAGATTGAGAATACATCAATAGATTACTTTTGGGACAATGAGGTGTTAAAGAGAAAGTGGACTCCGACCGGCTCTGATGGGTTAGGTTGGGATACGGTTTAAGTGTTTTCGAAAACAAGTTCTGAGCGTGGCTCATGATGATGTAGCAGGACATCTGGGTATTAGAAAAACCTATCATCACATTTTGCGTTATTTTTTCTGGCCTGGCATTAAATCCGATGTGGCGCAGTACTGTCGCTCGTGCCATGTGTGTCAGGTCGTAGGAAAACATAACCAGATTATACATCCTGCTCCACTTAAACCTATCCCTGTCATGGGAGAATCTTTTTCACGAGTAATCTTGGATTGTGTTGGACCGTTACCGCGAACAAGATCTGGACATGTTTATCTGCTTACGCTTATGTGCGCGACAACTCGCTATCCGGAGGCAGTACCGTTGCGTTCATTAAAAGCGAAGACTGTGGTGAAAGCCCTGATCACGTTTTTTTCTACCTTTGGCTTTCCACAGGTGATCCAAACGGATCAGGGAACCAATTTTATGTCATGGTTATTTAAACAGGTACTGTCCCAACTGAAAATTAAGCACATTACATCAAGTGCTTACCATCCAGAGTCTCAAGGTGCTCTTGAAAGGTTCCACCAAACCTTGAAGTCTATGCTGGGTAAATATTGTGCTATGTCAGGGAAAGAATGGGACGAGGGGTTGCCTTTTCTTATGTTTGCTGTCCGTGAGAGTGTTCAAGAGTCGCTGGGATTTAGTCCCGCAGAATTGGTTTTTGGACACACAGTAAGGGGCCCACTGAGAATGTTGAGAGAGAACTGGCTGACTGAGCAGAGATTGGACTGTAATCTGCTGGATTATGTCAGTTCTTATAGAGAGCTATTGCATAATGCTTGTAAATTAGCACAGATTGCACTTGAAAGAACGCAGGTGAAAATGAAAACACGTTTTGATAAGAGTGCTGTTTTTCGTTCGTTCTCTGAGGGGGATAAGGTCTTGGTTTTATTGCCAATTCAGGGTGCTGCATTGCAGGCTAGATTCTCTGGACCATATTTCATTGATAAGAAGTTGAATGAAACGAATTATGTTGTTCGGACTCCTGATCGGCAAAGAAAAACTCGCGTGTGTCATGTAAACATGCTGAAGCTGTATGTGAGTCGTGGAGAAGATATGGAGTTAAAAAGCTCTGTTATCACTCCAGTTGCTTCGATCGTGGTTGCTTCTGACAGTGATATTGATGAAGATGTGCTGAAACTGCAGAGTACCCTGGTGTTAGGTGGCAGATTGAATAAATCCACGATTTTGGAGAATTTAGACCTTCATCTGACACATTTATCTGACTCACAGCGTACTGATATAGTAAAGTTGATAAATTCATCCTTGGGGTTGTTTTCAGATGTTCCTACCTGCACTCAAGTACTGAAGCATGATATTGACGTGGGTGATCATTCACCAATTAAGCAACGTGCTTATAAAGTGAACCCTGTTAAACGTAAAGTAATGGAGGCCGAGGTAAAATATCTAGTGGTGAATGGAATCGCAGTTCCGAGTTTTAGTGCCTGGAGTTCACCCTGTTTGCTAGTTCCGAAATCGGACGGAACACAACGGTTCTGTAGGGATTATAGAAGAGTAAATGCCGTGACAAAACCAGATTTGTTTCCCCTCCCGCTCATGGAGGATTGCATCGATAAAGTCGGCTCGGCGCGCTTTGTCACGAAACTTGATATGCTAAAGGAGTACTGGCAAGTTCCCTTGACGGAGCGCGCGGCCGAAATGTCTGCCTTCGTTACTCCAGATGATTTCCTAAATTATAGGGTGATGGCGTTTGGACTACGTAGCGCTCCGGCTACGTTCCAGCGCTTGAGTCGAGTGCTGGGCGGTGTCTCCAACTGTAAAGCCTACCTCGATGATATCGTTGTTTATACGAATACGTGCGATGAGCACTTGACAACCTTGAACACTGTTTTTACTCGTTTATTGGATGCATCCCTCACTCTTAACTTGGCGAAGTGCGAGTTTGGCAAAGCGACAATTACCTACCTAGGGAAACAAGTGGGGCAAGGGCAGGTTCGACCTGTTGCTCTGAAAGTGCAAGCTATTGCAGACTTTGCAGTGCCTCGAACGAAACGTGACCTCAGGAGATTCATAGGAAAGTCTGGTTATTACCGGGGGTTTTGTAAAAATTTCTCAGATGTCGTGTTGCCTTTAACAAATATGCTTCGTATGTCACAAATCTTTGAGTGGACTACTGAATGCCAGTCAGCATTCGATTCTGTTAAAATCCTTTTGAGTAGTGCTCCTGTGTTAACGGCTCCAAATTATTCATGTGCATTTCAGTTGGATGTCGATGCAAGTGGTACAGGTGGTGGTGCTGTCCTTCTGCAGGATGATGAAAATGGGCTTGAGCATCCTGTTGGGTATTTTTCAAAGAAATTCCTGAAACATCAGTTAAACTACAGCACCATTGAGAAGGAGGCGTTAGCCTTTTTAATGGCTTTGCAATATTTTGAGGTATATATTGGCTCTAGTTCGCTTCCGGTGGTGGTATACACAGACCACAACCCATTAGTTTTTCTGTCTCGGATGAAAAATTCAAATCAACGAATCATGCATTGGTCTCTTTTCGTCCAGGATTTTAACCTGGAAATTCGCTTTAAGAAAGGCAAGGATAATGTGTTGGCCGATGCACTATCAAGGTCGTTTAACTCTGAGTAAATCTACAGGATACTGTGTAGATTCCTGTGTGTGAGGATGTTACGACCGGTGTTATGTAGTATATTGTTTTTGTTTATTGCTCTGCTTCTTTTCTCTTTATTGTTTTGTCTGTTCTCTAAAAGGTTGTTCCATGATGCGGTGCATGAAAGCCATTGGTCGTCTAGTTGGGGTGTGGCCTTTATAAGGACGCTGCTGGCACTCGTCTGGGAGCTCATTATTGGTGCGGTCGTACTTGGGTTGAGAGCTCCGGAATCCCGCCTCCGGCCAATGATCAAACTAATGTTAATCAGATATTGCATGTTCATTCTGTTGTAACCTCAGACCGCTGGTTTCCTACACGTCTAAAACAACACATCCTGAAAGTGTGGAGCGTAGGGGTGTCCTGCCTTGTATATTTTGTAATTGGTTTGAACTCTGTTTCGTTGGCAGGGAGTTAGGTAAGCTGAATGTATTTTCTTTTGATTGGGTTAGGTTATTCTCCTTTTTCTTTATTGTTGTTTTGTTTGTTATTTTGGCCTATGGGACACCCTGAAGAGATGCTCTTTATTTCACTGGTTATTTTTTAATAAATATATTATCTTTTCTCTTCATTTTTGTGTATTTGTGAACTGTACACAGAAAAGTCCACAGTGTATCCATTCGATGAGTCTGCAAGAACAAACGACTTGAAACCCCACCTGGTTGGCTTGGCTTTCATGTACTGTGTCATACCTGTGTGTGCTTTGCATGCCACCATTCTTTCATCCACAGCTAAGTTTCTTTTAGGATGATAGATGGCTTTACAAGCATGACGAATAGTGTCCATGAGAGGTTTGACCCTGAAAAGACGGTCATGTTCAGCTGTGCCCCTCTTTCTGTCATTCTCCTGATCTGCATCTGGGTGACTCATGTGCACATTCCATGAAATGGTGCAGTATCTGTCCCTAGACGTAACTGTAGCTGAAGAGGATACGGAGTAAACTCTGCTTTGCCGCCAGTAGTCCCTGATGGAGCTCGCCTTCACCATGGGCATGCAAAACAGCAGCCCAATGTAGCGGTACATCTCACTGATGCTGACATCAGTCCATTTATATTTGCAGCCCTTTGCAGTTGCCTTGGCAGCCTGAGCATTGGTGTTGTGGCACAGAGTTGACACGCCCCTTTCTGAAAAAAATAGTTTGAATAGAATCATGGGCGAATGAGAGTCTACAGAGCTCAGTTGCGGTCCAGCTTCCCGTACGGGCAGGAATCACAGTGTCTGTGGAAATATGTCAACATCGGTCTCTGTTTTCCATGACAGTGGACTATCTGTTGCTTGCCTACTTGTTTGCCTTGGCTCTCATCCGAACAGGTCCTTGGACATGTTCATTGTCACATCTGTTATAAAAAAGAAAAAGCGTGAGCATGCTGATAACACAATCAAAGAAACTGTATTATTATTATCATTATCAATCACTAATGGCCATGAATTAAAAAAAAGACAACAGTTTTTGTAATTTCACACAAGAATAGGTACTTGTATATTATGACGATGTAAACACAATTACCTTTCATCAGTGCAATATTAGGTCTGTGCAGTTACTCGGTATGATTCTCGATCACACTGAGAACTGAACGACACCTGCGTGTCCCTCTGCGAGGTGCTGGAGAAGGAGAGCGTGATGCTGACACATTCCTAAACAAACAAGAAAAACTTAGCATACATTATCCAAAGTAAATTGATGGAAAATTAATGGGTATGGATGCACAATGTATGTATATATCTGTTGATGGGCCGTTCGCGAACGACACATCACTACATTTCAAATATTTACACCTGTATTCACAAACATCTGTGCATAAGGCAGTAAGCATGATAAAT
The DNA here is from genome assembly GCA_029959095.1 of Rhinichthys osculus. Taxonomy (NCBI): domain Eukaryota; kingdom Metazoa; phylum Chordata; class Actinopteri; order Cypriniformes; family Leuciscidae; genus Rhinichthys; species Rhinichthys osculus. Next base: position 2,692,880 of record JARWKJ010000011.1, on the reverse strand, counting down.
GGTGTCATAGGCTAACCAAAACTGAACATTTATTTAAAAAAAAAATTGTATTTAGACAGCATCACATATTTTACCGGAGGCTGAAATATATTTGCACTAAATCACATTATATAACCTAAGTAGATATTCGCAAACAAGATACATTACGCATAAGGCAGTATTTTAGCATGATAATCAGGGTCATAAGCCAATCAAAACCGAGTTAAATATATTTAATATACAAATATGTTTAGAGAGTAATATCACATTGAAAAAGTTTACACTTGAGCATACACGAATGTTAGCGATATAAGGCAATCTTTCCTGTAAGATGTCAAAAACTAGCCAAAACTAAAAATATAGTCTGAAAATTCATATGAGTTCTATATTATCAGAAAAAGAATTATATAACACTAAACAACTTACTCTGAACTTGTATCCTCGGCGGGATCAATTCGCTCTTCAAAATGCAGCCGTTCGTCGTCCGAGTTTCAATCTTCCTCTGAGGAAAAGGTGAATTCTTCCTTGCTGTCCAGAATCATCTGAAGGGCCTCTTTACTGGAGTAGCGTGCCATCCTCAAAACGCCATGAACTATCAGTGAATCTGATGAAGAAACTTCGTGTTTCATGGCATTGATCGGGGGCGTGTGCGATGCATATAGTAGGGATGGGCATGATTAATCGACGATCGATTATTGATCATTAAGAATTTCGTCGATCATGTTAATTTGTTATCGATAAAACTAATATGGTTGCGTTGCGTAATGTGAGCCTTGAAGCAATGAACCGCTGGATTGCACCACTGCAGACGGGTGGAAAGTGAACGGAATAAGTTGTTTCCCGGGCTGGTCAAGTTAGCGCGGAGGTACCTGTGCATCCCGGCAACGTCAGTCCCCTCAGAGCGGGTGTTTTCGGCGGCTGGACTGAAGAGTTTGTTTACACTCGACCTCGACGCGTCCGCACAAGCACGAGCGCAAAGGTGCACGAGGCAAAAATGACGTCATTGCATTATTCGGCGTTTTACAGGCGAGCGCGTCGAGTATAAACGCCTCGTCCATTTGCAGAGACTCGCGCTGCAGAGCCAGGCAAAAGTATAAACGAGGCTTGACGGTCACCAGGTTCATGTCATCAACATGCTTATCTTTCTCAACAAAAATCAGTAGACTGGTGCAGAAGTTGTATGTGAGTTACTAGATTTTTTTTTTTGAGGCTTTGTTAAGTAGCCTAATTTGTTGTTAGGTAGGCTAATCTCTCTCACACTCTTTCTCGACTTCGTGCCTTGGATAGTTTTGAGTTACATTGAGTATTATTATGTTTTTGGTTAAGTTATTGTTTAACATGATATTTTTTTTATTTTTTTTTGGAACAAACGATCGGGTCTCTGTTTGAGAACGTCAACTCGCAGCTGCAGGTTTTGTTGCTTTTTAGAGCACCGCAGCGCATATTTCAAGTTTAGCCGAATGTCCAGTTTAACTGCCACAAGTTGATTATCTTGTAATAAAGATCTCATCGAGGAAAAACACGCTATATTTTTGTATTTTCATTGCATTTTTAATTTATAAAAAGTTAAATAAATAATTAATTTTAATATATAAAAAATATTAATGATTAATCGATAGTCGATCGTTAATTCTCCCGACGATCGACTAAGAAAATTTAATCGAATGCCCATCCCTAGCATGTAGATAACCTAACCTATTTACCATGTGAACACACGCATACAGGCGAACACGCGCACACATCAATTTTGAAGTAAAATTTTTAATTTAGGATGCAGTGCATTAATGTCCACCACATCATTTTGCACGCGTCTTTTGCATCATAAAATGTGATCGGTTAATTTGAGTGTCAAGTTGTAATCGCCTATCGAATCAAAGGAAGATTTGATCAGCTGTTTCAGTGGCCAATTGTTTGGAGTTAGAAATATACAACTCGCGCTGCATATTTAGTAATTTTGCCTCAGATACAGGATTATACATTCGCTTTAACAAGCGGTTTGTTCATTACCACGGCATCTGTTTGCGTGTCATGCTGAATGCGATTTTCGTGTTTAAAAGTAACTATACATGAGAGACGGAAAGATGCAGATAACTATACATTATTTACGGTTATTTCTATTCGTTACGATATTGAAATATAAACATCCACTAATTTGTCAGTGGGTAATATTTTTTCTTTAGTCACATTTACCTCTTTATTGTAGGGTTGACGTAAGGGTTGAGAAGGGGCTGTGTGTGGGCATACCATTGTATGTTGTGATTATAGTGTGTGTGTGTGTGTGTGTGTGTGTGTGTGTGTGTGTGTGTGTGTGTGTGTGTGTGTGTGTGTGTGTGCGCGCGTGCCAGTGAGGGGCATTAAGTACATGTTATATGCTCTTGAACAATGTTTGATGTTTTATGTCTGACATGCCGCATATTCTTGAATAATGTTGATATTTTAATCTGTGCTGTAATCAGAGGTGGGTAGAGTATCCAAAAATTGTACTCAAGTAAAAGTACAAGTACTTATAGAAATATTTACTCAAAGTAAAAGTAAACGTAATAATCTTAAAAGTTACTTGAGTAAGAGTAAAAAAGTATCCAATGAAAAAACTACTCAAGTAGTAAGTTACTAGTTATTTTGGATCACATAGGCCTATATATATATATATATATATAACATGATATTATTTAGATATTTTTTCATTTAAATGACTAAAATTATCATAATTAGATAAGCTATCTTTGCAAAAACAGAAGAGACAAACATCATTTCTGTATATCTGTATATTATATCTATAGCCCGAAAACCATTGCCTGTCCTTTGGTTTGTATAATAGTATAATAACGTATACAACTACATTTGGATTATTAGACAATGTCGGAATAAAGTGACTCTATGGAGTTTTGCATTCAAATGTAAAGGGATGGCAGTCATGTCATGCCCAACACAAACAACGATCAAATGCACGGATCTTCTTCTGTCTGTCTGTTCTCCAAAATGTATTTAAATGTAGGCTATATTTATGAAAGCATCTTTAAACTGGTTAACTGTGTCTAATAAGGCAGGCAAAGGCATTCGTTTTCAAGTCGAGTTCGCACGCCACTGCGCAATACACACATTGTGTGTGTACACACATTCATAAACTGGACGATGATAGCTTATTTAACGTATAACTATAAAGTAATGTATATGTCCAAAAAAACGGTAATGTCATACTTTGTAGTAGTGCTATATGGCGTAATAATCTGTTTGGTTGTAAAATGTATTACCTGAATTAAATCGAATGTATCGTCGTGTGGAATAATTCATTCACAGACAGCTTACGAAGTAACATACGAAGATGTTCAACTAATAAAGATCTTCATCGCTGGCAAAAAATATGATGCATTTGCAGATTTACTTTCTAGACTGTACTGTAGACCGCCAGTTCATACAACGCTCTTGATGTTCTTAAATCTTCCTGTTACGACTCCGAGACGATTCAGTGCGTGAGGAAACTGAACAGATCATTCAAACTGATTCGCGAACCGATTTAGACAGATCTGCCCAACTTGTTTGATGAAGTCTTTGAACAGAATCGACTCAAAAGAGTGATTCATTTGTGAATTGAGCATCGCTCATGCCCAGAAAAAAGAGAGAGCGCGCGCTTAGAATAAACTACGCTTTTAACAACATATTGCATTAAAATAAAGTAACGAGAGGAACGTCGCCCAACGTAACGAAGTAAAAGTACAGTTTTTTCATTAGAAATGTACTCGAGTTAAAGTAAAAGTACCCACAATTAAATCTACTCTTAAAAGTAAAAATTTTCCAAAAAAATACTCAAGTAAATGTAACGAAGTAAATGTACTTCGTTACTACCCACCTCTGGCTGTATGTATCTGTATTTATTTGTACCTGGGGACTGCAGATGTAAATTAGCCTAATGCTAACTCTGGTGTAATGCATCAAATGTTTACATTTATTTTATTAATTGCACATGGTCCCTTTTAAATAAAAATCAATCAATCAATCAACTGATGTTGTCAAGTAAGCTTCATGCTTTCCCCGTTGGGAACATGAACTCCTCTAAACTGTAGTCTACGGCAGTGGTTCCCAAACCTGTCCTGGCGACCCACCAACACCGCACGTTTTCTCTGTCTCCCTCCCTAATCAAACACACCTGATTCAACTCATTAGCTCATTAAAGCAGAACTCCGGCGCAAAATGAACCTTTGGTCTAATTACATATTGTTACCTAGTCAACCGTTATCTGAGATTTGTTTTCATGATTATCGAATGTAAATAGTTTTATCTCTAAAAACAGTTTAGTCTATAAAGCTAGTATAACGCTAGTATATTGGGCAGTGTAATGACAAATAAAAATCGCTTGTTAATACCACTAACAAGGCTCAAAATAGCCCCACATTAACACGGTAGCATAATGAGGGTCCCTACCTTCAAACCGAAGCATTGAGAACTTTGTCAGTGTCCAGACAGTTTAATAAGAAGATATTTTTTACATACAGCCAACTTCGCGTATACAGGCAGAATCAATCTTTGAAATACAGTCTCTACCAGTCGATCTACGAACGCCGATCCAAGTGCGCTGGTGAGAATGTGAACGAGCTATAAGTTGTGATAAGGTGAGCGCGAACAGCAGGCTTGGATCGGCGTTCGTAGATCGACTGGTAGAGACTGTATTTCAAAGATGGCTTCTGCCTGTATACGCGAAGTTGACTGTATGTATAAAATATCTTCTTATTAAACTGTCTGGAAACTGACAAAGTTCTCAATGCTTCGGTTTGAAGGTAGGGACCCTCATTATGCTACCGTGTTAGTGTGGGGCTATTTTGAGCCTTGTTAATGGTATTAACAAGCGATTTTTATTTGTCATTACACTATGCCCAATATACTAGCGTTATACTAGCTTTATAGGCTAAACTGTTTTTAGAGATAAAACTATTTACATTCGATAATCATGAAAACAAATCTCAGATAACGGTTGACTAGGTAACAATGTGTAATTAGACCAAAGGTTCATTTTGCGCCGGAGTTATCCTTTAACCCATGTGATTATGAGCTGATGAGTTGAATCAGGTGTGTTTGATTAGGGAGACAGAGAAAACGTGCAGTGTTGGTGGGTCGCCAGGACAGGTTTGGGAACCACTGGTCTACGGGACCTGCACTGCTAGTTCACTGCTGCACATTTTTTCCTGAAAATATTACATTAACAACCCTTTAGAAAACGTAATTCCTTTGTGGATCCTCTTGATCTGCTTTCTCCATGTTTCTTTGACAAATCTCAGTGTCTCAGTCTCACGCACGCTGCACGCGAGTTAACCACGCCCACTTATTTACATGTGGCGGTATACACGGAATAAAAAGATGTTACGGTTGACATTTTCTGCCGCGGTAACGATACCGTCATACCGCCCAGCCCTACACTGTCATCACTCTTCTATTATTTTCTTCTAGGCTGAAAGATGCAACATCTTCAATTCAGTAAAGAATTCACTTTTCATTCAATGTGTGAAGTAGGGATGCTCATTACAGTTAATTTTCCCGACTGACAACCGCCGCTCGTTATCCGAGTATTAACCGTTAACTGATAAGATAATATTTAATTGGCATTAAATAAAAATAAAATTGAACACTGAATCCGTTTGAAGCTTTGAAAAAACGGCAATTTGTTTTCAGTCAGACTAATATTTTTCGTCAAATAAAAATAGCAGGCCTACCTCAATCCACACCTCGTCTAGGTTTTTATTTTTTTAAAGTAACATGTCCACATGATGTGGGGTTAGTCTGGAGCGCAGTTAAAGCCGCGGCAGAAAAAAAACTAAAAGAAAAACACTTAAAAATAAAAAAATCGTATAACTTTTAAACCGTTTAACTGGTAGTATTAATCGGTTAAAATGTTTACTTTTGGTTAACGGTTAAACGGTCAATATGAGCATCCCTAGTGTGAAGTAAATTCAAAACCCAACACTGTGTCTGTTTCTTTCACTCTTTGACTAAAACAAATTACAATAACAAAACATTAAAAAAAACAAATTTATAGAAATGAAATGCAAATATATATTAATTTGATTCAACACAGAGTTAAATGGCGGCGCATGCAGACGCAGCGGCTACTCTCTGTCCCAACAGTGCGGTGATATGTTCGTTTCAAAAGTGTTGTTTGTGTTTGTCTCGTCCGAAACACAAGTACAGTCAACAGGCTCTGCTAGACATCAGCAGAAACAAGATTTGCAATGTTTTGGACTACGCAACAGAGAAGTTAGGAGAGTTGAGACTACTGCGGCCTACGATAACACCGGACTCGCCTGCTATTCCTCCCCCAGAAAGGAGGCGTCGGAAGCAGTGTGCGAGGAAGCAGAAGAGGGGCAAGCGCAGAGGCATCCGGGCCAGGCTAGCGGTTAGCCCAACTCGCCCAGCCATACCATCTATTCTCCTGGCAAATGTACGATCACTGGACAACAAAATGGATCACATACGACTGCTGAGGTCAGCGAAACGAACAGTGAGTAACTGCTGTGTGCTTATATTCACTGAAACCTGGCTAACTGATAACATTCCCGACTCTGCTGTACAACTGGAGCAATTAGCATGCTACCGGGCGGACAGGGCCCTCATAGCCGGAGGAAAGACGCGTGGCGGAGGAGTCTGTGTCTATATCCGCAACGAGTGGTGCCGAGACGCTGTGGTGGTAGATCATGAAGATTTGCCTCAGGAGTTCAGCACGATCTTCATAGCTGCGGTTTATTTACCTCCCACTAACAACAGCAGCGATAGGAATGAGGCACTAAATGAACTGTGCCAGGCTATCAGCGAACAACAGACAGCACAACCAGACGGTTTCATCGTCTTCGCCGGGGATTTCAATCATGCTGACCTCAAGACTGTCCTTCCAAAATTACATCAGTATGTTGATTTTCCAACAAGGGGGAATAATATCTTGGACTTCGTGTAAACCACACACAAAGGAGTCTATAAGGCCATTCCCCTCCCCCACCTCGTGCTCTCTGACCACATTACTGTTATGTTAAAGGAGCATTTCACCCATTTCAACATTATTTTTTATTGAAAGTGGAACATAAATGTAGTCGAAATGTAAAAGAATTTTTGAATTTAGTGTCTTCTTGACTGAGAAAAGACAGAAAATAACTGAAGGGCGCATTTGTATGTAAGACAACAACTCCCACAATGCACCACATTGCACAGCTCCGCAAGACACTCACACTAATCCAGAACAGCAAACATTAGAGAAATCACTCTTGCGTCTACAAAGCTAACTTAAGCTGCCACCAGAGTTTGAAATTCATTTCACACAAAATTTCTAGTTAGTTGGCTGTGGCGAGCAGGACGAGGGCGAGTGATGTGAGAGCAGCGCGAGGACGGTGGCGTGAGTGATAATGAAAGACACCGGTGAGACACAGCGGTCTCGCATCTCTCACGGAGGAGCGACAACGGGGAAGCTCGAGAGATGAACAGGCCTGATTTATGTTGCGTTTTGTTTCTGTTGTCTGTAGACAGCAGTCGTCAGTGAGGGGCTGCTGGCTTATACTTTCGTTTTGTATTTGTTCATTTTATTATTAAAATGTTTAAATGTTCGCCGGTTCCCGCCTCCTCCTTCCCACAACAACGAACCCCGTTAACGTTACGTTACATTGGCAAACTCATTAGTGAATTACTCCTCGTTTGTACTTCTTTCTATATGGTGAATTAGGGCTGGGCGATAAACGATAACGATAATTATCGCGATACAATTTTTCTCGATAAAACGATATCAAGAGTTCGATAAATGTTCGATAATGTTTATGCGCCAAAAGCGGAACGAAACTCATTTGAACCGGGCGCGCCTCCCGGACTGTTTATTCACTCGGCTCAAAGTCCAAACAGCAGCGCAGCGCAAGCTCACTCGAGCAGACGCGTTTACTCTGATCGCCTCGCTCACGAGATCCAGTGAGAAGCGATTGATAAAGCGAAGAACACTAACGTCTCTGTGATTTAAACCAGTTTAAAGGCAGAAGAAACAGCGCTGACAAACAGGAGAAACACTGTGCGCAACGATACTGTAGCGACTGACCGAATCCTGTTTTCCTTTCACTACTGAACAAATATGAACACATATGTTTAATTCACAAAACCTTGAATCATGTGATATGGTGCCCCAATGTCTCTGACGTGCAGGTCATTGATTAACTTCATTTATGACGCATTGCGCAATCAAGAAACAGGTCCCCCTTGTTCTCATCCTTACACTGCTTGCAATTTGTGTTCAGGCACAAAGAATAAAAGAACTGATCCATTCAGGGTCTCAAGCTAGTTTTCCCCCTCATCAATTATTATGTCTGATAAGTGGATTTAAACACAAAACTACCCTTTGTCTTGAAGACAACCATTTGCGAACTAAACCCTCACGTGGTACACACCACGGATAGACAGATGCACACCACACATACCCGCACACAAACATCATTTGTGTGCAACTTGTATATAACACAGAATTGTATCCGACCTTCCTGTATGCATGCATATCTAATTAGTTTTGTCTTATTCTATAGATGTAATTTGAGACTGTCTGTAACTTCGAATCTTAAGTTTATTTCTAAAGAAAGATTCCCCAACGGGATCACCTTCTGTAACTCTCCCCCTTTGCTAGGTCATAAAACTTTGACCCCAAAAGGGAATTCCAAGGGAATCACAGCTCCCTCTTGAATTCTGATGAAGAAAGAGGAATAGACTCTGCAATCTTATATTTTCTATAAGTATAACCACTTAAGAAATGCATAAACATGAATTTGATATTTCCTAGGTCATGGTAGCCGGTATTATGGCTTGATAGTCGTGTGAGTGAACATTAAATGCTTATAAAATGCATATCTGTAACTCTGTATTCCGATAATCTTCATGTGACGTGTTTGATATGTCTGCCATTCAATCTAACGGAGCCGAATTCCGATAGCATAATGCAGTAAGGTGCATTATGCTGTTGCACCTTTCATACTCCTGAAGCCGAACGGATCAAATACAATCTCCTCATGACTCAGTCAAGTGGGCATCCCCAACAGGACAAAGAAAACTTTGTCCGCTTCAGATTCGCGGACGGTCATGTGTGGTTCGCGCAAACAGAGGCGTGAACCCAGTCCTCTCCATAAGAGACTGACACAGAAGCTTCTAAAAGAGCACACGAGAGCTTTTTCCTGTGAGAGTTTTCCGTTTCCATGGCTCCTTAGGGAGCTTTTACGCCGTGTTTCTCCGTTTTCTTTAATCTTTCTTTATTTTCGTCTTCGGACTTTCTTACGTTTAGTTTCAGTGAAATAAACGTAATCGGCAACTTCAACTTTAAAGAGACTCTTTGAACCAACCCGCAACTGCACCTCAAAGGACATTCAAACTAACGCGCTTTGCCTGCTCTGAAAGACCACGTGAACGCGTGACACGAGGACAGAGACACACACACACGCTTTCGTTCTCAGCCCCACGGAGAATCATGCAAGTACCCGTTTTACTATGCTTTCAAGGTTTAAGATCTGTTGATTCTTGTTGTCTCAAAGGTTCTGTGTCTGTGATGAATTTTGCCAAGTCAGAAGATCTCTCCAGATCTTCTGACTCTCTCTATCTCTATCTCTCTCTCTCTCTCCCTCCCAATCTTTCTCTCTCTCAACCTCTCTCTCTCACTCCTGTTTGTTATTCGTCTGTCTCATTAGTTTTACTGTTTAACTGTACATATATGTATCCCGGGTTTAAATGTAGAATTCTGTATCCGTAGTTTCAATTATTAAAACCATATTCTTGATTGCTTTCTGTCTAAGAGCTTATATTACAAGTCAATGAAATGATGATCTTTATAGCTACAAAGCTTTACAAGTTGTTACTATTTCAGTAACCTAAATTTTATAAACACAAGAAAATTAATGTTCACGGCCGGAACATTGATATTTCTTGGAGTTTATAAAAAGGGATAACTTTGTTGAGAAGTTGGTAAATTAATCCTGGACAATCCTGTTTCCTGGACAAACCGATTGTTTGATAACTAAATTAATTCCCTTAAAGTTATCTCATATAATCGATCTGTAATGAGACAATTGATATATGAATGAGGAATTATAATTCGTTATGATTTATCATTCATATATACGATCAATCTATTTTCAATTTCGATAATTTAACTGTAACATGCAAGATATGAATCATATTCATGATTAATTATTAAAATTCCCTATAAATAATTTGAGCTAATTAAGGCAAATCTCGATGTTGCTACAGATAGTCAGAATATGAATTGATACTGAATCCATTTACAATGGATTTACTGTAAGGTAAGCCTAGTAATATTAACTGCACCATTAAATGTGGGATATACATATTGAATTGTATTATATTATTAATGTAGACAATGTTTTAAATGACTAATGGAATATAATTACAGTATTTAATAATGTATTTAGGCTACTTTTTTCATACAAATACCATAGAAACCATAAAGTTACATTTTGCCATGGCTTTTTTCATATTTTTCTATTCAGATATTTATTTTAAGGAAAAATGACAAATGATGTTTTACCTCAGATTTGTGAAATGTTCACCTGTTTGGCACGTGTTTGTCATGATATGTTCTGACAATAAAGAGTAGTTTAAAACCACAATTAACGCACTGGTTTCTACAACTTTCACTTAGGAGCAAAAATCTGCCTTTAAACTTGAAAGAAATAAAGATTTGACATTTATCGTGATAATTATTGATATAGACTGATATAAAAAAATTATCGTGATAATTTTCTTTGGCCATATCGCCCAGCCCTAGCTGCATGATACCGAGATGTTCAGTCAGGCGAAACTAGGATGGTTCACATCACAACACAAACGTCCGTGTGCTCGTCTAATTCAGAGATTTCGTCCAGGAGAAATTGCGATCGTTGAAATTCTCTGCAGCAGAAGGACTCTATCTGTGTCCGTAGCGCACAGCGGGAGCACAGGCACCATCAGTCCGCCCAGCTCGAGCCAGTCCGGGCTCCTCGTCCTCCTCCTGTTCCTCCACCAGCCTCAGCTGCTCTTCACTATATCGCGGCTCGTAAAGATAGCCACGAACATCGGATTCGAGCAGCAGAATTTCAAAATCCTCTTCTTCCATATCATGTTTAGTTTCTTCCGTCATTGTCATACTTCCTATCTCCACAGCGCTTGTTAGCTTAGCTTCCAAACAAGATGGCTGATATTGATTTCAGTATCTGCAAGTGAAGTCCCACCCACTGATCTGTAATAGGCCTGTAGGGTGAGTGGGTCCCACACCCTGAATAAATGATGAGCTAATGTTTGTAGTCTCTACACTTTTCAATGAATTGTGACTTCCTGCTTATTATGACGCAAAATGACGATTTTTACGTCATAATAACCAGGAAGTAAAACACTTAAATCCTTATTTCTCCCATCTCAGAGGAAAATAAGGGAATAAACCATGACCATTCAAAAATATGACTGGGTTTCTAAAGACACAAAGCTTAATGCAAATGGGTGAAGTGTCCCTTTAATAATACCAGCATACAGACAGAGAGTGAAAGCCATCAAACCTGTTAGGAAACAGGTAAGAGTGTGGCCAGAGGGAGCAACTTCGGCTCTTCAAGACAGCTTTGGAAAAACAGATTGGGGAATGTTTAAAGACGCAGCCACCTACAATAACCAGACAGATATTGAGGAATACACAGACACTGTGACCTCCTACATAACTAAGTGTATTGATGATGTGACCCACACAAAAAACATCATCACTCGGGCTAATCAGAAGCCATGGCTGACAGGCGATGTCCTCAGGATGCTGAGAGCTAGAAACATAGCCTTCAGAGCCGGGGATGAATAGCCGCGTTTCCAATGCCGGGGCAGGGCCGAGCCGTGCTAGTGCGTGCCAGGGCCAGTCGCGTTTCCACTAGGGCTGGGCGATAATTCGATCTCGATACGGGATCGCGATAAAATTGTGAACGATTTCGATAATTTGCTTGGGACATATTATTCGATATTACATGAAAAAGTAAGCGCAACAACAACAGTATCAGAGTCTGCCGTATGCCGGTAGGACACGCCCACTTCTCAGCGAGCAGCCGTGGCTACAGTAAACAGAAGGAGACAGAGAGAGGGAGACATTTTTGGAAAAAGGAGAAAAAAATGAGCGAAACTGAAGTTGAGGAGAGCGAAAATAATGCCGAACGTGAAGGCGACATCACTACATCATTCGAGACCGAATAGGCCTACATTGTTGAAAAAAAAGGTAACACGACGTCAATTGTGTGGACGTGGTTTGGATATGGCAAAAACGACCAGGAACAATAATAAAAGCGAGATGTCGGCTATGTTAGATAATTGACATCTATAACAGGGCTCGACATTAACGCTTTACCCGGAGACAAGTGGATTTTTTTTAACTAGGGACAAGTAAAAGAGAATTTTACTTGCCCGACCGGACAGTATAGCCTGATTAGGACATCAATAACAAACAAAAATAACCAATCACTAAACCGAGAGAATGATTCTGATTTTATTAAATTTATTGTAAGTTGCAATCGATTGTGGATAATGTATTACTGACGGTAAAGTTGCGCTGCGCAGCCTCTCGAGGAGAAATCTAACTTACCAGACATCCCAAGTCTCCCGGAAGTTCCGGGAGTCTCCCGCATATTGCTAGCGTCTCCCTGATGCCCGCAAATTAGTTCAAATCTCCCGGAATCTAGAGCGAGATAGAACATACTGCACGCAGAGCCGGTGAAAAACTCATATTTAACGGCTCTGACTGCGCGCATAACATCCATAGCGCACGGCGCGTGCGCAGAGAGCGAGAGACCTTGCGTCTCCAGTAGCACCTCAATGCAGTACATAAGATCCACGGGGAGGAGTCGGATCAAGATCCGAGGGGTGGAGATGGGTAGGATTAGGGGTGGGTTTAGGGATTAGGGGTGTGTTTAGGGATCAGGGGGCGGAGATGGGTAGGTTTAGGTATATGTAAGGTGGGAGGAGTTGGATCTGGATCCGACTCCTCCCTGTGGATTTCATGTTCTGCAGTGAGGACCATCTCTGCGAGTGTGCCTAAACCTAACCTAGTCAACCCGACACACACACCCCCCCACCCACTCATTATTGGAAGGTATATTGTTTAATTTTTTATGTTATTAAACTTTATTCTAAAGTTTCAGTGAATCTCTTATTTCTTCAAGCTTCAGGATATCCCTTACACTGGCAACATCTGCAAAAACTACATATCGTGATAAGAATCGAGATCGATCAATATGGAAAAACATATCGTGATAAAACATTTTTCCATATCGCCCAGCCCTAGTTTCCACTGTCACTTCCGGGGCTTGATCAGGGCTTACTCGGGGCCAACGGCCAGGATTTCTGGCCCATCGAATACCTTGGGCCAAAGCGGGCCAGCTCGGGCTAGAGGCGTACTCAAGGTAAAAGGCGGAGTTTATCGGTGTTATGGAACGTTATGATCTGAAGCAAGATGCACATTTCACTTTTTTATATCGCGCAAAATAATCGCTGCAAAGCTCTTCTGAGCATTTGGGCAGAAGAAAGGGTACAACGTCAATTTGACGGTGTGTGAAGAAACGAGGATGTTATAAAATACATCGATGCTGAACTTTCTAAGCTAAGCATGCAGCGAGCAACGCTTCAAGTTCAGGAAAAATTTAAAAAGTTGCGGGCGCAGTATTGTTCAAGGCGATTAAAACGCACAATGGACAAAGCGGAGCTCAGAGAAGGAACTTTCCATGGTTCGACTTGATGGACGGTGTGCTGGGTCACCGTCCCTCTGTTAGTGACAACTCGCGAGACAGTCGGGACACTATGGCAGCCACGGCCGGTGAGTTAATATACATGCTATCTTCCTAACTTAAAAAATAAATGAATTCATAATATCCGCTGAAATGGGTTGGGTTGTATGACGTTTGATCCAGAAAGGCGTGTTGGGGCGGGGTTTAGGGCAGCGCTGCGGGGCTACTGGTGCGGCAGTGGAAACGCAAGCCCGGTGCTTAAGGCCCGAGGCCACTGGCTCGGCTCGGCACGCTGTTAGCCCTGGCCCGGCAGTGGAAACGCGGCTAATCTGGACTGAAAGCAGCGAGAGCCAAAGCAAAACAGGACCACACACATAAGATAACCGCTCATTTTAGAGACAGCGGAGACGCACGGAGCCCCTGGCAGGGCATTCGGGCCATCACGGACTACAGGCCTGTGCCCCTGCGAGAGCAACCCCTCTCTGCTCAACAGCCTAAACAGTTTCTTTGCACGCTTTGAAGAACAAAATAACACAAGGCCACAGAAGGACACGAAGAACACAAATGACTCGGTGATTTAAACCAGTTTAACCCTACAAAGTTCTAAATGCTTCGGTTTGCATGTAAGGACCCTCATTATGCTGCCGTGTTAGTGTGGGGCTAATTTGAGCCTTGTTAATGGTATTAACTAGCGATCTCTTTTTGCTTACTCGATGCCCAATATACTAGCGTTATAAGCTAAACTGTTTTTAGAGATAAAACTCTTTACATTCGATTATCATGAAAACAAATCTCAGGGAACGATTTAGTCTGTACCAATGTGTTATTACACCCGAGGTTCATTTTGCACCGGGGTTCTCCTTTAACAGACCCTTCTCACTCTCTCACTCGATTACAAGATTTATTAGACACCTATAGTATTGTTTCAGGATACAAAATAAACTATGATAAAAGTGAAATAATCCCCTTAACAACATTTAATTATAATGGGTATCAAGGTGCATCCGCATTCAAATGGGCCCTAACGGGAATAAAATATCTTGGTATAGTTGTGGATAATAACTTAAAAAATCTTTATAGATTGAATTATTTTCCACTACTTAAAAAAATTGAGGAAGATTTACGCAGATGGATTAGTCTCCCCATTACTTTGATCGGGAGAATTAATTGAATTAAAATGAACATTCTACCAAGATTGCAGTATCTTTTCCAATCATTGCCTATTCCATTACCCCAAAACTTTTTCAAAACTCTTAATAAAAATGTAAGACAGTTCATTTGGAGCAACAAGGTACCAAGGATATCTTTGGAGAAATTAACGTGGGACTATCAGTCAGGGGGACTACAATTACCCAATTTTAGGAAATATTATTTTGCTGCCCAAATGAGGTTTCTTTGGTCTATGTCTGAGAAAGACACAATTCCATCCTGGGTTTATATTGCATTTCACTCCTTGAAGAGAATTTGTGTACAAACAGGCCGTCAAGAAGATGACAACCCCTCAAATGATGTCCTTGTACTATCATGTCTTTTGCACTTTTTTGATGCTGTTATGACTGAACTGTCTTCGCACTACCATGCCATTTGCACACTTCCGATGTTTGCTATGACCGAAACGGTCTTTGCATTATGTCACCTGCAGACTTAATGATTAAATGTCTATTTTATTTTATTGATGCCCATACACAGTGATAGTTATATAGTTTTTAGCTATATCTAGTTTTTAACTCTAGTTTAGGTTTAGCTACATGTTAAACTACTTTTTTTTCTTTTTTCTCTGTCTTCACCTTGGCATGGAGGGAAACGTAATTTCGATTGTTTGACTGTCTGGAACATGTGTAGAATCGACAATAAAGCTGACTAACTAACTAACTTAAGATTCAGAATCTTTCAACAATTCACTTTTTTCCCAAAACAAACAGTATATCCAACTATATGAATTGGAATCACTGAATCCAACAAATTTGACTCAGTTGCATAGAGTTCATGAATCAAATGACTCAATCGATCAGAGTTCAGGAATCAAATGTTCAGTTCAAAGAATCATGTGATTCTCTTTCGACCAGTTCGAGTTTCAAAAAATAAGTTATCTTTGTAGCAAAAATCTGAATTGTCCTACCATTCGATGGTCTCAAAGCACAGATGAAAGTGGAAACGGTCCGAGGGCAGCTAGCTCGCCATTTGTGCACATATAACCATGTCGCTCAATCGGACGATTCCCCTCCAGGAGATTATATTCGGCACAAAGCAGGAATTCTCACAGGAATCACCTTCACATGGATAGAAACATAGAACACACAAAAAAACAGCCTTGCAAAAGACAAGGCAATGCAACAATCAATATAGTATTTTTTGCAACAATCATATACATACCTGACACAACACATTAACTTAACTTCTCGACAGTTATTAAATTATCGACTCTTATAAATCAATCGCTGTCATTTTATGACAAAATCAGCCTTTCTTTTTTCCTTTTATCCACATGTGGTAGCTTTAGCCCACGTGCTATTCAATTTAGCTCACGCATTACACTCAAACTCCGCTCTAACTAAATCACTTCAGAGATTTTGGCATGTCTTTAACATGAAACAGATTAATGTCTGGATTTTCACTCACCAGCGATATAAAATCACTGTTTCATAAAAGAAAGATCATTCACAAATCCGTTCCATCTATTCTCCTCCGATCTTCTCTTCTCTCTTCGACGACAACTTTTCAAGCAATGTATATAAAGTCCAACTTTCCAGATGCACTCAGTTTTATACAAGATCAATATTAGCGCAATGAGTTTCTGCAGGAATCCTCCGCTCTCCTCTGCTCACTGCTGAACACAGCGCCCGCGCGACCTGTGGGCGGAGTCCTCAATGCGCTGCTACTATTGGCTCACAGAGGTGTCAGTCACTACAGCACGATGTGTGATTGGATACATGTCTTTTCCATCTAGAATACTCTTTTTCTTTCTTTTCCTTTTTCTTTTAACCCTTTACTGATAACCAATGTTATCCGGGTTACAATTAGTAGTTCCACTGGAGGGTTTATCTAAGCCTGAGTTGAAGCTTCTTCCTTGAGCCCCTCCATTGCGGACAACAAGCCAAATACGCTTAACCTTATTAGCTTAAAGATTATATGGGAAAAGGAACTTGTGAAGGCTACATTAGCAGATGCAGAGAGATTCTTATGCTTAAAAAATGTTAAGTTGTAGACGTTAACAGGGCCGGAGTGGGGCCACTTTTCAGCCCGGGAGTTTCAGGCCTAAGACCGGCCCACTTTTTCCATAGTGGTGGAAATTGGATTAATAAAAGCAACAGGTCAGCTCTTACTATTGTGTAGTTTTTATTAATACCATGGTTCAACAAATAATGTAAAGTTTAAATAATAATTCACTTAAGCTGAGAAGTTAACAAAAAATATTCCACTATTTCACAAGGATAGGTTGATAAATTAACAAAAGCATACTGCTCTTTCTTACTGTGTTTTCACACCCACGGCTAGGGTTGCCAACCGTTCCGTATAATACGGAATCGTTCCGTATTTGACACATAAAAGGCTTGTTCCGTATTGAACTGATACGGAACACACTTTGTTCCGTATTTTTGAGAATCAATTCAGTGCAAATCCATGACAGACGCATAGCTTCTAATATATATGTCAGACAGACTATGATGAATGAACGAAAACCCGCTGCTATAATGGCAAATTCGGGGACTTGGCGCCACCTTGACGGGCTCTGACGTGTAATGACGTAGAGTTGGCTCATTGGTCGCACGTCAGAGGCGCCCGCGCCATTGGATGTGCAGTTGCCGCAGCGCAGCCTGAGCGAGCCAGACGCTCAATGTGCAAGCTGTGCAGCTGCAAATGCATTTTACAGGCTTAAGTAATCGAGTAAAATGTGTTTCCGAAGACATTTGTAGGCTATGATAAGAAAAACTACTAAAAAAAAATATTTTTTAAAATTTGCACCGGAAAGAACATTCTAGAAGTCTAATTCTATTAAATAAGTTCGCACAAGGCTACAGAAAACTGTTGTGTTTATTTTTCTTCAAATGCAGTCTAAGCCGATGAGTTTCGAATGTTATATGTTGTATTTGTTTAAGTTAAAAATAAAACGTATTATAATCTAAACAAATACATGGTTCATTTTTGGCAAAATGATCATGATAGCCTTTATATATCTGTGTGGTTAAGTCTTGTATATTGATTAAGTCTACTTTGCTATTCTATAAATATATAGGCCTAATAAGTTATAATATGATATAAAATGTATGAATTTCAGGGGGCATGTCACTACCACATACCACCCCCCCCCCCCCCCCCCCCCCCCCCCCCCTTATTCCTTATTCCTTATTCCTTATTCCTTATTTCCATTTCAGAAAGTTGGCACCGCCACCGGCGAGAGCGTCAAAGTGGCCGGAAGTCATTCATTTTCAATGAGAGCCGGCAGCGAGCTCCGACCATAGACAGTGTAAGAAGTGGGCAGAGCATCTCATTGGAACTCAGTTGAGACAGTTGAAGCCCATTTTTAGCAATTTTTGAGCGCTTCCGTTCCTGACGCGCTGACTCAAACCGACTCAAACTAAGCTTGATGACGTGAGCAACCTGTCTGACAGACGTTAATCTTGCAGAGACGGGGAACTTGAGCAGAGGTCTTTGGCGTGAGTGAGCAGGAGTAAGTATTCCGCTGCTTTTATGGACTCATTATCTATGGGCTTCTCTCTTGACGGGACGTCCCCCCGATCGCCTGCGAGCTTCTCCTCCTGTCTGTACGGTCATTTCTGTACAGCGTGACAGAGAGTCGAGTGGTTATGACGCAATCGTTAGCCTATTTTTACAAAATCTGTTTCTACGGGGCCATAATGTAACATAGAAGGTAATGGAGCCGTTTATACATTGTCGTGTTTCTTTAGAAATGAATAATGGACAAATGGAGTCTTTAAACGCCTCAGATGTAAAGTTATTCGCTGTCAAAGTGACGCCAAAATGAATGGGAGTCAATGGAAATGCTAACGCAAGTGAAGTTCTGCTACAAGATGGCGGCACCCGGCCGGCTTCAACTTCCGGTCGATGGATTACCCCCTTGGCTCCGACGAAGGCGCGTCTTGGATGGTGAGAGCGGCGAGGAGAGTTGAAATCTGGTCAACTTTATGGTAATGAGCTATGACGCGGTTCGGCGGCAACCAATCAGAATTTAGAAGTGCTCCGTTTGAGAGGATTCCAGAGAACGCAGTCCTGTAAACTTTGGTTCCGACCACATTAGTTCCCAAGCAAAATAGAGGAGGTTGATCATTTGAATTTGATAAGAAGGCGCGCAACACTATTTATAGGCAAGATTTTCGCGCTAATACACTTTTTTTCTGCGGGAATGTAAATTAGAATATAACTTAACCATGAACACAAAAGCCACACCACACACATGGCTTTTAATTGGTATATTTCGTTAGCAAACATGTCACTATAATTGTTAAGTTCTTTCCATCTTTCGGAAACATAAAGTGTCATTCCACTGCTACGCTGATGATACGCAGATTTATATGCCCGTGAGAGAATTAAATTCAAACTCACTTGATACTTTATTAGCATGCTTACATGATGTTAAGGAGTGGATGGCGGCAAATTTTTTGAAGCTTAATGAAAATAAAACTGATGTCATCGTGTTTGGCCCTAAAAAACATGACGTGCTGCAGTGCTTAAATACAACTTCTTTGAATGGTTTTGTTAAATCTAGTGTAAAAAATTTGGGATTTGTTCTGGATAGTGATTTAAAGTTGGACAGGCAAATTAGCTCTGTGGTGCGATCCTGTTTTCTTGGCTTACGTCTGTTAGCTAAGACTAAACCATTTCTATCTATTTCAGATTTTGAGAAAGCAATTACGTCCATTGTCTTTTCTAGAATGGATTCTTGTAAGTCCCTTGTTTATGGTGTTGATGCCGGAGCAATTGTGCGTTTACAGAAAATCCAAAATGCTGCAGCTAAAATGATAAAGTCGGCAAAGAAATATGACTCTGTGACTCCACTATTAATATCACTAAAGTGGTTGCCAGTAAGATGTAGAATTATCTATAAGATCCTCATACTAGTTTTTAAGGCCTTGCACAAATTAGCTCCAGTGTATTTATCCAGCCTGGTGGAAATGTACACCCCTTCTAGATCCTTGAGATCGGAAAATAAACAGCTGCTTCGTACTACCAGGACTAAATATAAGCATAGGGGTGATAGAGCATTTTCTCGAGCAGGACCAAAACTATGGAATGACCTCCCTCAATCGATTACATCTGCCAAAACACTATCCATGTTCAAAGCTATGCTAAAACAATATATTTTAAACTCTAATGGAGAGTTATCTTAACTGGGTTACTGTCTATGTGTCTCTTTTTATGTGATATGCTTATTTATTCTATTATTCTGTGTTTTTATTTATTTATTGTGAAGCACTTTGGGCAACCCCAGTTGTATTAAATTGTGCTATATAAATTAATAAACAAACAAACAAGTTAAAGTGATATAAGCATTACACTTTAAATAGCGTTCACCATATATTTAGCGGTATAAATCCATGCCGCATTCATTTATTTCCAAGAGCCTGTGTTTTTATTAGCGATGCTAAATGTGTGTGGTTGACTCAAATGCTCGGTGCAGGGCTCTCAAGTGTCACGCATTGAGCGTGACAGTCACTCATTTCGGTCTTTTGTCACGCTCTCCCGCCACACATTGTATTTCTCACGCTGAAAAACTATTTGTAATATATTTAATATGCCGCAGCGGCCAAAACTCTGGCCGCGCCGCTCTCACTGTGGAACCGGCAGGAATCAAGCGTGTTTCCTCTGGTGTTGTTCGTCGAGCTAATAGCCAATCAGAAAATAGCACTATTGCATCTGGGTAAGATTTAACGCAACAACCAATGACAAAAATGTATCCAACCCCCCCCCCCCCCCCCCCCCCCCCTCCCCCTAGATTCAGAATCCAGCAACATTCTCACCAAGAAGAATATTTTTGATGTGAAGCCCTACATGTCAATGGTGCGGCTTTAAGAGGAAAAGATCATTGTGATGAGGGAGATGAGACAGCACTGCACCTATTTCAGAAAGCTGGAAACATTAGGACAAGGATATCAGAAATGTCTTCTGGCAGAAACAGTGGTAAGAAGCTAACTTTTATTAGATTCTTGCTGTAATGCTTTTGGGGATCCTATAAAACCCCACTCACTTTGAGATCCTCAACTGTTACATTATGGATTCATTGTGGCTGGATCTAAATGGTCTGTAGTTCATTAGTAAAGTCAGTTAATGAATAGCTCAACAACACTAACTCAATGGAAGTATTGTCATGCCTCGCTTTTAATTTTTCCTTCTAGGCAGTTTAAGTGAAGAGGGTCATCGCGGGCTACTGTGTCTTCTTCAGAAAAGGCTTGCAGAAGTGAAGGAGAAGTGCCAGCTCGTATGCTCAAGATACAGCCTGGCTTTAGGAGCAAATGCTGCTTCATGCTGCACCATGAAGAAGTTGATTATGAGAGTTGTGCATGCGCTCAATCGCTCTGGCGCGCGGCGACACTTTGATAGCAGTTAGCTTAGCCCAGTTCATTCATTAGGGTCCAAACAGAGATGAAGTTAGAAGCGACCAAACACCTCCACGTTTTCCCTATTTAAATACAGTTACACGAGTAGTTACACGACCAAGAACGGTGACACAAAATAAAACGTGGCGCTTTTCTAAGCGGGTAAAATGGATAACTATAATGTATGGCGGAATAGCACTTGAAAGCACTTCGACTCGGCGCAGTAATATCATCACTCCTGAATGATCCTGAATGATCCTGAATGACCCTGAATGATCCTGGAGTGATGATATTACTGCGCCGAGTCGAAGTGCTTTCAAGTTCTATTCCGCCATACCGCACGCACTAGTTCAATGTGTTGCGGCGCGCCAGAGCGATTGAGCGCACGCACTGAGACGAGAGAGGTAGGTACCAACTCGTCTTAGTTAAGGGAATAACATAGTTTAATATGAAAAACCGGTGGAGTATCCCTTTAACTGGTGGGATGCGTTTTGGACTATTGTTTCCTGCAGTGTGTAAGCAACATTAGCTTCATAGATGGATAGGAAACTACTGTTAAATTATTATTACATTTTTTTATGTGATTCTCCAAAACTCAGTTTACAAACAGCAGGTCGGTTTTTAAGTTTCACCTCCGATGTTTCACGCTTTGCCCATCTCATCTTGTCAACATAATGACCTTTACTGTACAAAAATTTTACACTTACATTGATGTAATAGTTTGATTGTTTTATACACCTGTATAATGTTATTCACATTGATTGTGGATGCTTTTGGAATGAACCATTTACTGTACATGGCACTAGATTAAATACTTTCCAGAAATGACTGATCAATACCCATAGTTGAGTCTTAAGTGTAGTATTTCCTGCTGTTATTGCTGCTGTTACCTTGCCAACAAAATGAACTAATTTATCATGGCATTACTTCAGGTAACTATAAAACTATGTTGTACATGCATGCAAACTAGTTCATGCTGAGCTGTTGTTTTGTTTTATAAGATGTCTTGAACATAAGATGTTAAATGACTGATTTTTCATTTTTATCTTAACCAGATTATCTTTTATCTTATGCCAGTTGTATACAGGGTATATAACTAAAAGTAATCACACAAAATAACACTTTCACACAGTTAATTGTCAAGTAGGTATATAGAGTTATGTGTTGTATTAATTAATTAGTAAATTATATATGTAAGACAAGTTTTTCATTATGCTGCTGCATAACTTCGCTCTGGATAAAAGAATTAACACTAGACAACTGGTGTTGTAAATATCAGCTTACAATCATAGGATATTTGCTTTAATTTATACTTATATTTATGTATGAATGTCCTTGTGGTCTTTGTATCACATATCACTTTGTTCTTTACAAATAAAGAATTTTCTGTATAAAAACATATAAGTTGAAAATATTTGACCTAAAGAAAACGAATAGAATAGGTTAATTGGAGACTCTAATGGGAGTGTGTGAGTGGTTGTGTGATGAACTGGCGCCCAGTCCAGAGTGTGTCCCGCCTCTCCAAAATGTCAACGAAAAGCATCTAGTGCCTCGATTTCAACATGAAAACACACTTTTTAATAAAGGATGACATATTTTTAAAATATTTGTTGGCAATATCATTTATTCATATTTCTTTCTGATATATTGATATATATTAAGGACACATTTAATGCAAAGCAAATGTATCCAACTGTTGATATGTCAACTGAAAGTTTATGCATTAATGTAATATTGTCGCAAAGTATGCAATTTCATATTTTAGTGGTATATAATCCTCCCTCGGCACGCGCTACAACGCTCTGTGAAAACTTGGATGCGATGTTTAAAAATTTTAAGCACAAGAACGAGGTGCTTGTCTTCGGTGATTTTAATATCAATTGGATAGACAAACACTGCAGGACAAAAATCTTGCATCCAAACATGATTTTATTCAAATGATTGAAAACCCCTACGCGTATTACCAGGAAGACTCAAACACTGATTGATTTAGTCTTCGCTAATAAATCTGATAGAATCATAAAAACATATAATTTAGTCACGGGTCTATCTGATCATAATATGATTTTAATTACAAGAAAACTGACAAAGAAAAGAATGACTAGATTTTTAAATCCAAATAGGAACTTATTTAAATTTGAAATCCCTCGTAAAAAGCAGACTGAATTTGAAAATGAGTTAAAGAGTGTTAACTGGGATGAGCTTCACAACCTTCTCAACAATTAAACAGCCTACTAAATCCAAAGGGTAACATCACCCAAACAAAATATGAACTTAAAATGGGTGAACACACCATCACAGATAGCACACAAGTTGCTAATGAATTTAATACCTTTTTTATAAAATCTGTTAACAACCTAGCATCAAGCTTTCCATGCTGCAATGATATAGGCCTAACAACAGTAGACTTGCTCGAAGATCAAGCTAACTCATTCCAGCTCAGGGAGGTCGGTCAGACAGCTGTTTTGAAAGCTATACAGGACCTAAACACCACCTTCTCGAAAGATATTTTTAATTTAGATACAGCTTTTATTAAAAAATATAGCAGCATTCTGGTCCAGCCTCTCACCAATATTGTTAATATTTCCATTAAATCTGGGCAATTTCCAGATGGTTGGAAAAATGCTCTGGTAACACCGATTTTCAAATCAGGAGATGACAAAATGTATTGTAATTGTAGACCTATCAGTCTTCTTCCAGCTTTGTCTAAAGTTTTAGAGAAGATTGTTTCAGAACAACTCATGCACTACCTTGAGACAAACAAATATCTGAGTCCTCTACAATTTGGATTCAGGAACAACCATTCCACAGAATCCGCAATCTGTCTATTAACTGAAAATATCAAACAATCACTTGACCAGGGAAATGTAGCTGGTGCTGTATTCCTAGATTTAAAAAAAGCATTCGATGCAGTAAATCACAACATATTAATTTCAAAATTAAGCAAGTTCAATTTATCCAAAAAATCATTGCCCTGGTTTGAATCATATCTAAAGGGTCGTGAACACTGTGTTGTGATTAATAGTGTGAGATCCACTTTTCTTAAAATTAAAACAGGCATTCCTCAGGGCACGGTCTTGGGACCCATACTCTTCAGTTTATATATTAATGACTTGCCGGATGTAGTATGTCCAGATATAGGTCTATTGATGTATGCAGATGACACAGTGGTGTATGCATCTGCTGATACCTGTATTTCTGTGGCTGACAAACTTAATGCTAATTTAGAAAGAATCATCTTGGCTGGCCTCATCTAGTTTATCTTAAATCTGTCTGATTTTCTATTCAAAAACTACCCCCAACACAACTCTTGAACATAAAAATTAATGGTGAACTTATTGAACAAGTACCTGAAGTGAAGTGTCTCGGAATAAATATAGATTATCAGTTGAATTTTAAAAGTCACATCAAGAAAATTTGTAAAACCATTAGGGCCAATTTGAGCTGTTTTATGTTGATAAGAAACTGTGCTTTTACTTTTTTAAATTCTATGATTCTTTCACAAATATCTTATGGCTTAACCACATGGTCTCAAGCTCATCAGTCATCAGTCAAAACTATAGAGTGTCTTTACAACAGAGCCCTGAAAGTCTTGGATAAGAAGAGAATAAGGTACCATCACTGCCAAATTCAAAGTAAATATAAGATTTTAAGTTTTGTTAATTTTATTTCTCTGCATCTGGTTAAACTGGTCTTCAAATGTTTAAATGATGCTGCTCCACTACCGCTTTGCAAAATAATAACAAGACAGCAAAGTACTAGACCGACCACATCTGCTTTTAAAGTCAACTGTAACATCCCTTTCTGTAGAACATCATTTGCTCAGGCTGCTGTTTCAGTGAAAGGGGCAAAATTATGGCATTCTCTGCCAGATCATCTGAAATGTATCAGGACATTAGACATCTTCAAAAAAACAAAAAAAAATTGTGGTTAATTCAGGAACAGTGTTGTTCTCATATTTAGTCTTTTTGACTTTGCCCTTTCTGTATACTATTTTTTTTTTAATCCTACTTTATTATTTTCCATTGTACTGCATTTTTATCTTTGTAATACATTTAATCAAAAAAGCCCTTCTAGGGACAAGTGTTGTAAATTAGCTATAGCTAAAAACATTATGATACATGCATCAGATTACTGTCAAAGTTCATCTATGTTATTTTTATCTGTCCCTATCTAAATTAACTTTAAAAAAAATGTAATCCTGAATTACCTTGTTAATGAAAGACATTTGCAGTAGTCTTAGTAAAAGTACACTGAAAATAATGACTTTGTGGTATGGTAAAATCTATTATATTAATTCATGTAATTTATACATTGTAAAATCAAGATTAAGTTGGAACTATACTTTTTAAAGTAAAATTTACACATTTTATTCATGTAATAACTTAACTGAGAAGAAAGAGTACATTTTATTATATATTTACAAATACTATTTAATGCTTTATAGTCACACCACATTCACCTAAAAATACTAAGTAAATTTTAATCTGAAAAGCAAAGTGGATTTGAATCCACTTGCGTTTTTTTGTTTGTTTACAAGATCCCGCTTGTTCAGTTGTGGCAGACGGTCGGTTTGGGATGTCGCTTTGACATGGCTGACTTATTTTCGGTAAGTTTTGACTTTTCTATTCTATATTTTATGATAACAACTATGTGTTAATTTTGATGGTTTGATTATTAAATAGCTGTTGCGGTTCAAAATTAACTG
Source organism: Rhinichthys osculus (assembly GCA_029959095.1). NCBI lineage: Eukaryota > Metazoa > Chordata > Actinopteri > Cypriniformes > Leuciscidae > Rhinichthys > Rhinichthys osculus. The sequence continues at coordinate 2,666,910 of JARWKJ010000011.1, read as the reverse complement.
AACGTGAGTTTTAATCACAATAACGTTAAAGTTAGCTAAGCGCCGCCATTATCCACTTCTACAAAGTTGAGACTGGTGGTTAGTCAAAAATAGAGGGGATTAAATATAGTTAGAAGCGTTTTTGGAGAAAAAGTCACCCAGTCTGGTTAACTTCAGAGTAATTTAATGTTATTTTTTTTATTTTATTTAAGTTTATTTGAATAGGGACAAGTATGTTACATAAGCTCATGTTCCATACTAAAACATTTTAGCCAAGGCTAATTCTTAATGTTAGTCCCTAGTGGGCCTTTACATAAAATTACACAATGCATAGTTAAAATAAACATAATAATACAATATAACACAATATAAACGCAACGGACAGTCAGTGGTCACATTTCTGACCTCTGATTAAAGAGTCTTTAAGGTTGTTTTTGAAAAGGACACAGTTTGTCTCTCCTTTCAGGTCAGTGGGTAAACAATTCCAGGCTTTAGTGCCTTGTACAGAAAAAGCTGATTGTCCAAATGAAGTATTACATTTCGGGATCTGACAATTCCCGTTCTGAGCTCTTCTAGTCCTTGAACCCACATCCCTGAGAGCAACTATGCACTTACTCAAGACCTGTGGAGCTTGCTAATTTAAACATTTATACATCAGCTTCAACATAGAAAATTTAATGAAATTTGCAAAAGATAAAATATTCAAATTCCTCAGACTAACACAATGATCTGCCCTAATGGGCTTCCTATCTAAAATTTTAACCGCTCTATTATAAATCATTTGAAGTGGCTTAACTGTAGTAACCGTAGCCTGTGACCATGAGCAGATGCAGTAACTCAGATGCGAGAAGATCATGGCGTGCATAAAAGTGTGAGCAGCATGAAACGGTAGATAGTCCCTGATTAGTCTGAATGTATAAAGATTTGCTTTGGCTACTCGACAGATTTTTTTTATATGATTTTCAAATTTAAGTTGAGAGTCAAGTACAAGGCCCAGGTATTTAACCTCTGAGACCTGCTGGATCTTATGCCCATTTATCCGTAAATTTAGTTCTTCTGATATGGACTTGAATCTTGAGGCAAAGCAAACAGACATAGTCTTTTTAACATTCAAAGTCAGACCTGCATTTTGAAACCACACCGCCACATTTTGCAGGTATTTTGCCAGTTCATCAGAAACTGCATGCACACTTCTTCCTCGCACATAAACCACTGCATCGTCAGCGTACATCTGAAATCCTGCTGTAGGACATGAGTCTGGCAGATCATTAATGTACAGTGTAAAAAGCAAGGGCCCAAGAATGGACCCTTGCGGTACTCCTGTATTAATTTTTACAAATGTAGACATTTCATTATTGACCACCACACACTGATCTCTCGATTCAAGATATGATTTGAACCACTGTAAAGTTAATGTTGTGAAGTTAAAATTGGACAATTTTTCAATAAGGATGTCATGATTTAGCGTATCAAACGCCTTTTTGAGATCCAAAAAGACGGCGCCAACAATTTCTCCACTATCTATTGCTGATTTGAGTTGTTCCACAAAGAAGCAGTTTGCCGTTTCGGTGCAGTATTGAGGACGGAAGCCAAATTGTAAAGGGTGTAAAATGTTATTTGATTGTAAAAAAGCCATAAGCTGACCATACACAACTTTTTCTAACACCTTTGAAAATATAGGTAGGATACTTATGGGTCGATAATTGCATGCCTGGTCAGGTTTTCCTGACTTAAATAATGGCATAACTTTTGGCTGTTTCCAGGGTGTGGGGAATTGTCCGCTCTGAATAGACAAATTGATCAAGTGTGTCAGCGGCTTTAAAAAAGTGTTTTTATTTCGTTTAAAAAAAACTGAATTTATTTGAAAAAGATCCTTACTATAACTGTTGTTAACTGAATTTATAGCTTCAAGCACTTTTGCTTCATTGATCTGCTGAAGTGAGAATGGAGAATATTGGATTATTGATTGATGTTTACTGGATTTTAGTTGCTGTTCTGCATTAACTTATTGCACCAGTTCTTCCACTGACGAAACAAAAAAACGTATTAAATTCCAATGCTATTTGTTTACTGTCCCTAATCTGCCTACCTCCATTTCTAAGCTCGTGGATGATTTTTAAGTTGCCTGACGGTTTCACAATACCATTTATTTGCTTCCACATTATGAGAGGACTTCCCTTAGCTTCTGTTATTGTTGTAATGTAATACTCCGCTTTTGCTTTTCTTATATTTTTAGTGACTTGATTTCTTAAACTTTTAAAAATATTTATATCACTACTTAATTTGGTTTTAACCGATTTTTTCAGGGCCAGATCTCTTTCTTTCATTAGTTTTCTCAACTCCTCATTAATCCAGGGTAATGTTTTCTTTTTCAAATGCTTTTGCTTTTTAAGACATTTAGAAATGATCCCTTCAACCTTATGCATTACCTCTTTACAGCAGCTATGCACATCATCATTGTCCATAATTGTGCTCCAGTCAAGAGCATTTAATTCATTATCGACAGCAGGAAAATATCGCTTTAGAATGGTCAGTATATTTGACTTTGTTTTATTTATATTTAGCAGACGGTTTTTTGATAATTTTCGGGCAACGAAAATCATGTTATGGTCGGATAAAACGGTTAGAAAATTATATGATTTCAAAATCCGATCATCCTTGTTCGAAAAAATTAGGTCTATTTGTGTCCTAGAAGATTTTAAGATCCTTGTAGCACCCTTAATTATTTGGGTAAAATCAAATTTAGTCATTAGGGTTTTAAGTTTTTTCCTTTTACCAGAATTAGACCAATCTATGTTAAAATCACCCAGTACGATAACCTCGGACTTATGGGACACCAATTTCATCAATTTACTCAACTCATCATAAAATACATCTTTAAAAGAGGGAGGATTATATAAAACCACAATTTTAAAATGCATACTTGATGATAATGAGATTTCTACACAAATATATTCAATATTTAATTCATGACCAAAAGTGACTTCAGTGCATGTCATGTTATCTCTTAAATAAAGTGCCACACCTCCTCCTCTTCCAGTTTTCCTATCATTTCTATAACATTTGTAACCTGGGATATCGATTAAACCAGTTTAAATCCCACTATGAAGCCATGTTTCACTTAGCCCTAAAAAGTGTAAATTTGAGTCTATTAACAGTGATTTAACCTCATCATGCTTTGGCAACAGGCTCCTAATGTTCAAATGCGCTCCAAAAATGCCCTTAGGTTTACTTTTGCTGTCCCATTGAATTTTCGTATGGTTCACAGTGGAAAAAAACTGGTAAGATTCGATTTACTTCGATTTATAAGATTTACTCACTGCTTTTAAAAAGGTATCAGGCATCTGTCCTTCATTTCGATATGGATAACAATGCTTTCCCGAATCCTTCTGCGCTTGCTTCTCCGTGGTCCAACATATGAGGGCTGGACAATCTTGCCACTCGAACAGGGCACACGCGCAATAGTAAGTCCTCCTGCAATCGAATACTCTTCTCCTCCTGCGCTGGAAAATGTAGCGCCAATTCAGCCCCGCTTACCGGCGCCAGTCCCCTTGCATGCTCCTCTCTGGGCTCCGGGGCACAGCCCCCCTCCGGCAGTAACGCACCCATCGTGGAAAGGAGAGCATCCGCAGCGGAGTTTGAGACGAGGAAAGACGGCGTACCCAGCCGGGCGGTGTCCGTTACCTGCGTCGTCCCCATCTCCAGTGTGGACCGGGCCGCAATAGCGGCCGAAGGACTTGGTGTCCGCGGGACGTCGCCGTGCGCAACAGGACCCGGATTGAGGTGAATGTCACTGGCTAACAACATTAGCAGACATAGCACTTTAGTAGTTTTAGTCCAATCGGCTAGCATCTTTCTCTTTCGAGTGTATGGTATGTCTGGTTTAGTGATGCGAACGGTTCTTGCAGCCCCGTTATCTAAAATTGCAGTGAAGATGATAAATTGACCGTGTCCATATCCAAACTTGTTTGTACTTTGGAGGTACTGGGATCCTTCAAACGACTCTGCTGCTAAAATGTTCGCTTTGTTGTACATTTGCACCGTCGAAAGCAACAGCACTCCGCCGCAAAACCCAAATAAAATAAAAACGTTTACCAACTTTAAAAGCTGGCTGACCGTGATTAAGCTCAAACTGTCATGTTACGCGTTCTGTAAGGAAATCGATGTAACGTTAACCTACTGGCTGTGTGTGCGTATCCTAGTCTAGGTAATGTTAGCCTTATTTAAAAGCGTCTAACGTTAGTCGTTTTTATATCCACTGAAAATTTCGCAGCAAGTAATTTATCAAAGCTAGTCTGCACCAAAGAAGGACAGTTTGGAAAAATGCAGTATCAGCAGGTGAACTTGGATACCAATTAAACATTGATGTGTAGCAGCAAGTGCCTGTATGATGTCAGCCATTTTATTTTAGTGAGCTAAAGGTATGAAGGGCCGGTCACATTTTTAATGAAAATAAAATGTAATGTTTTTAAAACCTAACTTGGTCTGGAAGTTCGGTCTGGACTCGATCCATTGAGGAGTAATTATGATCGGTTCAGAAATCGTCGGGCCAATCAAATTGCCAGGGCGGGCTTTATACGATGATGGACAGATGATCTGCAGTTACGCAATCATCACGTCATCAAACGTATTTCTTTCAAAAATGCTTTTCGTGTTTGCAAGTACTTCTTAAATTATTTTTGCAACACCGGCAAAGATCATTAACACTCATTATTTTTTAAATACTTTTTCCAGAGTGCAGTTTGACAACTGCGTTGCTCTGATTGGTTGTAGGTCTATCCAATTGAGTGCAGAGTTTTTTTTTTCCTGGTTCGTTTAAGACACGCCTCATAATCAATGCCCTATGGAGCAGTATCAGACTCACATCCTGACTAGAATATGAGTATGACGAAGTCAGGCTAAATTGTAAATACATTTGCCATTAACTTTTAAAGTATTATTTTAACATCACAAATTGTGTCTGTTCTTTTACAGGATACAGGTGTTCTCAGGAGGAACCAATACAGGGGACAACAGGCTAGTTGCACGTGGCTGTCATGTTGGATTTCCGCATCAGCGAGTGTGCGGTTAGACATTTCCGGTTAGACAAATCAATTATATCCCTAAAAATACTACTAAGAGGTGTCGTGGGCTAGTCGACGAAACACTGAGGACGAAAGGTTCCCACTTGAAGACCCTAGAGATGTCCCCTACTCGGCTCAATCCAGACGGTTGTCGTGCTGGTCCACTGGGGAGACCACACTGTAGTTGCAGCCGTTGTGTGTGCTGACGCGCCAAGTACACTGCAGCCGTTAACGCCGGACAGAAGGGGAGTCACATCACCATATGGATAGAAGCGTAAATGGATGGAGAGATGGAGAGAGAGAAGCATTGGTTACTGTAAAGCTACGTCTTAGTTTGTGCTTATCTTGGCGAAAGGCGAGTACAAATCAGCATGAGGTTTAACATCTACTCTTGTGTAATGGAAATCATTATTAATCTAAACAAAGTATAATAGCCTACCTATTATATAGACACATAACCTAAGATTAGCCTATGGACAAATGGGCACACAATGTTAACGTTTAACCTACTTGGCTTAAATTTGATGCACTAATAGAAGCCTACATTTTTTTCAGTTCTAAATTTGTATTTTAATTTTAGTATTGTGATTAAGAAGTCGTTTAACTAAAATGTTTCACTTGAATTTATCTGCTATCAGTTCTCAACGAGCCGCGGCAGATTACGCAATAGAGAGAATGAACTGACACTTTTCAAAGTCTGTGATTGTAGCGCCTCTTAGCGGTAAAAGGAAGCAAATACACCCCCCGAAGTATTCTTCTGGTTGAGTACCAAATGTATTTCATTTCAGTTGTATTTTCAATAAAAGTGATTTAGAATCAACATCACATTTCAACATTGATCAAACCATATTACCAATGACTCTTTGTTAATTCCAATATTGATTCAACAGCAGTGAAGCAGAATCAATATCAGTGTAACGTCGATTCAATGACATTTTCATTGGTTTTCTCACCATTGTTTCAACATTAATTGCAGGTGCAAAAGTGATATTGAACCAACATCACATTGTTGTGGAGATTCAATGCAATTAGGGTTGACGCCTCAACATTGTTTCAATTATTGCTTGATATCTGGGTTATATATTAAACAATCCCATATCAATCTCCACTTAAATTATTAATTGTATCTAATTTCTTGACAAAAGCGTAGTGTGTAGATTTTTATAATTTATATATTGAACATGTACAAACAAATAGGTAAATACATAGTAAAGTACAACAATAGGGTGATGAACATTAGATGAACAAAATTAACATTGCTACTTTTTGGTCCTGAGACCCTTTTTGGTCCTGTAGGAAGAAAACAGCAAAATCATATCAGAAGACAAAATTAAATAAGCAGGCATATAATAATTACGCACGAGTGAGTGGATGAATGGAGTTTTCCTTTTTGACGTAGATTGAAACAAGAAAATATCTTTAACTTGTGTTAACCACACCTTATTTCAGGGATTTAACCAAAAAACCCATTGACTTCAGGACAATGGAACCAGAAGTGCTAAAATGCAAGCTCAGTTCTGGCTTTTAGGACTCATTCCTGCAGCACTCAGACGCCTCAGGTCAGGCAGCCGTCTGACAGCGTATCTCCATCAATCCATCGAGTTGTCTGCCCACACTGAAGCTCTGCGGTCTAGCTGTCACATACTCCAGAAGGTCTCGAGCTCCAGGCGTCAGAGCTCTGTTGATCAACACAACACAGGAGGTCGAGAGCAGGTTCCCTCTCTGTAAGGCCAGCAGGTCTTGAAGGTAAAGCTCAGGGTCATGATCCATTAGAACCAGATCCAGACGATCATTCCCAGTGTGGGAGTGTAAAGAAGAGATGGCCTCAGCCGAGGAGCATGTTAGTACCTGAAACTGAGCAAAACATGCTGAGGTCATTTTACCACACGCTATTTGCAGGGTTTTTAAAAATAAAATCTAAGGCTTTTTAACTTTATCTCTGCTGGCGCTTTTGAAAAAGTTGCCAGCCAGTGCCAGCATATTTTTTTAAAATAATTTTCATAAAAGTTTCATGGCCCCCAGAATATTTTTGTTGTATGAATATCTGAACATGCATTATACCAAAAGAAAGAACTGACCCTCAACTTAAAAAAAAACCTGTTTTAATCCACACTGGAAAAAATTATAAACACAACACTTTTGATTTTGCCCCCATTTGTTTTTGACCCCAGCTGAACTCAAAGATCTAAGACTTTTTCTATGTACACAAAAGGTGTTTGTTTCTCTCAAATTTGGTTTGCAAATCTGTCTAAATCTGTGGTAGTGAGCACTTCTCCTGTGCCGAGATAATCCATCCACCTCACAGGTGTGGCATAGCAAGATGCTGATTAGACAGCATGATTATTGCACAGGTGTGCCTTAGGCTGGCCACAATAAAAGGCCACTCTAAAATGTACAGCCACTTGCCCCTTCTTGCCAGGATAAGGCTTACACAGAGTGTATCTGTCACTGTTGTTCCGTGATAACCCATACAGTGAGATTATTGGATAACACTGGGAAAGCGTGCCCTTTATGTTAGGAAGGAGAACGCTATGGAACCCACATTCTTCCCTTGGAGTTATGTGGAGATATACATATGGACTAGGGATGTCCCGATACCAATTTTTCACTTCCGATACCGATGCCGCAGCTTTGGCTATTTGCCTATACCGATATCAATCCGATATTTTTATTTTATTATTGAACTAAATTGAGCGTCAACGTCAGTTCTGGCAGGCCAAGTAGTCAAGATGCTGCTAACCGTATCGGGCGACAACACGGTCTCATCAGCAATCGCTCAGCTGAGCTGCATCAGCGCATCTGCTGTTCATCTCCCCTCGCTGCTAATGACTACGCTCAAATCAGGGCGCCCTATTTAAGCAGATTCAGTTCGCTCCTAACTGCTCGCTTTCTGCAACCCACCTCCTCCCCAGCTCCTCGTGTATAACGTGGCATTTGCTTTTCTGTCATCGTTGCTTCTCTGTTCATATGGGGGAATAGTTCTGCTCTCCCAGGACTAAACTGTGAGCATGTCCTAATGCTGCTGCTGTCCTCTGACTCTCTGCTATTTCAGGGTGCTCATGAAAGGTCAGAGGACTCCCTGAACAGAGCCATACCGCCAAATTTTAATTATCAACTTGATTGCAATTTATTCAATACAATTTCCTAATCATTTTTATTGTCATGTGTGTTCTTGACTTAATGGACCTGACAGAATACTACTAATAATAAAATATATGGAAGCACTTTGCTCAGTTAGCCACCTAAAAACATCTCACTCAAATGGAGAACAAATACTTCTCCAGTATATAGTCCACAACAACAGTTGATTATGAAAGACTGCCACCCTTTATTAACACATTAAAAAATAAATAAAATACAAAATTACCCATTGGTCCTTGTACTTTTGTGTTCATTTGTTTTTCCTTTTTTAACCCGTAATTGAAAAACGAAAAATGAACGGTTGTTGTAGGCTATTTTTAAAACGCAAAGTTGAACCCCAAATTTGGATTTGAACTGTAGGCACACCAAATGCTGCGCAAAAAATAAATATTGACGTATTTTCAGATTTGTGTAAGATATTTTGTATTTTCATATGACTTTTATCCCCCTTATTAAACATTTAAAATATTCACAAATGAAAATGGATTTTTTTTTTTTTACTAGTTTTCTAAGGCCCAAACCGGAAATGATATTTTTCCTGCAGTGCTGAATGAGAAGAGCCTTGTCTCTGGAACCATACAGAGAAGTGATTTAGGCTATAGGCTAATAATAAATGTGTCTGAAAAAACAACGTTGCATTTTAATTGTTTATTAAACTAGTGTTTTCTAAATTAGTGTCGGCTGGAAACATATCTCCATCTCCGCTGTAAAGCGGATGCGCCTTTAGAGAGAAATTCATAGCTATGGATTAATCAGACGGGTTGCTTTCGATTCGAATTTGTTAGTTTAAAAGTGGACATTTCAAGCTTTAGCCTACATAGGCTATATTTTGTTTCAGTTCATTTTTGAGACTCGATCCAGTTCACGGAGACCATGAAAGCGCACCTGATTGTTTTCTTTTATTTTGCAAAAGCACAACGTTTTCTTGTAATTGTGAGTTTACACAAATAAAAGTAGTTGCGAATGATGTATTGTTATTTTCTGTATGACCAGAAATGATAGAGTATTTTAAGTTGTTTCCACTGTTGATAGGAAAACGCAAGTGTTCGCACCCACGCCTCCATGCCATGTGCCGCGCTCCACACTCCGCACAAACCCTGGCTTGGATACGTGTCAAAATCTTGCGTTTATTTGTAATGATCTTAGCCCTGTATTATTATTGTCTAGCCTGTATTATGACTGACATTTGATGAATTGCTTTGTTCCTTTTTTGGATAAAAGCATCTCCTAGCCTAAATGTAGGCTAATAATAATAATGACAAATTATTATTTGCGTTTATAACTATAAACGAGTTCACTTAAGACAGTAATATGTTTATCATAAAATAATTTAATAATGTTTTGTTTTTATATAACATTTTACAGTTTTTGAAATGTTTTTGTTTTAGGCTATATTTCTTTTTTATATGTGAAGTCTTTTTTTGCTTATTATATTATACTGAGCTTTTTCCTCCCAAAAAACTTAAAACTTAAAACATCCCGCACCTAAACAGCTGGCCTGGTTGAATCAGCCGGCACAAACAAATCTGTGAGTAGCTACAGTTTACAGTCTACCGTTTATTTTTTTCATTTTCATTTAATTTAACCAGGTAAGCACATTGAGAACACTTTCTCATGTATAATGGTGACCTGGCCAAGATAAAAAGTGTCGAGGTACAAAAAACATGAGTTACACATGTAATTTACAAGACAAAGAAGTACACGGTAAACATAGAAAATAAATATGTAATATGCAGATCAGACTGTGATAAGCTATAAAAACCCGGCGAACTGATCCGAAACCAGCCAAATTTTTATCCACCCGCCCAAAACCATTTTTGCCCGCAAAATAGATTGCACGCCAATGGCTCTCCGCGCCAAGTGGAGTTAGGGCACAGTTGCATAGCAACGGACTGCTCCACTGGTGGGATGCGTGTGTAACCCTTAGCTGCCCCGCCATCAAGGGTGGTGAGGGAGGGAGCCACCAGGACAGTTTTTTGGCAGTGAAAGGTGCCATCTACGCCCCAGTAAGCTCCTCATGCGCCTACGGGAAGAAAGGCACTAGGGTGGGTTGCTGAAAACCAGCGCGTGCCACCCCGAGATACCAATCATCCAGCCTCGAGGGCTCAGGACACGATAGAGGGTTCGACACGAGCCCGATGGCCATCATCTTTGGGTCCGACTCTGGCACCGCTGTCACACCCGAAGGGGCAGCGGTGCCAAATCATCATCCACAGAGAAGTCTGACCCACCCTCTGATGCAGCGATTGACATCTGTTCATCATGGGGAGCGCCGAAGGAAACGACCAGTACACACCTCATGGATGGTCCAGCACGTTCCGTTGGCTGCTCTACTGGCTGCGGAGGGATGAGGGTTCCTAGGGGGTTGGTTCCCCAAAGGAAGCGCGCTCACCGTGATCCTCAGGTCACCAGCACTACTGTCTGAAGTAATCCTCACAGGATGTCTAGATTGTGGCGGAGGCGCAGGGACTCCGCCCCTTTGCAGGAATGAGCTCAGAGATGGTCATTTTGCCACAATGGGTACATGACTCATCCACGAACGCTGCCTCAGCGTGTTCAGTGCCCAGACACACGATACAGCGCTCGTGACCATCCCGTGATCCCAGGTAAGGACCGCATCCAGAAGCACACAGGTAGAGTGACATCTTTAAAAAGACGACAACTTTTGTTATAATACATGACTGCTCAACTCGATGGAATACCATTTATGACAAGATGGATAGATATCTGGAGCAGCAGCCTGCCATCTACTCTGCTCTGATGGGCAAAAATGTTAAAAAGAATGTCAAGGACATTGCAGTGTTGTCTGACGGTGAACTGAAACTAGCAGAGAAAATTATTGTAGCGAGCAGGACGAGGCCGAGAGACGTGAGAGCGGCGCGAGGCCGGTGGCGTGAGTGAGACGCACGCCACCACTTTTTATAAGGAGTTTCAGAAAAAAGTTCAGAGATTGGGATGACAGAAAGTGCATCCTATTTGTTATCTTTATTTTACAAAAGCACAAAGTTTTGTTATTGTGAGGGAATACAAATAAAAGTAGACACTTAAAAGTTTCGAATGATGTATAATGCTTTTCTGTATGACCAAAATCGACAAGAGTATTTTGAGTCTCATTTGTACTAAGAAATAAAGTGAGGGGGGGTTAAACCTAACCTTACATTTTTACCCTATTCACCTGTAGTGTCTTGCCTTATCTTACTAAACTGGAATTAATTCAAAGACAACATATTACTATGACACTACATTAAAACAAAAAAAACACATTTACACTTGTCAAGCAACTACTGAAAGATCCTTCTACTCCAGTCCTGTAATACCTGCTGGTGTTTGAAGCCTGACACTAGTATGATCTCCTCCCCTCGCTCTGCTGTCAGAGGATCAAGCTCTACAGTCAGCAGTTCTCCAGACGGAGGGAGCAGACGCAGAATCCTGACTGAAGCGTAGCCACAGTGTGTCCCCAACTCCAGAACCCTCCGCGGGGCTTCACGCTTCACAATCTCGTCCAGAAACTCACCTGCAACCACAAGAGGACATGTTACTACAGAACAGAAGACTAGCGTATTTAGTATTACCTGATTAAATAAAGCATTTTATATAACATCCACTATGTAGACATACTCTAACATTCACAACCAAGAATATGCATGGAAACTAAGCTGCAGAAACAGTCAATTATAACTGATCATTTACATAAAGAAGTCTTAAAGGTACATTAGAAATGCAGTGTTTCAGGGTCAGAAATTGTTCATAGAAGACAAAAATGAAATGCTACAAAAGTGAAGAAAGAGGATGACATTTTTTAACAATGAAAAGAACATCCATTAAGTGTGATTAGTAAAAGTCTTTAAGGAGGCACACACACATCAGGATAACAGACTCTAGTTCCTGACCTTTCTGAGGGCCGATGTTGAAGGAGGCGTGTGTGGTGGAATAGAGGTCGAAGGTCAGCAGAACACTCTGAGCCTGTCCGTGGGTGCAGTTGGAGAAGACATAGGCGTGAGTGGAGCTGACACACACCTTCCTATGAGAACGCCTGAGTGTGCCAGAATACAGCTGACGGCACAGAGCCAACAGAGGTGAGCGGAAAACAGCCGTCATCACGACCACAGCCGAGAGCAGAGGAACCGAGAACACCAGCAGAGACATCACTGAACCTAAGAGACACCAGTGAACATCACTAAACCTAAGAGACATCAGTGAACCCTAGCAGAGACACCAGTGAACAACAGTGAACCCTAGCAGAGACATTAGTGAACATCACTGAACCCTAGCACAGACATTAGTGAACATCAGTGAACCCTAGCAGAGACATTAGTGAACATCAGTGAACCCTAGCAGAGACATTAGTGAACATCAGTGAACCCTAGCAGAGACATTAGTGAACATCAGTGAACCCTAGCAGAGACATCAGTGAACCCTAGCAGAGACATCAGTGAACATCAGTGAACCCTAGCAGAGACATTAGTGAACATCAGTGAACCCTAGAAAAGACATCAGTGAACATCAGTGAACCCTAGCAGAGACATCAGTGAACATCACTGAACCCTAGCAGAGACATTAGTGAACATCAGTGAACCCTAGCAGAGACATCAGTGAACATCAGTGAACCCTAGCAGAGACATCAGTGAACCCTAGCAGAGACATTAGTGAACATCAGTGAACCCTAGCAGAGACATCAGTGAACCCTAGCAGAGACATCAGTGAACATCAGTGAACCCTAGCAGAGACATCAGTGAACATCAGTGAACCCTAGCAGAGACATTAGTGAACATCAGTGAACCCTAGCAGAGACATTAGTGAACATCAGTGAACCCTAGCAGAGACATTAGTGAACATCAGTGAACCCTAGCAGAGACATTAGTGAACATCAGTGAACCCTAGCAGAGACATTAGTGAACATCAGTGAACCCTAGCAGAGACATCAGTGAACATCAGTGAACCCTAGCAGAGACATCAGTGAACATCAGTGAACCCTAGCAGAGACATTAGTGAACATCAGTGAACCCTAGCAGAGACATTAGTGAACATCAGTGAACCCTAGCAGAGACATTAGTGAACATCAGTGAACCCTAGCAGAGACATTAGTGAACATCAGTGAACCCTAGCAGAGACATTAGTGAACATCAGTGAACCCTAGCAGAGACATTAGTGAACATCAGTGAACCCTAGCAGAGACATCAGTGAACCCTAGCAGAGACATCAGTGAACATCAGTGAACCCTAGCAGAGACATTAGTGAACATCAGTGAACCCTAGAAAAGACATCAGTGAACATCAGTGAACCCTAGCAGAGACATCAGTGAACATCAGTGAACCCTAGCAGAGACATTAGTGAACATCAGTGAACCCTAGCAGAGACATCAGTGAACATCACTGAACCCTAGCAGAGACATTAGTGAACATCAGTGAACCCTAGCAGAGACATTAGTGAACATCAGTGAACCCTAGCAGAGACATCAGTGAACATCAGTGAACCCTAGCAGAGACATCAGTGAACATCAGTGAACCCTAGCAGAGACATTAGTGAACATCAGTGAACCCTAGCAGAGACATCAGTGAACATCAGTGAACCCTAGCAGAGACATTAGTGAACATCAGTGAACCTTAGCAGAGACATTAGTGAACATCAGTGAACCCTAGCAGAGACATTAGTGAACATCAGTGAACCCTAGCAGAGACATCAGTGAACATCAGTGAACCCTAGCAGAGACATTAGTGAACATCAGTGAACCCTAGCAGAGACATTAGTGAACATCAGTGAACCCTAGCAGAGACATCAGTGAACATCAGTGAACCCTAGCAGAGACATTAGTGAACATCAGTGAACCCTAGCAGAGACATCAGTGAACATCACTGAACCCTAGCAGAGACATTAGTGAACATCAGTGAACCCTAGCAGAGACATTAGTGAACATCAGTGAGCCCTAGCAGAGACATTAGTGAACATCAGTGAGCCCTAGCAGAGACATCAGTGAACATCAGTGAACCCTAGCAGAGACATTAGTGAACATCAGTGAACCCTAGCAGAGACAAAAGTGAACATCAGTGAACCCTAGCAGAGACATCAGTGAACATCACTGAACCCTAGCAGAGACATTAGTGAACATCAGTGAACCCTAGCAGAGACATCAGTGAACATCAGTGAACCCTAGCAGAGACATCAGTGAACATCAGTGAACCCTAGCAGAGACATCAGTGAACATCAGTGAACCCTAGCAGAGACATTAGTGAACATCAGTGAACCCTAGCAGAGACATTAGTGGACATCAGTGAACCCTAGCAGAGACATCACCATTTATGTTTGGGCATTTTTTGGGCCTGAAATCGCTGATACAACCTTTAATGATAACTGAGATCTTACAGTGATGATCATAAATGTATGATCAGTGATGATCATGTTCGGACAGTCTGACAAGCAGGAATCGTACAGGACTATTATAAATCACACGGTTTTATTGTGACGTACATCAGAATGTAGGGCGGGGCTTGGATCTGTGCATCAGCTGCTGATTGGATGTTGAGATGTGGGGGCGTGACAAAGACACTGACAGGTTATGATGTATTGGTTTATGTCAAGGTGTCATAACAAAGACATCTCAAACAATGTCATATTTGCATTAAAAATGTCATAATTGAGCGAATGACACTTAATGACAGTTGTCATAAACATACATAAAACCTCCTTCATATTCATGACATATGTCATGGCATGATTATGAAGGTGTCATGTCAGTCTTATGCACACCCCTTCAAGTAAAGTGTTACCGTATTGTGATACTTGGTGCCACAGTGACACTCTTGTCCCAAAAAGTAATGCTATACCACGATACTCAAGGTGTTGTCCTGCGGCGAGTCGTTCCCCTGTTGCTCTACTCAAAGCTGAAGGGTTCCCGCCTGCCAAACACACTGTGCTCTCAGAAGTGGAGTTTGCAGGAGCCGGTTTAAAGTCGACATGAAGGGAAGCTACACTCGTCTTTTCCTCCCTGTTGTGATGTACATCTGGGTGAAACGCAGGGCTAATGACTCAACATGCCCCGCAACCATATGATCATTCAGCAAACTTATTATTAAGAGTAAAAGACATTATTTCTGTGGATTCATGCATTCTATAACGAGACGTCTTCAGCCTTAAACTATTTAAACAGTATTTGGTACACTTCAATATACTACAGACATACATGTATCGCTATTAGGAATGTATAGTTTTTATTATTATTGTGTTTTTTGTGGAATTGAAGATCTTTAGTAGCTGTAATGTATTTTGGTGTAGTTTTAGGCTGGACTATCTTGTGTTTTGGTGTTGTTTTAATACAAAACTTGGTCCATTACAGTCATAATAAATACAAGTTGTCTATATAAATAGAGGACGTTATTCTGATTCAACATTACCAGGAACATGAATTTAAAAGAATAATGATACATCATTTATAATAAACACTGCAATATTCTGTTAAAAATAGATTTGTCATTTGATTTTTTTATGATTTATTTTAAGTGGACATTTTAAAAATTACAAGGTCAAAATATATATAGCCTATATTTTTAATGAACAAACAAATGCATGAATCGTTGACAATAAAATCTATAGCATGCATTTAGAAAATACATAGAAAGAATTTTCATTTCATGCTGCATCTAATATTTTCCAAAAATCAATATTTAGCAAAATATGTGGTTATTTACTTCTTATTTATCGTGGAAAACAACAGAGAAAAGCTTGAAGATAACCCCGCTAATCTGAGCAAACTGATGACAGTGAAGGAGGAGAGGTTATCAAACTCATCTGACAGTGTTTGCCTACATTACACGTGTTCTGAAGACAGTTCAATTACGAGGATCACGACAACATTTACAGAAATATTCTGCGTTCAATAAGTCGAGTCGGTACTTCTGACATAATGTTGTTAATTTCAGCAACAAAAAATATATTCATGTACTCACTGTTTCAAAGGCTATAGCCACATGATCATGCCATAAACACACGTATGTCAACATGCTTCTAGTGTGAGAAAGCTCGCTAGTGATCGCTTAGTTTCCATATCTCTATAGTAATATACGATTTTTAGACCCTCGTCGCTATGACAAACGTATAGTCTTAATGGCGGATTTATCATAATAATAATGAAAAACAGGTAAAAAAATAAAATAGCTAATTTAGGTGCAGAACTTACCAGTGACATGAACAGGAATCTTTCGCGGTGTGTGTGTTTGTGTGTGAAATGCATTGTGAGTGTGCAGATCAAAGACAGGCTGACTGACTGACTGACTGACACACACACACACACACACACCTGATCGGGCCTGTTTATCACGGAAGTGCACGAGCAACCTTAAAGGTACAGATCACTTTATGTTTGGTCAGGGGTTTCAATCTGGGTCTGTAAATACGTCAAAAATAACAACAAACTACTAAATAAATTAAAATAAATCAATATTAAAATAAGTAAATAAATAAATAAATTATAAAATGAAATAAAATAAATAAATGAAAAAAGATTAAGACTATTAGATAGTTATCGATCTATTAAAAACATTAAATTAGATTAACATAAATGAAGATTTGGATGGATATAAGTAAATACAAATTAGATTTTTATTATTAATACGCACTGCGAACGGAGTAGCCTAGAGTGAAGCGTGCAATCGCTTTCTCCTTAGACATTTGTAATAAACGTATAATAATCTTTTTAGCTTATTACTTTCAACTAATCGCACCTGACTGACAGTGTCCAGACTAGAATCAGTAGCGCGTGATGTCCGCTAGATGGCAGCACGTGATCAAACACGAGATCACAGGGTAAATCATGACATCACTGATTTCATCAAACACCAGTTCAAACACTACATCCTCAAACCAGTGCTGGAACAAAAGAGATTTGTTTTTATTCAGAATATCATAAGAGAAGTTTCCTTTTGAATTGCCCATCCCGTTAATAACTTCTTAAAGAAAAGGAATCAGAAAAGATATGAACACTTTTGTGAACAGCACACAGAGATTTAGTGTGTTTATCTTGGCTCTGCCTGTAAATTAGTTACTGTATATTTGTTACTGAGAACATTGATAAGGATTTTTCTCTACTTTGGGAAAATGTTTTATTTGGACTTGTTAACTGGAAAAACAGCAATTAGGCTACACAAAACAAAACATTATTACTTAATATTCTTTTTTTTGTTAACAAAATTGTATATAAATGTACATTTTCAGGTCAGAAACCACTTTTCTATGTTTTGCCTCCTGAAGTAACATTACGACTGTCTCTGACTCGTGTAACAAGAAGGCTGTAAAAACTATTGAAATATGAAAGTCTTTTAATCTTTTCCTTTGATATGTCATCTTTTCTGATTAGTTACATACCCCTGTCTCATGACTTTTTTCTTTTTCTTTTTTCTCTCGTTTATTTGTTCTACATTGTGACTGTTTCCTTCTTTGTTTATATAATTAATGTTCTCAATGAAATATATATATATATCAAATAAAAGTTTGACCACTATAAGATGTATTGACTCATTTTGACAGTACAGAGTTATGTTTATTATATCTCTAGAGCCTGCTTAAACATGAGCACCTGATATTGAAAAAGTTGCTATTGCTATACATTTAAAAGGTAAATTTAATAAAAATAATTTGATAGAGAGAAAAAAAAATCATGTAATAATGTAAACAAATGTTTGATCTTGTAAGCTAATGCAATGAGACTCTGAGACTTAAGTGTCCAAATCATTTTTTGGAACAGTTGTGTATGAATATGTGAATACCTGAACTACTGATCTCCATATGTGTTTATTACTTATTTAAGAAAGTTCGGTTACACTTTATTTTAATGTGTAATTATAAGTACTGAGTAATATTAAGTTATTACATGAATTTAAGATTAGGGTTTGGTTTAGGTTAGTTGAATGTAATTATGCATAATTTATAGTTATAACAATAGTAAATACACGTAACGTGTAGCCTAACAAGGACGCGTTGAGTCAAGTCAAATATATTTTATATAGCGCTTTTCACAATACAGATTGTATCAAAGCTGCTTCACAGTATCAATCAAAACAACTTAACAGTGTTTGTTTATTACTGGAAAAGACATCCAAGTTTGGTAGAGCTGATCAGTGGTATGAGGACGCAAGTTCTTATGAAATGAGGCTCCTGGAGACTCTCTGAGACTGAAGTGTCCAAATTATTTTTGGAACATTTGTGTATGAATATTTGAATGTATCTGAACTACTCCATATGTGTTTATTACTTATTTACAAGTTCTTATGAAATGGAGCAGGGCGTGTACAGTGGGCGTGGCCGTTGGGCGGCGCTGGGAAGTAATGCTCGACTCTGATTGGCTGTTTGGGCCGGTGGGCCGTGCTGGGATGCGAAGCTGCGCTCTGATTGGCTGTTCGGGCGGTGCGCGTGTCTCATCTTATCTGCGAGTGCGGCAGCAGCGCAGCCCTGCGTCACGACACACACACACACACACACATACACAGAGAGTCCAGAAATAACTTTACCTGGCGAGTTTCCGTCACTCGTCGGGCGCGAGGAGGGTTTATCGAGGCACCAGCTCTAAATGGCGAGTCGAGGTTCGGATGAAGGACGGCATCTTCCTCTGCAGGATCATCATCCCCACCATCATCATCATCATCACACCGAACCTGCTGTGCGCGAGGCGCAGAGATGGATAGAGGTGCGTGACGTCATGCCACTGCGTTATTCGGGAATACAGTGTGTGTGTGTGTGTGAATGACTGATGCGCGTGCTGGAGCTGTGTCAGGTTTAACACGTGTGTGTGTGTGTGTGTGTGTGTGTGTGTGTGCTACTTGTGTAACCTGTTGACACAAATTAGCTGAAGGATCCTGAAGGAATGTTAATGGAATTGTTACCCAGTAGGAACCAGTCCTAATGGGATCAAACCAGGATCCAATAAGATCTGACTCCAGTAATCCAGCACTGCTTCTGGATCAGTTCATCTCTGAATCATTAGTTCAGGTGGAATAGTAAATGCACAGATTGTTGGGTTATAATTGTATTGACATGATTTCCTAAAGGAATATGAGTGGGATTTCTTTCATTATTCAGAATCTCTCCTTGTGCAGGAATGATCAGGCCATGAGGTAAGATCTGAATCAACGGAGATTCCTCTCTTATTTATCCCAGGGAATTCTCAGAATTTATCCAGTTGGATTCTGTTCGCATTCCTCTAGGATTTTGGAGAAGGGCTTGTGTACAGATTCCTTGCTTTCGCAGGGTTTTTAGACCTCAGAGTCTGGGATTTAAAGTCACGATGAGACGGAAGAAGCAACAGATCTTTTCTTCCATATTGTGGCCTACGGCAAAGTGGAATGGATTATGGAAAGACATATTATAAAAGATTATATTGGTTGTTGATTGGATGGAGGCAGATCTGAATGAAAGCTTGCGGTCGATTGTGAGAAAGCGGCGGATTTAAATGTTTGGGGAACTGGAACATTGAGTTATGATATTTTGACTAAGAATCACAAGACCAATATATATATTAAATGAAGCAAATGCATGAATGAATTGTTCACAATAAGATCATTAGGAAACATTATGAAAATAAGTGAATCTTCATGTCATGCTGAGTTTATTGTGTGGCATTGTTTATGTCTTTACCATTGCACAAATGCACGGCTCTCTCTCACACACACACACACACACACACACACACACACACACACACTTTTCTCATTGCATTGGTTGGATTTCTTTAGGGACACGAGTAGCATACACGACCCAACTGAAGCAGTCTTATGAATCATAAATGCCCATTCACTTTCAATTTGTGCCATTTTGTACAAAACAAAAGCATTTCAATCCAAACTTCCTGATTAAACTTTAAAGTACACTAGTGTGATAAACGGTGTATTTTTTCCAGATGTTGTTTAATAATTGCTAAATTATTCACAAATAATGTTTCTTTTTTCACTCAAAAACTGCGGTGCAATTCATGAGGCCTGCGATTAATCTGTTTGAAAAATAAATATAAAACCAGTCCTAATTGACAGAAAACAAGTTTAAAAAAAAAAAAAAAAAAATAGAACCCAATATTTGGTGATAATATAGCATAACTAGTGACTTATTAGCTATTTTATGTAGGCCGGTCATTCTTGACCGGGATGACCACAAGTGTAACAAAAACAAAACAAAAAAAAGGGACAATAATAACATTTTTTGTTAAGAAAATAAATAATTTATAAATAATAAGTTTTAATAGACTGTGTGAACAAAGTCTGTAAGTTTCAGTCCAATGCATTAACATTAACTAGTATATTTGTGTAAAAGAAAATTCTCTTCGGGTTAAAACGAGGGTTAAACATGTCCTGGTTCTTCACACTTGCCTCTTGCGTTGTTTAGCATGTTTCCCAGGTTGACTCGCAGTGGTCCACTCAAACTCAGAGCCAGATGCCCTGAATAACTGTTTATGGAAAAGCACATGGCTCAGCTAGAGGCTTTTGTGAGCGCGGTGTGTCTTTTGTGTCCATTGTGTGTGTCTGCTGTGAAACGGGAGTGTTTTTACAGCGCAGGGACCAGGTGCGTCTCATTTCATTTTTCTGGAGCAAAAGTAAACAGATGATCCACGAGTTGTTTCATGCATCCGAGTTGTTTTATCATGGATCTGACTGACACTGTGCTCTATAGTGCCAGATAAACGTTGGCATGCGTTCATTTCCCCAAAACCACATGCATGTTTGTTTTTCTTTGTGGACTGATATTTGATGTTACATGATTTAAATGAGTCTGAGAAAGGCTGTTTTGGATGGTTGCCAGAGTGTTGCTAAGGTGTTATAAGAGGTTGCTAGGGCGTTGCTGAAGTGTTGCTGAAATAACAGTGTAATAGTTCTCTGAAACAAAACTAGGCATCAAATTTCAATACTTAACTCTTATCCCAGCCAGCGTTTAAAAAAAAGAGTTTTTAGCCAGCACCAGTATTTTTGATAATTTTTACAAAACTTTCATGGCCCCCAGAATATTTTGTTGTATGAATATCTACAATATATCAAAAGAAAGAACAGAGCCTTTGCTTTCAAACAAACATTTTATCCTATCGTCATGTGTTTTTTTATCAACACTTTAAAACACTTATAAAAAAAAGCAACATTTTGAGCAAAAAGCTGAAAAATGGTGTTTTTGTCATAAATGAGTGCAGTTTTTTCCTCCGTGCTTTAACGTATTTCTGACCGAAAGTCAGGGCGGGACCTATCACAGATATGTAAAGGTGTTTATTATGTCATAGCCTCTGGGGAAGTAGTATTTGGAGATTCTAGAGAGCTTTCATGGAGACTTCATTTAATATTGTTAGTATAACTTGTGTGTTGACCAAAGTGCTTTACAATGAATAAAACAATCACAATTAATTGAGAGGGAACTAGATAGAGAAATAAAAACAAAATGAACAAACATTAGGCAGTCAAAAATATACAAGAGAGACCCAAAATAACATGCTAAAGGCCAAGGTCACAGGATCCTAATGGGAATACGGGAGCAATAAATCAGGTAAGTAGTAAGGTGGCAGGTTATTGAGGGCTTTGTAGACTAATAATACTGGTTTAAAGTCAGTCCTGCACTTGACAGGGAGCCAGTGCAGAGAGCTTAACACAGGTGTAATGTGGTCATATGTGCTCTTCCCCCAGATCAGTCTAGCAGCTGCAGATGAGAAATGAAGCCTGAGAGACGCCATAATACAGCGAGTTACAGTAATCGAGCCGAGATGTTACAAAGGCATGGACTGCTGTTTCAAAAGCTTGTGAATAAAAAGGGCTTTACTTTACTATGAATGTGAAGCATGGCTTGACGACAGCAGTGATCTGTTTATCAAACTTTAAGCTGCAGTCAAATATGATGCCCAAATTCCTGACACACTGCGTAGGTCAAAATGCTTGAAAGCCTTAGTGTAAGTTCGTTCAAGACATATAACACCGACTGAAGAGAGGGATTATTGCTACGCTGTAAGGGAAGATGGATTTGGTTATATAGATAAAAAGCCATGCCATGTTTATCAAAAATAGAGGCCTGGGGAGCATATAAAGGGAAAACAAGAGCGGTCCAAGAACCGAGCCCTGCAGAACACCACAACCCAGAGGTGTGTGTGAAGATGAGCGATGCCGCAGATGAACACTAAACCATCTATTTGACAAATAAGAGAGAAAGCACTGTCATATAGTTCCACAAAGTCCCACACAACCCTCTAGGAGTCGTAGAGAATGTCGTCGTCAACCACATCAAATGCAGTTTAGATCTAAAAGGACTTGAGCCATTGATAAGCTTTAGATTAGAGATGGTCAGGTCAACATTTTGTGCGCATTTAAGATGTTCTTGTGTGTTCAAGTGCATTATGGCACATCTCACTGAACACAGAATCATTTTACCAATAGAAGTTGTTATAATAGGCCTGATGAGCTCCTATAATGCAGTGCCATCTGTTCTGCTAACATGCATGTGGACGATCTCAGTGATTCATCTTGAGCTGCATGATCACTATTGCATATCCAGACTGATGAGAAATAAATAAATAAAGAAGCTGTTAGAGCTGGGTTGTCTTTCATCAGTGTTGTGGAAAGTTTCATTTAAAAGTAATGCATTGCAATATTGCGGTTTCCCCCCAAAAAAGTAACAAGGTAACACATTTCTCCTGTACAGTAGAGGTAGAGTACAGTAGAGGTAGAGTACAGTAGCGGTAGAGTACAGTACAGGTTGAGTACAGTACAGTATATGCAGAGTACAGTAAAGCACAGTAGAGTACAGTAGAGAGAATACAGTAGAAGTAGAGTGCAGTAGAGCACAATAGAAGTTGAGTACAGTAGAAGTAGAGTACAATAGAGCACAGTAGAGGTAGAGTACAGTAGAGGTAGAGTACAGTAGAGGTAGAGCACAGTAGAGTACAGTATAGGTATAGCACAGTAGAGGGAGAGTGCAGTACATTGGAGTACATTGTATGAAGAGTACAGTATAGTACATTAGAGTACAGTAGAGGTAGAGTACAGTAGAGTACAGTAGCGGTAGAGTACAGTAGAGTACAGTACAGTACATGCAGAGTACAGTAGAGGTAGAGTACAGTAGAGTACAGTACAGTATATGCAGAGTACAGTAGAGTACAGTAGAGATAGAGTACAGTAGAATACCGTAGCGGTAGAGTACAGTAGAAGTAGAGTACAGCACAATAGAAGTTGAGTACAGTAGAAGCAGAGTACAGTAGAGTTAGAGTACAGTAGAGGCAGAGTACAGTAGAGGTAGAGTACAGTAGAGCACAATCGAAGTTGAGTACAGTAGAAGTAGAGTACAATATAGCATAGTAGAGTACAGTAGTGTACAGTAGAGGTAGAGTACATTAGAGCACAATTGAAGTTGAGTACAGTAGAAGTAGAGTACAATAGAGCACAGTAGTGTACAGTAGAGGTAGAGTACAGTAGAGGTAGAGCACAGTAGAGGTAGAGTACAGTATAGTACAGTAGATGTTACAACCCCGGCTCCAGGGATGCAACATAAAGGACACAAAGACAGAAGTCTGCAAATTAAAACAAAGTTTATTTAATATAAAAAGGAAAAAGGGGACTGTAGAAGCAAAACACAGCTACTGCTCTGCCGGCTGCAAGACGAGAGAGAGAGAGAGAGCAAGAGCATGCGTCCTAGATTTAAGTAGCTCCTGTCAGGTGACACCAATTAACCGGTTGATTGCAGCAGGTGATCTACCAGGGAAACTGCAATGACACACAGATTAGAACACTCACACATAACAGTAGAGTACAGTAGAGGTAGAGCACAGTACATTAGAGTACATTATATGCAGAGGACAGTAGAGTACAGTAGAGGTAGAGTACAGTATAGTACAGTAGAGTAGAGTACAGTAATGTACAGTAGAGGTAGAGTACAGTAGAGTAGAGTACAGTAGTGTACAGTAGAGGTAGAGTACAGTAGAGGTAGAGCACAGTAGAGGTAGAGTGCAGCAGAGTACAGCATAGTACAGTAGAGTACAGTAGAGGTAGAGTACAGTACAGTAGAGTACAGTAGAGGTGTAGTACAGTAGAGTACAGTAGAGGTAGAGTACAGTAGAGGTAGAGCACAGTAGAGGTAGAGCACAGTAGAGGTAGAGTGCAGCAGAGTACAGCATAGTACAGTAGAGTACAGTAGAGGTAGAGTACAGTACAGTAGAGTACAGTAGAGGTGTAGTACAGTAGAGTACAGTAGAGGGGAAGAGTACAGAAGAGTACAGTACAGTAGAGGGCGCCGCTTAAACAAACATTTCAGCTTCTAGGATGCAGGAGAAGGAAGTTTAACACTCTTATTTATAAATCTAATCTTAAGTAATTTTTGCTTATTAGTATGTATGAATTAGATCGTTGAAGGTCAGCAGCAAAGACATTGGTTAATAAAGTGAGATTAAATACATACAGTATATTTGTGTAATTTACTATTGTTCATTACAAAAGTTTTGCGTAAAATTCTGAGATTGCATTTTACTGTTTATATTCATTTTGAGGAATACTGAATGTTTCCGTGCAATTGAGACGAGTAAATTCATGTTCACATTTAGTCTATTAATAAAATAACCATCATGTTTATACACAACAGCTCCTCACTTTATTTCTCTCAACTTGGGGACAGGAGAGCTGTCAGTCAATAAATGTGAAAAAGTAACTAGCTTTACTTATTTGAAAAAGTAACTTAGATATTTTGTTGTAAATTGAAAAAGTAATGTGTTACTGTAACGTTCAGCAACTGGAGTGCACTTGAGAGCCACCAGAGGGCACTCCACATCAGACTATTGTATTCCCTCACAAACTACATCTCCCATAACTCACTGCCCGGACTCTTCATCCATTATCACATTCACCTGTGTCTCATTATCTTGTTTAGCTCATCCCATATAAGCCTGGATTTCTCATTCATTCTCTGCGAAGTCTTGTTTAGTGTTACACTGCAATTCTGAGCATTCTCCCTGGTTTCATGTCTCTTGGTTTCGGATTTCTTGCCTGTTCTGTGGATTACTCTTGTTCCTGTGTTCCCTGCCTTGTTGTGTTTGTTTGTATGGACTGCTGGCCTGTGCTTGACCCTGCCTGTACTTTGGATTACGTTTTTGGATTGCCCTGTTCAATAAATACTGGATTTTGATCCTCAACCTTCTTGTCTTCGAGCAATTCATGACAGTTACGTTAGTTACTTGAAAAAGTAATCTGATTACGTAACTCAAGTTACTTGTAATTAGGGGTGGGCGATATGGAAAAAATATCATATAACGATTTTTTCAGGAAAAATCACGATTAACGATTTTATCACGATTCTTTTTCATGTTGCTTTTTAAGACTATCTTGCAAATCACTGAGCCGCAATACAAGCAAACTTATATCCCCATTTAAAAAATATAGCCATACAAGGTAACAAAACATAAAATAAAAAAAAGACAAAGTAGCATATTTTAATCAAGTGTATGTTTAATGGAAGTGCAATTGTGCAAAGTAAGAACAGTCAACAGGACTTGCATTACAATCAGACTTCTCATCACAAAATGAATAGTGTTTAAAAAAAAGAAATTAAACATTGGCAACCGCTGTAACAGTCAGTAGACTGACCCTGAGCAAAACCCATGGCAACATGTTTTTATCTTTCTATTTTTTTGAGGTAGCATCTAGCATGAAATATATAGATAAACAGATGCATCAAAAACAATTAAGTAAGCTTAAAAAGTTAAATAAAAATGTTTAAATAAAAAAATATTAACTAGTTATAAATTAAGTACAGTCAGAGACTATAGGATAAATCCCCAAATAAAGATTTGCTTCAAAAGGTAAAACAACACAATAAATAGTGCAATGTGATTCAGGAACCAAACAATTAACCAAAGGTGCAAACATATTTCTGAATCCTGCTGACTCTTTTAAACTTAGCAGCTTTAGAAAAAACCTTTCAAATTCCTACAAAGTATATATCCTAAGAACGTAAAGTATGACTGATCCCAATCACAAATTTTTAGAGAGGAAAACCAGTTGATTGACTTTATCTGGCTTGAGAGTTGCCCTCTGGCATGTGACAATATTGCCACCAGTGCTAAAAGCTCTTTCTGAGGGAGCACTTGTGGCCGGAATGCACAAGTACTTTTTAGCAAGTTGGCTAACTCTTGGAAAGTTTGCCTCATGGACTTTCCACCATTCCAAGGGATTCACCTCACTTTCTGCATTTGGTATGGACACGTATCCCTTCAGTTCCCCTTCTATTGCCTCTTTTAGAGAAAATGAAGTTGATCCTGAAACTGCAGCAGATGCACTTGCACCACCTGAGGTTTTCAAAAAGCTGGCAAGTGATTTCTTTACTTTCTTGTGTGGGGTTTGTTCTGCGTCAGGGATCTGTGATGTGGAGGCAGATGTACACTGTTGAACCGATGCTGCTTGATACTGTACGGTCAGCAAAGACTCCAGCTCAGATACAGCTCTGGCTTGTATTCCCTCTATCTTGACGCTGGCAATGTATTGGGTTTTGAACCTGGGATCAAGAAGCGAAGCCATATCCAACAGGTCATCAGTGGTGGGGTCCTGATATTTGTCAGTGAGGTAATTGAGAATTGTTTGCTTCATTGTTTTTGTTAGTTCAGTGTCATCATCATTCAGGCTCAAGATGTTGACTTTCAACAGGTAAAGCACTGGCTTTACGTAGGACACACTCACATAGTCCTCACCGGAGAGTGCATCAGTGAAGTCTTTCAGTGGACTCAGTGCTTTTTTCATAGACTCCATCACGTCAATGTCTTGCCATGATGGGACCAAATGCCTCGCCTTCCGGTCTGCCTTCAGGACCTGCGAAATGGCCTTTTCCTGGTCAAGCACTCTCTCAATCATGTTGAGTCTGGAACCCCATCGTGTAGGGGATTCAGCGATGAGTTTATCCCCCCCCCCACAAAAAACATTCATTGATTAGATTTATATTTTATTGAAACCAAACAAATAGTGCTACAATACCATATGTTTTTCATATACGAAACATTTAAATATAATAATCCAATTTATATAGTAAACTAGTCTTATCATTTTACTCTGTTCAGTGTTCCTAATCTACCCTTATTAGTAAATATACAAACAAACTTCTAAATGCCAGTGACAATATTTTATTTTTAGTTTCACTCACCAATAGCTAGGTGAAGTCTGTGCCCAAAGCACTGCAGACGTGTCCAACTGTTGAGCTCCAAGGCCCTCACCATGTTAGCTCCACTGTCAGTGGTCATGCAGGTCATGTTTGCTTCTTTCAGTCCCCAACATTCAAGTGCTTCCTTTAGGCCTTGTGCTATGAGCTCTCCCGTGTGGTCTTGTGGGAACTATGTTGTTTATGAGTTAATGAATTGTCAGACTTAAATATGGTTCTGAAGTGCGGCTAGACCATAAATCAGCTGTTGTGGCAAAAAAAAATGCATTTTTAACTTTGTGTTCCATCTTGTTGCGGCATTCGGAATACAGCCGTGGAATGGCCGTGGCAGAAAAATATTTGCGGCTGGGAATCTCGTAACACGGATCTACAACTTTGAGCAGTCTTTTGAAGCCCTCGTTTTCCACCATATTTATGGGGATCATATCCTTGGCCAGGTAAAATGTCACTGCATCAGTTACATCTTTCCAGCGCTTACTTGTTCTGTCATATGGAGTTCCCTTCTCGAATACCTCCTTCGTTAGAGTTGTTTGTTTAAGCCGTGTAACGTTAGCCTCTGGCTGCTGTGTGGATGTACCTGATGGACTCGCGTGGGGTCCCTTCATAATTTGACTGTCAGCATATTCTTTATGGTGTTTTCTCTTGAGGTGGTTAAAAAGATTAGTTGTGTTGCCATCTGACGTGCGAATCTTATCATTGCAACATTTGCAAATAACGGTCGTTTGCGCCGTGTCTGTTATAGAAAATCCAAACCATTTCCATATTATCGATGTTGAATTTTTTTTAGGGATCAACTCCTCTGTGTTTTCATCCATCGTCCTTGCGTTGTTTAATTTCACGAGCAAGTCGTTTATGATCCTGTTAGCACGCTGACATCTAACGTTACTGCGCCGCGCCCGCGCATCGCATGTATGGCTACGTAGCTGAAAAAAAGCCATAGATCTGCATCTGATAGAACGCGCATTGGAGCGCGATTGTACGATATTTCCGAAAAAGTGAATCGTGGAGACATTTTAATCATCCACGATTAAATATCGTCATATCGCACACCCCTACTTGTAATGAGTTTCCCCCAACACTGCCTTTCATTTGTTAGTTAACTTAATAAGCTTGGGTGTGCAGACATGCACGTGTCGACGCGGGCCCGTCCTGAAGAGGGTCACTGCATGTGTGTGTCTCTTCACTGAGTGTGTGATGCCACTCGGAGGGGCGGGACTTTGCAGGAATGGATGAGACGTTCCCTGGAGCTGTTTTGGAAAACGAGAGAGGTTTGTTCAGTATTTATGGCATTGTCTGTCGTGATCCTCTCGGATGGTTTGGCTAGGTCTGTATTTGTGGATGTGTGCCCTGCGGTAGATTTGCCTTGAAAAACCCAAATGGATTAGTCGATCAAGCAGTTAAATGGAAATAATAGGACACATAAAGTGGCAGAGATCAAATATTGTAACTTAGATTGAAGATATTTCACAGTAATTTACTCACTGTCGTTCCAAAGTTGTACTACTCTCTATAGTTTATGGCCTATGGTCTACAGTAATCGTCTCCAACCGTTCTCTATTTTACTACAAAAGTGGATGGTGATTTATATTGTCAAGCACCGTGAAATTAGCATAAAAGTTGTCCTCACCAGTTTTGCACTCTGAGATTTGACATTGGCATCAAACCTGGTGTGATGTGTTCTGGCAGCATGTGTGAATATACTCAAGCTGAATGAGATTGGAGAGCTGTGACGGAGGGCAAGCTCTTCAACAAACACTTAAATGTGATTCTGCTCTGAGTTTGGAGTGAAGAGGAGAGTTGTGTCCCTTGAAAACAGACTGAGGTATGATGATGATAGGAAGATCTGAGAGTGGATTATGAGGATTTGGGAATACTTTACGTTTTTCCTCAAGCAGATATAGTTAAAAAATAATGGGATCTAAAATACATTTCATAAATAGCACTCACACATACTTTCATGCAGTAGTTTATTTTTCTTTGTGTAGTGGAAAGGACACACACACACACACACACACACACACACACACAGACACATGCTTGAATACAGCACTCTCCTACTTCAGGAGGAAGGGTGGTAAGTGGGACATAGCTTTAGAGATCCAAGAGGTGTGTGTGTGTGTGTGTGTTTTAAGTGGGACAGAAGTGATGTACTCATGAGATCTGGGCTCTTTCTGCTCATAAGAAACTGCTGCCTCTGTGAACCGTAGACACACACACTTATCCATACACTCACTCAGAGTGACATAGTAAACCCTCAACCACTGTCCAGTAATCCAGATCTTTAGTGGTGTTTTCTGAGGCAAGCTCCACTAGTTACAATTTTTTTAATGGAATATCGTAGTGTTTACTTTAAATGATTTATCAGTGCACATCATTATTGTTTTAATAATCTTGAATCAGAATAAGTTCCTCTTGCAGCATCTCTTCTCTTCTCTGATGACGAGGACGGGGCTATAAGCTGTCACTCACATGAGATCAGCCTATAGCAAACCAAAACCATCCAATCAATTCCCCACAGACACAATCAAGCCCCGCCCACATATGTTCTCGTTCCAGAAGCGTTTCACTCAGATATACAGCACAACAGGGGAGAAAATACTAGTGTAACTTCAGTTTCATGATGACGTTAAAGTATTAAACTTTAGAGAGTAAATAACTTTGTGCTTGTTTGTGCTACAAACATAAAGGTGTCTGTTTACTCAGTACTAAGTACTCTGACATACAGTTTTCACCTTCCGCCAATAATAGACACGCACTGAAGGGGGAACTGGAGCTGGATTCAAGTGAATCAGAGAGATTAGCGCCAGTAAGGTGTTTTCACACTGGGCACGTTCACTGCCTTGGTCTGGTTCTCACTTGATTCTGTCGAACCCTGTTGCATTGCATCATCTTACGTCATCACAAACGTGCACAGCACTTGATAGTATCCCAGGTAAACCATCACCACTGTCATCCCTCTTTACATGTGTTTTGTTGAACTAATGATGTCGTCATTGGCTAAAACGCATGCACAGGTTATTTGACTTCCTGACTTCCTGAACCAGAGTCTGTGTTGCTTTCACATTCACGTGAATCGCTCCACAGTTCGAGTGCAGCTGAACTCAGAGCAGATCCTTCAGTCTGGGGTTAAGTAGCT
This sequence comes from Rhinichthys osculus, assembly GCA_029959095.1. Lineage (NCBI taxonomy): Eukaryota > Metazoa > Chordata > Actinopteri > Cypriniformes > Leuciscidae > Rhinichthys > Rhinichthys osculus. Next base: position 2,636,460 of record JARWKJ010000011.1, on the reverse strand, counting down.
TCACTCCTGACTCAGCGTGACTGCTTAACACTTACAATTTTACATGCTAAATGTTAGAGCTGGGTGATAATATAGTCTACATTTTGTGACAGTACAAGCAACAAGCAGTTGAGAGATGACAGAATATGTCTCTTGTCTCGCTCTCACTCATCTCTCTGGTTCTGCTTTTTCAGTTTGTTCAGAATTTGACTAGTAAATGATCTGCACAGCGAGGCGGACTCAGACGCAGCTCATCTACCCTTCTGCTGGTTTCATTGATACGCCTCAAAGCTATCACTCAATAACACATGTTCACATACAGCTGTAATGAAGAGCTCTATAGATCATCAGATATGTTGAATGGAAGTGACTCTAGCAGGAAGGTTTCACACGAGTGCTTTTAGTTCATGTGAAGTCTGGGACGATTTGCTGCTGATATGAAGGCAGTTGAAATGAACAGCTCTTGATACTAATGAGCTTCAAGCTGACAGATTTAAATTGATCTAATTTCCGTTAATCTCGCTTGTTATAGGGCTTTAGAACGATTAAGAGGCGTTTGCACCGGGTAGTTATAGGAACTCAGTTATAGGAACCAGGGTTGTTCCCCAAGACGTAAATGTTCCCATAGGGCTATTTTTTTTTATTGGATAAAGCTAGAGCCAATAGCGAAAGCCTTTTCACTTGGTGACCCCGCCCCCTTTGTGAGGCTCTGCCCCCTTCTGGAGTTCACGCCCCCTTCTGGAGATCCCCGTTCTGCAGTTGTACCTTCTTGCCTGTGTCCTGCTGACTGATTTGGCCACTGCTTCATTACTTTCATTTATTTATTTATTTATTTTAGATAATAAATCATTTATTTATATTCACAGAGATAATAACGTTGTCATATAATTGTTTTAAATAATACAATTTTGTTAAATTTTCACCACAGCGAAATTTTAAACTTAATTTTTTTAATAGGTTTGATAACATATGCTTGCACAAAATATTAGCCATATTGAGGAAACAGCAGAAGCATGTGAGGAAACGGTTTAAACAGCTTAATGTCAAACTGGTAATAAATACAAACTATGGTGTACGTGTGACTCTTTTACAGATGTTTTCATCACACTGTTTTTATTTTAACTGCTGACTGAGAATTGTTGTCTTTAAACCACTGGATGATATTCCTCCTCTCTCTTCTGATGCTGAGTTAAAGTTGGCTTTAAAGTTTTGCAGTTATGAATCATATTTTGTTATTGAATTCATTTGGAGACACTGGCATCAGAGACACAATCTTCCAGTGGGAATGTTCTCATGGTTCCCGTTGTCATCGGATGTGACTTCTCCTTCAGACGTCTTCCTACACACAGGACTTCAGATTCAGATCATGTGACCACGCGGATGAATGAGGCCTTTCAGAAAGTATCGCACACACGCTATTACAAATGAGCTTCATATACAGATGTGTTTTGTCTAGACGGACAGACAGTACAGTCATCATACATATAATGTCACACATTTACACACATTAAAAGAGTTAAAAAATCTAAAAGCCTCTTTTAACTCTACACACACACACACACACACGCACACACACACACACACACACACACACACACACACACACACGTGCTATCATGCCTCCACCATTACATTCCTAGGATGTTTAATTCAGTATAACGCCTTTCCATCTCATAACACACACACACACAATGCAGTCTGTCATTACACTGGAGAATGACTCAGTCAGACCTCAGCTGACCGATGTGTGTCTGGTCTCATACAGCCTCTCTCTCTCTCTCTCTCTCTCTCTCTCTCTCTCTCTCTCTCTCTCTCTCTCTCTCTCTCTCTCTCACACATACACACACACTCTCTCTCTCTCTCTCTCACACACACACACACACACATACACACACACTCTCTCTCTCTCTCTCTCTCTCTCTCTCTCTCTCTCTCTCTCTCTCTCTCTCTCTCACACACAGACACACGCACACACACACACACACACACACACACACACACACACACACACACACACACACACACACACACACACACACACACACACACACACTCTCTCTCTCTCTGTCTCAGTTGAGAACCTGTCACTGTTGTGGCTCGTATGCTGTTGCTGGATGTTGTCTTTATCAAACAAAGCTATGCTTTGCCATAAAAATAGTTGCTCTGTAGGGCGTTCACACTTGTTCTGTGTAAAAGAACTGAACTCAAACCTCTTTCAGAGACCCGGAAGGTAATTGAGTGTAAAGAGATGGATCTGTTTGGTTCTCGCTGTTCCTGGAGTTCAGAAAAGCAGATTCAGATGTCTATGCCAGCCTTTCTCAAAGTGGGTGCCGCGGCACACTGGGGTGCCCCCTGACTGTGTCAGGGGTGCCGCCAAAAAATTACGTAGGCTAAAAAAATAAATAAAAAAATCTAAAAAAAATCTGACATTTCATATATAAATATATTTACATAAATACATTCTTCTTCTTTTTAAACATATGAACGTATTAATAAAATTGTAAATTCATTTTAGATAAATATATATACAAAAATATATACGGAAAAAAACGGTGTTGCCTACGTGTTATCCTCTTTTTAAAATTTGCACCCTGTTGACTTATACGGGGCAAGTTTTAAACCTGCTTTTAGCCTCTTAACAACCTTAAGGTGTCATTACAAGTGCACAGCCATATGAGTGAACACGGTGAATCTGACTGCAGTAAATGTGAAAGATATGAATAAAAATGATGTTTATTCAGCCAGCTCACATACCCGTATTTTCTTCCTGTTTTCGGTCGAAGTCCACAGTAGGCGATTGTCGAGTGCCCACGCGCGATCATTGGTAACTAAGCAACAGTGGAGACTCAGACTGACAGCTGTCAGCCGATGACGGTGCTGTGTGGTGTTCTGAGAATATCAGCTCAAATGGATAGTTCATCCGGATCAGATGTTGAACACACGGAGGAGGTTTGATAGCGCGCGCGAACTCGACAATCAACTACTGTGGACTTCGGCCGAAAACAGGATAAAGAGATTATTCCTGCTTTTGTGAAAGCTCGGATCACAGTTAAGACTGATATATCAGCCCAGGGCAGGCATCCACGATCCATTGGCAGATAGTAGTGTAAGTCGCCGGCGCTGTCTCCCCGTCTTGGTGAACGTGTGTTCACCATCCATGTATAAGGCGCTCCGAATTATAAGGCGCACTGTCGTTTTTTGAGAAAATTAAAGGCTTTTAAGTGCGCCTTATAGTGCGGAAAATACGGTATATAAAATTAACCATAAAAATCCGTCTCATAAGACCGAAGCAAGACACACACAACTTGACGCAAGTGACGCAGCGGCAACCCATAGCAACACGTTATAGCAACAACACCTCAGACTGACAGAAACGTAAAAATAAACGTGAATTTAGCCCACTTTAGTTTTGTACACATTGTCATGTTAATTATAAGCAAATAATTTTTTTTATTGACAAAAGGTGCTATAAAATTGTTATTATTATTTACAGTTCGTATTATGCTCTGTTCATTATTGTTCTGTCTAAATAAACAGGACATTTGCATTTACATTTGGGTTATGCAGTGTTTTTAAATTATATTTTACACTGGGGTGCCTTGAGATTTTATGCACTTTTGAAAGGTGCCCTGACTGAAAAAAGTTTGAGAAAGGCTGGTCTATGCTCTCCATTTAGTCCAGAATTCATGTAACAAATGTGATTCTTTAGGATAAACCCCTTGAGATGCATCATCTCGTTTTCAAGGGGGTCCTAATACACAAAAGTTAAAATAACATAACACAAGACAAAACAATAGAGACAAGACAAAACAAAAACAACAGTTGCCTAATTCAAAACAACAAACACACAACTTTGTGTCTATGAATTTTCGCCTAGCATTAATAAATATAATCATAGATATATCATCTAAAGCAATTACAACAAGTTTCAAAGCAACAAAACAAAACATTTTTAAACATATAAAAGGAAGTCAAAGATTGTACATTTAAAGGTAAATTATTCCAATCTGCAGGAGCCTTAAACCTGAATGCTTTCTACCCAGAAACCTTCTTCCTCTACAGTCAGTGTGTTTGGGACAGTTATGTGTTGTGGATTTCTGTGATTAATTCATAATTTAGAGTTCATGTTCATGGGTCAATAGAAGTTGACTGTTTAGACACTATCGTAATCAGCCTATTGGCTCAATGTAAAACTCAAACTGCAGTGCTCATTCACACACAGACACAGAACATGCAGACATTCAACAGTAGAGCTGTAATATTCACACACACTCCTCCATATCCACATTCGACAGCCCTACTTTTGATTTATTCATCCAAAAAATGAAAAAAATTCGTGGCATTCCACATACAGTAAATGCATTTCTATTACTGGATTCATATCCTGGCTGAAACCCCATCTTAAACAGCCTGATCTGGTTCCCTGGGTTGGTTGTCCTGTTGGCTGGTGTTAGAGGACCTGTCAGCTGGTCAGGGATCAGGGAAACACCAGCTCAAGGTTGGCATGGATTGGAAACCCCTAGTGTGATGTAAATCTAAGGCCCTGTTTACTCCTGGTCACTTCATGTGTTTCTACTGTTCAGATTTATCAAAATGATTCCGTTTACACTCGGTCACATAAATGTGTTTTCGCGAAACAGATATAAATCCGATCATTAATTCCCATGCTATATGTAGATTTAAGAGTTCACGTCAGTGAAAGCAACCGATACGAGCTGCATTGATCATCAGCTCATTTCTAAATCAAAGACCGCAATAGGAGAGAGCGAGAGCAGCACTGTAAGATCATCTCGTTTCTTTCCTGTTATCTGATGTTATCTGGCTATAACATGACATATAGCCTATGACACGCTCTCACGCGTTTACAGAGGAGTAAAATTCACATATGTGGTTTCAACAACCAGATGCGTTTACACGTGTCCAGTGTCGTGTGTGACGAGTCTCAGACCTCCTCCTGATGTGGTGTGAGTGACCGGATCCGTCTCGAGTGTGTTTCGAGGGCATTCACACCGGGTCTCTTCACGACCCGAGAGCCACCAGATCACAGAAACACATGAAGTGGCCCGGTGTACACAGGCCCTGAGGGAGCTGGCTTATCAAACAAGAAATAAACGTGCAGGAGGCACTGATTTTGTCCATCGGGGATTGTTAAGAGAGTAGAAAGAGCTAAAGAACTAAACAGAGTCAGATCTCAGTGCGAGTTAGCAGTCAGATGTGGACAAACGCTGTTGTGAGAGGACGGACACATTAATGTTTAAGAATAAAGTAATGAGGGCATGTTTTTTTTTTTTTTTTTTTACAATTGACTAAATATAAATAGACTAAATATAAAGCTGAGACCATCTAAAAACCAGCTTAGACTGGTTTCAGGGTGATGACACTCTTCACTGAAGATGAAGGCTTTGTGTTCTCAGTCCAGCAGCGTATCCCATAATGCCTCATCAATGATGTGGAATGATTGACAGGTCTGCAGATGTTCTAGTGTGCATATTGTTATGGCATGTTCTGCTGTAACATGAACTGGTCTTCGGAGTTTGTTGAGAAGAACCTTCTCTTTGACAGAGCTCAAATTGAGTGAGATTGAGTGAGGAACCGTGGGGATGTTCTGGTGTTGAAGCTCACAGTAACGGTTGAGCTTGTGTTCGAGTCGGCTACTGATCTCTATTGTGGCATCAGGGCATTATAGTGTCTGGGTGGCAGATACGGCTGTATTAATTACTTAAATATATACTTTTGTGTACTCTGTTCATTTTTTGTTCTTCCTTGTCATTCATTCATCATCTTCACTTTAGCTTTCAGGTCTGATAGAGACATCCACTCTTGCAGTGTGTGTTCATGCATTAGGGGGCGGAGCTATGGAGGGAGGGGCGTGTCTTTGGGGTTCAGTGTTTCTCAGAAATCTCTCACTGCACCTTTGAAAAGGCTGATCGTTTAATATACTGGAAACTTTCCCCGGTTTACACGCATGATATTAAGACATTCATTGACTTATTTAGATGAATTTATTTTCATTAATTGACTTGATACACAGGTAACGCTCCTGCATTTTGCAAAGGACGTCTAACAGAACGTGTTACATCATGTTTTTATGTTGTCGAACAGTGTAATGGATCAATGTCAATTTACAACAATGGACAAATCCACCTGTAAATGCAGCTTGTCACTCTCGACCACATATATTGATGTGAGAAATTGTAGTATTTATAATGATTTTGAATACCTCACAAAAGGTTCTGTACTGTATTATATCACATTGAGCACAAACCCTGCTTGTTTGAGAAACTCTAGCATGTTTTGTATGCGACTGAAGGAAACGGTGTACAGCTGCTTATATAAGCCGTTTCCTGCTGGAATTAGCCATTATGAAACTGTCGAGATCTTTGGGGAAAGTTTCTTTAGCTCTCCAGAACGTCTCAGTATTGTTTGTTCAGCCGCTGAATGAAGCGCTTCTGTCTGAGGGATTCCCCAGGGATGAAATATGATTATGGATCAGAGAATGGAGTCATTATCACACACACACACACACACACACACACACACGTACAGAGTTTCTCTCTCTACACACACACACACACACACACACACACACACACACACACACACACACACACGCACACTCACACACACACACACAGACTCTCTCTCACTCACACACACACACACACACGTACAGAGTTTCTCTCTCTACACACACACACACACACACACACACACACACCCTCTTAAACACATGCGCCAGGTTTGACGAGAGTCCAAGGTTCATGACCTCCGGTTAAATCAGCTCAAGTCTTTCCGATTAGGGAGCCGGAGGCTTGTGTGTGTGTGTGTGTGTGCAGAGAGAGAGAAACTCTGTATGTCAGGCTTTTTGAGTATTTCATTTAACCAGCGCAGGTGAGCACATTCAGTGTGTGTGTGTGTGTGTGTGTGTGTGTGTCTGTGTGAGTGAGTGTGAGAGTGTGTGTGAGAGAGTGTGTGTGGGCCTCTGTTGATGTGAATTGTAAGTTGATCCAGTTTGATTAATCTGGTCTTTAATTCTCTCCTGGTCTGAAAAATGTCCTATAGTTGAACTATAGTGGCGAAAATAAAAGCTTGAGCTGGTGAAGCTGTCAGTGTTAGTGGAAGAGACCTGATCATCTCCTGACACACACACTGACACACACACACACACACACACACACACACACACACACACACACACACACACACAGCTGAAACAGACGGAGGTGTGTGTGGCTCTGAAAGCTCACTGGGATGTTTGTAGTGTCCGGGTAATCTCCTGGAGAGGGTTAAATTCGAGGACTCACTCAGGAATATCCCGGGGATTTCCCACAATCCACCTGCGTGTGTGTGTGTGTGTATGGCTCTGAGGCTTCCTGTGGGATACAGATCTCAGATCTGTAAATGAGTCTGATTCACTCTTTATCAACTGAATCAATCTTCATCTACTCAAAGGCATGTGACGTGTCAAATGATCATATCACAATAACTGCTAAATCTTTTATGATGATATATGGTTTTATCAGTATTAAAGGCACACTATGCAAGAATTGTACCTTAATATAACAGCTTCAAAGTCATTTCGGTGGTAAACAAACTCCTAGTAGGGCGAATCATCCTGGTAGTAAAGCTTGGGGGGACGCCGCTGGAAAAACCAGCAATGCAAGTTTGGCGACAAATCTCGCGCGGATCACGACATGCTTTACGGCAACGACGACACACACATCAACCACAACATATGAAGCACGAAGACACTTGCGCGCATTTCAGACGTGATACTCGACGATGGAAAAAAAGCAAAGAAAACGCGGTCGGAAGAGTCTAGGAAAAGGAAAAGAGAATGAGCCTCTCTGCTCAACCCGTAAATAAATGCATCGATCCGCAAGTTTTGTTTGAGTTCTTTAATGGTCTAGTGGTAGATCTTTTGCCAAGCGTGTCAGAGGTTACAGGTTCTAAGTTTGTTCTCTCTCATCAAAACTGAATATGTTCATCAGTGGTTACAGTCTATATCAAGCAGGGACATGTTTTTGTGCATTTTATTTTGTGATTTCACCGGAATGAATAGAGAGTCTCCGCAACGGCGATAGATTGAAGAGCGCGTCCGAGTGAAGACTGCACACGCGCCGCCACAGAGAACACTGTATCCATGACACTGATAGCAGCGGACACGAGCGCTCAGTTTGAGTTCAAAAACACATTTTAGCGCTAGATCTCTTATTTAATGCAAAAAATGCACACTATGCAAGATTTGTACCTTAATATAACAGCTTCAAAGGGGTATCAGGCCGTGAGTGCAGAGACCAGTCTATGGCAGAGACGCTCTGTGTGAGTGGTATTTACGACAGTAACATTAAATACAAGTACTCCACAGCGACTCTAGGGGTCGCCGTTTGACAAAAACGGAATTCCTGCATAGTGTGCCTTTAAGGTAAGTTACAGAAACTTAAGTGTCATTTACTCGCCCTGGTGTTCTTCAGACCACGAACAGATAAATGTAGTAACGTAAAGAGAGTACATGCCTCTTCAGACTCGCAGTGTTGTGCAAGTTAACCAGCTTATAGAAAAGAACTCAGTTCTGATTTCATGGCGACTTTAATGCTGGAAAGTGTAGAAATTGTCAGTTTGGAGGAGAACAGAAACTCACGTAGAGATGATGGACACAGACTCGTGTTTATCTTCAGACTTGGAATCCATGCAGTCGAAGGATTTCTATTTCATTTTATCTCACAATTCTGACTTTATATCTCGCAGTTCTAACTTTATAACACAATTTTGAGATATAAAGTCAGAATTGCATGATATAAAGTCCCAATTATGAGAAAAAGTCAGAATTTCAAGTTTATATCTCACTTTTCTGACTTAATAACACACAATTTTGACTTCATATTTTGCAATTGTGAGATAAAAAGTCGCAATTACCTTTTTCTATTTTTTTATTCTGTGTCGGACTCGGACACAAGCCTCCATAGATATCAGACATGTTTGAAATAAGCTGATATTAGAACACATTGTTTTTATTTGCGTCCTCTATAGCACTGAGACGTGTGTTTCTGCGTGAGGTCTGGGAGTGTGTGATGCTCCGTCGTTCAGTGTATGTTAACATCTGAGTGTACAGGTGTGTGGACAGGTGTGTGTCAGTGCTTGAGATGCGGTCCCCGAGGGCTCGAGTCTAGGTTTGCTGTAGTGAACACACTCCTCCTCATTACAGTAATCTACCGTAATATAGTGCTCATCTGGGATAAACATGTTAGTCTGCATGTGAGATTCTCAAAGTAGAAATACAGTACCTGTGCTGTTTTAGAGCAGGAGACATGATTCAAGCTTCACTGTCTGCTTCTCATGATGCACATTAACACAGTGATTCTGCATTTTTGATACATGTCTGTGGCTGTTGACTTTCAGCAATCTGATGAAATGAAGAGAAGGAGGACAGTGTGTGATGGCTGAGATAGTTTATCTCCAGCACTGGGAATACAAGCTCAAGTCAGATTATTCACTGCTCATGTTGACAGGTATGCATATATACAGAAAATGTGCATACTATACAAACTACACACATTATTTACTGCAGCAATAGAGATTGTGTCAGTAAGTATGCTGTCAGTATTGTGTCAGTATTGTGTCAGTATGCTGTCAGTATTGTGTCAGTATTGTGTCAGTATTGTCAGTATTGTGTCAGTATTGTGTCAGTATGCTGTCAGTATTGTGTCAGTATTGTGTCAGTATTGTGTCAGTATGCTGTCAGTATTGTGTCAGTATTGTGTCAGTATTGTGTCAGTATTGTGTCAGTATGCTGTCAGTATTGTGTCAGTATTGTGTCAGTATTGTGTCAGTATTGTGTCAGTATTGTGTCAGTATTGTGTCAGTATGCTGTCAGTATTGTGTCAGTATGCTGTCAGTATGCTGTCAGTATTGTGTCAGTATTGTGTCAGTATGCTGTCAGTATTGTGTCAGTATTGTGTCAGTATGCTGTCAGTATTGTGTCAGTATTGTGTCAGTATGCTGTCAGTATTGTGTCAGTATTGTGTCAGTATTGTGTCAGTATTGTGTCAGTATTGTGTCAGTATGCTGTCAGTATTGTGTCAGTATTGTGTCAGTATGCTGTCAGTATTGTGTCAGTATTGTGTCAGTATTGTGTCAGTATTGTGTCAGTATGCTGTCAGTATTGTGTCAGTATTGTGTCAGTATTGTGTCAGTATGCTGTCAGTATTGTGTCAGTATTGTGTCAGTATTGTGTCAGTATTGTGTCAGTATGCTGTCAGTATTGTGTCAGTATTGTGTCAGTATGCTGTCAGTATTGTGTCAGTATTGTGTCAGTATGCTGTCAGTATTGTGTCAGTATGCTGTCAGTATTGTGTCAGTATTGTGTCAGTATTGTGTCAGTATGCTGTCAGTATTGTGTCAGTATTGTGTCAGTATGCTGTCAGTATTGTGTCAGTATTGTGTCAGTATTGTGTCAGTATGCTGTCAGTATTGTGTCAGTATTGTGTCAGTATTGTGTCAGTATGCTGTCAGTATTGTGTCAGTATTGTGTCAGTGTTGTGTCAGTATGCTGTCAGTATTGTGTCAGTATTGTGTCAGTATGCTGTCAGTATTGTGTCAGTATTGTGTCAGTATTGTGTCAGTATGCTGTCAGTATTGTGTCAGTATGCTGTCAGTATTGTGTCAGTATGCTGTCAGTATTGTGTCAGTATTGTGTCAGTATTGTGTCAGTATGCTGTCAGTATTGTGTCAGTATGCTGTCAGTATGGTGTCAGTATTGTGTCAGTATTGTGTCAGTATTGTGTCAGTATGCTGTCAGTATTGTGTCAGTATTGTGTCAGTATTGTGTCAGTATTGTGTCAGTATGCTGTCGTGATCAGCCACTGATGTGTTTCACACTGAGACTCTTGATGAACAGTGAGTTCAGTGACTGGATCTCCGTCCAGAGAACAGAAGGATGTGGAGAAACAGAAATGTGCAGTCGTCCAGCAGCAGCACCTCGTGAATAATTCAGTTCACTTCTACACCGGGTTGGAAAGGTTTTGTCTCGAATTAGAAGTCTAAAACAAGAAATGAGGGAGGATTTCGATATAAGAAAAGAGGAGCTTGAGTTTGTGGTCCAGCTCTATTTGTTTGCTGCCGGAAGCTTGTTATTATGGCTAATAAAGTTTTAAATATGGATATTTTTCTTACACAAACGGATGGCTTCGCTTCAGAAGGCCTTTATTAACCTCCCAGAGCCTGTGGAGTTCCTTTATGATGGATAAATGCACTTTTATGATGGATAGACACGTCACCAGAGAGAAGCCTGACGCTTCACTGAAGATCCAGCCGTGACTTTCTGACTCAACATTACAGGGTCAAAGAATGATGTGTATGTATGCATGGATGAACTTAGTGAGGCAAGTAGTATTTAACAGCGAGTAGGTTTGGTTTTCCTACTCGTAGCCCTTCAGGGAGGGTGTAATGGCAGGATCTGGGAAGCTTGTGTAAACGGGATCTCTCCGGTGGAGAAGGTAATGACCCTGGCACTGGAGTGAGCGCTGGAGCAAACCTTGGGAAACGGCACAGGGACAGATCTGTGTGAGCAGCAACATGACACGCAAGAGAACAGGCTCTCTCACACACACACACACACACACACACACACACACACACACACACACACACACACACACACACACACACACACACACGCAGACAGATACACAATTGATTATTTTATTTGGAATGACCAATACTAATTAAAACAACACAGCATCCAAATATTCACAAAGAGCCTGTTATGTTTCACCTGACAATACACACATCGACAATAGCAGTGGTGGACAGTAACGAAGTAAAAGTAATTCGTTACTGTACTTAAGTAGCTTTTTTGCGTATCTGTACTTTACTCAAGTATTTAAATTTTGGGAGACTTTTACTTTAACTCCACTACATTTCAAAGTCAAATATCTTACTTTTTACTCTACTACATTTTCAAATTCAGTCGTTCCTTTTTATTTATGAGTGGATTAAAAAGTAACTGGTCGAACGAGCCACCAATCACAGTACAGCACGCTGCTTTGTTTTGAACTTGCCTTGGCGCAAGTTGGCGGTATCTACTAAGCGCGAACCAGAGCTGTTAAATATGAGAGTTGCGAACATAGATGTGACAGTGATCTCGCCGCCGCGCGGTCACGTTATTCGTGTAGCTCTCAATAGTTCCAAACAAATCGCGTTGACAATGCTTTTAAGCGGGACAGAGAGCAGCAGCTGTTATTGCAGCAATTATCGGTAAGTATTGAAGCATATGTACATTGCTTACGTTGCCACTAAAATGACTTGCATATCATAGCTTTTTTTTTCTGGGGAGCAGCCTAGCAGAAACACTGCATTAATTCGTTTTTGTTTCATTTTGGACGGAAATTGGCTGCTCCCATAACATAGAATATATATATATGTGTGTGTGTGTGTGTGTGTGTGTGTGTGTGTGTGAATGTGTGAGTGAATGTGTGAAGGTGTGTGTGTGTGTGTGTGTGTGTGTGTGTTTGTGTGTGTGTGTAAATATGTGTGTATATGAAGAGTTTGGTTCCAAAACGCGATAAATGCCTTTTTTTTCTTCTTGTTTTTTGTTACTGCAAAAATCAGTATTGTATCTGGTTGGTATTGAAAAGTCAATGTTTAATTTTAAGTAAAATGCGATATCCGCCGTGTTATTCTGTCATGTTTTCTCCCTTTCTTTCCAAACCGCGACAAACGCCAGTCTCCCTTCTCTGCAGAATGCGATATATCCGCTCTCAACCAATCACAACGCACCATTCCACGCAATGTAAACAGTAACGGCACTCGGGAGGAGGAAAAATGTTTTCAATCTTCTTTACAGTTCTTAATAAAAATATTATACTAATAAACTTACGTTGTTGTGCATTTTCAACAGTTTCAATATGAAAAAAAAAAACTTTTATATTGATTCAATGGGTTATTTGCATTTTGATTTTTAAAAATTTATTGCATTTTGGGGGGGAAAAACTATCCGTTTTTATAATAAATCTTTGAAAATCAAAACCTGGATTTTAATTTTTTTTGTTATTATGACCTACAAATGCTATGTGAAAGTTTGAAACAGACAATAGTGGTTTTCATCTTTCCACTTTCTTGGTAAAGAAAACACATTTTTACTCAAATTAATCTAAATGGATTTATTGCGTTTTGGTCAAGTCAAGTCATCTTCATTTATATAGCGCTTTTAACAATGGATTGTTTCAAAGCAGCTTTACAGAGATAAACATATAATTTAAGGTAACAGAGATTGTTGTGGCTTTATAGCGGTTCTTGAATAATGTTATTTCCAGCTAAAGTTTGGAACCAAACTCTTCATATATATATTTAATGGCGTTGTGCAGGATTATGTGAATGTATCATAACATTAAGATGTTAATAATTATGACCATAGGCGCTGGAGAAAAATATATACAGTAAATACTGTAAATGTTTTATACCTTATGGGAACAGTCCCCTTCCCTCCAAAATTAAACACTAAAAATTCATTCAATTCAAATATATATATCAGACTAATTAATGTCATTTCATTAATAGATTGGTGGCCAAGAGTGACATTAGTCTTCACTTAGACTGAGTTAAGCAAGAGTCTTGTGACAAATTATAATAGGACATTATAGCCATAAAAAAAATCAAAGTACTTGGATACTTAAGTACATTTGAAGGCAAATACTTTTGTACTTTTACTCAAGTGAATGTTTAAAGGCAGCACTTCTACTTTTACTTGAGTAATATTTTACCTTGAGTATCTTTACTTTTACTCAAGTACATGGTATGTGTACTTCGTCCACCACTGGACAATAGTCACAACCACATGAATATATAAATAAATAGACTATGGATAGAGATGACATCGCCTTCTCCAAACATGCAGACTGCCTATGATTGCAAACACTGACGTTTCTACTCGCCTGATTCCCTGTCTTTGTTTTAAATGGGGCAGCGAATGAAACAGGATGTAAAGCGAGTTTGATCTGCTTCTTCTTAGTCTGTAAATAGAAACTGAGCTGCCAGAAATGGGTCATTCAGAAGGTTATGGTGTCAGAACTATCAGCACATCGGCCTCACAGATTCAGCCTACATATCAGTGTTCAGTGTTGAGCACTCGCAGTGCTTCTGAAAGAGAAGAGGTTAACCAATCACAGCAGAGGTCATGCACATGTCTCACAGGGGTTAACCAATCACAGCAGAGGTCATGAATTTGTCTCACCGGGGTTAACCAATCACGGCAGAGGTCATGCACACGTCTCACAGAGGTTAACCAATCACAGCAGAGGTCATGCACACGTCTCACAGGGGTTAACCAATCACAGCAGAGGTCATGAACACGTCTCACAGGGGTTAACCAATCACAGCAGAGGTCATGAACACGTCTCACAGGGGTTAACCAATCACAGCAGAGGTCATGCACACGTCTCACCGGGGTTAACCAATCACAGCAGAGGTCATGAACACGTCTCATAGGGGTTAACCAATCACAGCAGAGGTCATGAACACGTCTCATAGGGGTTAACCAATCACAGCAGAGGTCATGCACACGTCTCACAGGGGTTAACCAATCACAGCAGAGGTCATGCACACGTCTCACAGGGGTTAACCAATCACAGCAGAGGTCATGCACACGTCTCACAGGGGTTAACCAATCACAGCAGAGGTCATGAACACGTCTCATAGGGGTTAACCAATCACAGCAGAGGTCATGCACACGTCTCACAGGGGTTAACCAATCACAGCAGAGGTCATGCACACGTCTTATAGGGGTTAACCAATCACAGCAGAGGTCATGAACACGTCTCACAGGGGTTAACCAATCACAGCAGAGGTCATGCACACGTCTCACAGGGGTTAACCAATCACAGCAGAGGTCATGAACACGTCTCATAGGGGTTAACCAATCACAGCAGAGGTCATGAACACGCCTCATAGGGGTTAACCAATCACAGCAGAGGTCATGCACATGTCTCACAGGGGTTAACCAATCACAGCAGAGGTCATGCACATGTGTCACAGGGGTTAACCAATCACAGCAGAGGTCATGAACACGTCTCATAGGGGTTAACCAATCACAGCAGAGGTCATGAACACGTCTCATAGGGGTTAACCAATCACAGCAGAGGTCATGAACATGTCTCACAGGGGTTAACCAATCACAGCAGAGGTCATGAACACGTCTTATAGGGGTTAACCAATCACAGCAGAGGTCATGAACACGTCTCATAGGGGTAAACCAATCACAGCAGAGGTCATGGACATGTCTCACAGGAGCAGAAACACTCTCATGCTGCAACCAATCACAGCAGAGGTCATGAACACGTCTCATAGGGGTTAACCAATCACAGCAGAGGTCATGAACACGTCTCATAGGGGTTAACCAATCACAGCAGAGGTCATGAACATGTCTCACAGGGGTTAACCAATCACAGCAGAGGTCATGAACACGTCTTATAGGGGTTAACCAATCACAGCAGAGGTCATGAACACGTCTCATAGGGGTAAACCAATCACAGCAGAGGTCATGCACATGTCTCACAGGAGCAGAAACACTCTCATGCTGATTACTAAGAAATAGGGGAAAATAAATAAATAATTAAATAAAGTGTCTGAGAGACGGTTACGCTCACTGGACCTCAGTGTCTCTGAGAGTGGGTTACGCCCACTGGATCTCAGTGTCTGAGAGAGGGTTACGCCCACTGGATCTCAGTGTCTCTGAGAGTGGGTTACGCCCACTGGATCTCAGTGTCTGAGAGAGGGTTACGCTCACTGGATCTCAGTGTCTGAGAGAGGGTTACGCCCACTGGATCTCAGTGTCTGAGAGAGGGTTACGCTCACTGGATCTCAGTGTCTGAGAGAGGGTTACGCCCACTGGATCTCAGTGTCTGAGAGAGGGTTACGCTCACTGGATCTCAGTGTCTGAGAGAGGGTTACGCCCACTGGATATCAGTGTCTGAGAGAGGGTTACGCCCACTGGATCTCAGTGTCTGAGAGAGGGTTACGCTCACTGGATCTCAGTGTCTGAGAGAGGGTTACGCCCACTGGATCTCAGTGTCTGAGAGAGGGTTACGCTCACTGGATCTCAGTGTCTGAGAGAGGGTTACGCCCACTGGATCTCAGTGTCTGAGAGAGGGTTATGCCCACTGGATCTCAGTGTCTGAGAGAGGGTTACGCTCACTGGATCTCAGTGATTGAGAGAGGGTTACGCCCACTGGATCTCAGTGTCTGAGAGAGGGTTACGCCCACTGGATCTCAGTGTCTGAGAGAGGGTTACGCCCACTGGATCTCAGTGTCTGAGAGAAGGTTACGCCCACTGGATCTCAGTGTCTGAGAGAGGGTTACGCTCACTGGATCTCAGTGATTGAGAGAGGGTTACGCCCACTGGATCTCAGTGTCTGAGAGAGGGTTACGCCCACTGGATCTCAGTGTCTGAGAGAGGGTTACGCCCACTGGATCTCAGTGTCTGAGAGAGGGTTACGTCCACTGGATCTCAGTGTCTGAGAGAGGGTTACGCCCACTGGATCTCAGTGTCTGAGAGAGGGTTACGCTCACTGGATCTCAGTGATTGAGAGAGGGTTACGCCCACTGGATCTCAGTGTCTGAGAGAGGGTTACGCCCACTGGATCTCAGTGTCTGAGAGAGGGTTACGCCCACTGGATCTCAGTGTCTGAGAGAGGGTTACGCCCACTGGATCTAAGTGTGTCTGAGAGAGGGTTACGCCCACTGGATCTCAGTGTCTGAGAGAGGGTTACGCCCACTGGATCTCAGTGTCTGAGAGAGGGTTACGCCCACTGGATCTCAGTGTCTGAGAGAGGGTTACGCTCACTGGATCTCAGTGTCTGAGAGAGGGTTACACCCACTGGATATCAGTGCCTGAGAGAGGGTTACGCCCACTGGATCTCAGTGTCTCTGAGAGAGGGTTACGCCCACTGGATATCAGTGTCTGAGAGAGGGTTACGCCCACTGGATCTCACTGGATCTCAGTGTCTGAGAGAGGGTTACGCCCACTGGATCTCAGTGTCTGAGAGAGGGTTACGCCCACTGGATCTCACTGGATCTCAGTGTCTGAGAGAGGGTTACGCCCACTGGATCTCAGTGTCTGAGAGAGGGTTACGCTCACTGGATCTCAGTGTCTGAGAGAGGGTTACGCTCACTGGACCTCAGTGTCTCTGAGAGAGGGTTACGCCCACTGGATATCAGTGTCTGAGAGAGGGTTACGCCCACTGGATCTCAGTGTCTGAGAGAGGGTTACGCTCACTGGATCTCAGTGTCTGAGAGAGGGTTACGCTCACTGGATCTCAGTGTCTGAGAGAGGGTTACGCTCACTGGATCTCAGTGTCTGAGA
This sequence comes from Rhinichthys osculus, assembly GCA_029959095.1. Lineage (NCBI taxonomy): Eukaryota > Metazoa > Chordata > Actinopteri > Cypriniformes > Leuciscidae > Rhinichthys > Rhinichthys osculus. The sequence goes on along the minus strand of JARWKJ010000011.1, from coordinate 2,619,125 downwards.
GAGGGTTACGCCCACTGGATCTCAGTGTCTGAGAGAGGGTTACGGCCACTGGATCTCAGTGTCTGAGAGAGGGTTACGCTCACTGGATCTCAGTGTCTGAGAGACGGTTACGCCCACTGGATCTCAGTGTCTCTGAGAGAGGGTTACGCCCACTGGATATCAGTGTCTGAGAGAGGGTTTCGCCCACTGGATCTCAGTGTCTGAGAGAGGGTTACGCCCACTGGATCTCAGTGTCTGAGAGAGGGTTACGCCCACTGGATCTCAGTGTCTGAGAGAGGGTTACGCCCACTGGATATCAGTGTCTGAGAGAGGGTTACGCTCACTGGATCTCAGTGTCTGAGAGACGGTTACCCCCACTGGATCTCAGTGTCTCTGAGAGAGGGTTACGCCCACTGGATATCAGTGTCTGAGAGAGGGTTACGCCCACTGGATCTCAGTGTCTGAGAGAGGGTTACGTCCACTGGATCTCAGTGTCTGAGAGAGGGTTACGCCCACTGGATCTCAGTGTCTGAGAGAGGGTTACGCTCACTGGATCTCAGTGATTGAGAGAGGGTTACGCCCACTGGATCTCAGTGTCTGAGAGAGGGTTACGCCCACTGGATCTCAGTGTCTGAGAGAGGGTTACGCTCACTGGATCTCAGTGTCTGAGAGAGGGTTACGCTCACTGGATCTCAGTGTCTGAGAGAGGGTTACGCCCACTGGATATCAGTGTCTGAGAGAGGGTTACGCCCACTGGATCTCAGTGTCTGAGAGAGGGTTACGCTCACTGGATCTCAGTGTCTGAGAGAGGGTTACGCCCACTGGATCTCAGTGTCTGAGAGAGGGTTACGCCCACTGGATCTCAGTGTCTGAGAGAGGGTTACGCTCACTGGATCTCAGTGTCTGAGAGAGGGTTACGCCCACTGGACCTCAGTGTCTGAGAGAGGGTTACGCCCACTGGACCTCAGTGTCTGAGAGAGGGTTACGCTCACTGGACCTCAGTGTCTGAGAGAGGGTTACGCTCACTGGACCTCAGTGTCTGAGAGAGGGTTACGCCCACTGGATCTCAGTGTCTGAGAGAGGGTTACGCTCACTGGATCTCAGTGTCTGAGAGAGGGTTACGCCCACTGGATCTCAGTGTGTCTGAGAGAGGGTTACGCCCACTGGATCTTAGTGTCTGAGAGAGGGTTACGCCCACTGGATCTCAGTGTCTGAGAGAGGGTTACGCTCACTGGATCTCAGTGTGTCTGAGAGAGGGTTACGCTCACTGGATATCAGTGTCTGAGAGAGGGTTACACCCACTGGATATCAGTGCCTGAGAGAGGGTTACGCCCACTGGATATCAGTGTCTGAGAGAGGGTTACGCCCACTGGATCTCACTGGATCTCAGTGTCTGAGAGAGGGTTACGCCCACTGGATCTCAGTGTCTGAGAGAGGGTTACGCTCACTGGATCTCAGTGTCTGAGAGAGGGTTACGCCCACTGGATCTCAGTGTCTGAGAGAGGGTTACGCCCACTGGATCTCAGTGTCTGAGAGAGGGTTACGCTCACTGGATCTCAGTGTCTGAGAGAGGGTTACGCCCACTGGATCTCAGTGTCTGAGAGAGGGTTACACCCACTGGATATCAGTGCCTGAGAGAGGGTTACGCCCACTGGATCTCAGTGTCTCTGAGAGAGGGTTACGCCCACTGGATATCAGTGTCTGAGAGAGGGTTACGCCCACTGGATCTCACTGGATCTCAGTGTCTGAGAGAGGGTTACGCCCACTGGATCTCAGTGTCTGAGAGAGGGTTACGCCCACTGGATCTCACTGGATCTCAGTGTCTGAGAGAGGGTTACGCCCACTGGATCTCAGTGTCTGAGAGAGGGTTACGCTCACTGGATCTCAGTGTCTGAGAGAGGGTTACGCTCACTGGACCTCAGTGTCTCTGAGAGAGGGTTACGCCCACTGGATATCAGTGTCTGAGAGAGGGTTACGCCCACTGGATCTCAGTGTCTGAGAGAGGGTTACGCTCACTGGATCTCAGTGTCTGAGAGAGGGTTACGCTCACTGGATCTCAGTGTCTGAGAGAGGGTTACGCTCACTGGATCTCAGTGTCTGAGAGAGGGTTACGCCCACTGGATCTCAGTGTCTGAGAGAGGGTTACGGCCACTGGATCTCAGTGTCTGAGAGAGGGTTACGCTCACTGGATCTCAGTGTCTGAGAGACGGTTACGCCCACTGGATCTCAGTGTCTCTGAGAGAGGGTTACGCCCACTGGATATCAGTGTCTGAGAGAGGGTTTCGCCCACTGGATCTCAGTGTCTGAGAGAGGGTTACGCCCACTGGATCTCAGTGTCTGAGAGAGGGTTACGCCCACTGGATCTCAGTGTCTGAGAGAGGGTTACGTCCACTGGATCTCAGTGTCTGAGAGAGGGTTACGCCCACTGGATCTCAGTGTCTGAGAGAGGGTTACGCTCACTGGATCTCAGTGATTGAGAGAGGGTTACGCCCACTGGATCTCAGTGTCTGAGAGAGGGTTACGCCCACTGGATCTCAGTGTCTGAGAGAGGGTTACGCTCACTGGATCTCAGTGTCTGAGAGAGGGTTACGCTCACTGGATCTCAGTGTCTGAGAGAGGGTTACGCCCACTGGATATCAGTGTCTGAGAGAGGGTTACGCCCACTGGATCTCAGTGTCTGAGAGAGGGTTACGCTCACTGGATCTCAGTGTCTGAGAGAGGGTTACGCCCACTGGATCTCAGTGTCTGAGAGAGGGTTACGCCCACTGGATCTCAGTGTCTGAGAGAGGGTTACGCTCACTGGATCTCAGTGTCTGAGAGAGGGTTACGCCCACTGGACCTCAGTGTCTGAGAGAGGGTTACGCCCACTGGACCTCAGTGTCTGAGAGAGGGTTACGCTCACTGGACCTCAGTGTCTGAGAGAGGGTTACGCTCACTGGACCTCAGTGTCTGAGAGAGGGTTACGCCCACTGGATCTCAGTGTCTGAGAGAGGGTTACGCTCACTGGATCTCAGTGTCTGAGAGAGGGTTACGCCCACTGGATCTCAGTGTGTCTGAGAGAGGGTTACGCCCACTGGATCTTAGTGTCTGAGAGAGGGTTACGCCCACTGGATCTCAGTGTCTGAGAGAGGGTTACGCTCACTGGATCTCAGTGTGTCTGAGAGAGGGTTACGCTCACTGGATATCAGTGTCTGAGAGAGGGTTACACCCACTGGATATCAGTGCCTGAGAGAGGGTTACGCCCACTGGATATCAGTGTCTGAGAGAGGGTTACGCCCACTGGATCTCACTGGATCTCAGTGTCTGAGAGAGGGTTACGCCCACTGGATCTCAGTGTCTGAGAGAGGGTTACGCTCACTGGATCTCAGTGTCTGAGAGAGGGTTACGCCCACTGGATCTCAGTGTCTGAGAGAGGGTTACGCCCACTGGATCTCAGTGTCTGAGAGAGGGTTACGCTCACTGGATCTCAGTGTCTGAGAGAGGGTTACGCCCACTGGATCTCAGTGTCTGAGAGAGGGTTACGCTCACTGGATCTCAGTGTGTCTGAGAGAGGGTTACGCTCACTGGATCTCAGTGTCTGAGAGAGGGTTACGCTCACTGGATCTCAGTGTCTGAGAGAGGGTTACGCTCACTGGATCTCAGTGTCTGAGAGAGGGTTACGCTCACTGGATCTCAGTGTCTGAGAGAGGGTTACGCTCACTGGATCTCAGTGTCTGAGAGAGGGTTACGCTCACTGGATCTCAGTGTCTGAGAGAGGGTTACGCCCACTGGATCTCAGTGTCTGAGAGAGGGTTACGCTCACTGGATCTCAGTGTCTGAGAGAGGGTTACGCTCACTGGATCTCAGTGTGTCTGAGAGAGGGTTACGCCCACTGGATCTCAGTGTCTGAGAGAGGGTTACGCCCACTGGATCTCAGTGTCTGAGAGAGGGTTACGCTCACTGGATCTCAGTGTGTCTGAGAGAGGGTTACGCCCACTGGATCTCAGTGTCTGAGAGAGGGTTACGCCCACTGGATCTCAGTGTCTGAGAGAGGGTTACGCTCACTGGATCTCAGTGTCTGAGAGAGGGTTACGCCCACTGGATCTCAGTGTCTGAGAGAGGGTTACGCTCACTGGATCTCAGTGTGTCTGAGAGAGGGTTACGCTCACTGGATCTCAGTGTCTGAGAGAGGGTTACGCTCACTGGATCTCAGTGTCTGAGAGAGGGTTACGCTCACTGGATCTCAGTGTCTGAGAGAGGGTTACGCTCACTGGATCTCAGTGTCTGAGAGAGGGTTACGCCCACTGGATCTCAGTGTCTGAGAGAGGGTTACGCCCACTGGATCTCAGTGTCTGAGAGAGGGTTACGCTCACTGGATCTCAGTGTCTGAGAGAGGGTTACGCCCACTGGATCTCAGTGTCTGAGAGAGGGTTACGCCCACTGGATATCAGTGTCTGAGAGAGGGTTACGCCCACTGGATCTCAGTGTCTGAGAGAGGGTTACGCTCACTGGATCTCAGTGTCTGAGAGAGGGTTACGCCCACTGGATCTCAGTGTCTGAGAGAGGGTTACGCCCACTGGATCTCAGTGTCTGAGAGAGGGTTACGCCCACTGGATCTCAGTGTCTGAGAGAGGGTTACGCCCACTGGATATCAGTGTCTGAGAGAGGGTTACGCTCACTGGATCTCAGTGTCTGAGAGAGGGTTACGCCCACTGGATCTCAGTGTCTGAGAGAGGGTTACGCCCACTGGATCTCAGTGTCTGAGAGAGGGTTACGCTCACTGGATCTCAGTGTCTGAGAGAGGGTTACGCCCACTGGATCTCAGTGTCTGAGAGAGGGTTACGCCCACTGGATCTCAGTGTCTGAGAGAGGGTTACGCTCACTGGATCTCAGTGTCTGAGAGAGGGTTACGCCCACTGGATCTCAGTGTCTGAGAGAGGGTTACGCCCACTGGATCTCAGTGTCTGAGAGAGGGTTACGCTCACTGGATCTCAGTGTCTGAGAGAGGGTTACGCTCACTGGATCTCAGTGTCTGAGAGCCGGTTCCTCTGGGCTTTTGCTAGGC